>JASEVX010000047.1:590787-892452 GCA_031761405.1 Serripes groenlandicus | reverse complement strand
TTATTTATATCCCTACCGCAGGTGTGTTCCCACCACACAAATTTACGGTTTTAAAAAAACTATTTTGTAAATAAAAGTTCATCGGGAGAACTTAGACCCTGTCCCCGATCAATACCGGTTGTGAAATGTTTAGGTCTTACGTTCAAGTGTTGCGTTAACGATTACAATTCAAGCCTCTCCGGCGAGCTATTTGGGCTCTTCTGTACTCTACATAAAAACTGTTCTTTGTATGCTCCTTCCTGTCAGAGTCCGCATGATATGGTACTCTGATGACGTATCCTATTCCTGCAAAGATTCAACGCAATTGTACAGTATGGCGTTCAGGACTAAAAGTGTTATGAGAGTGACGTATGATTGATGTTTCCAGATTTAAGTAATGCAATGTTTCAGCATCGCTGTTGATGCGTTGTAAATTACGAGATGCAGTATAATCAATTTTCGCCGAATAAGCATGTGTATATCTCAGATTGGCTCGCTCTTGATATATGATCCGTTCCACGAGAAAACCAACATTATGGTCTCTGCGTAATGTCAAAGCCAGTTTTTAGCCTGCGCAGTCCGCGCAGGCTAATCCGGGCCGACACATTAAGTCTCGGGGGGGGGGGGGGGGGGGGGGAAGAGGTATAGAGTAATGATTCCTGAAATAGAAAACAAAACACAGGAGGCGAAAAGTGTCTCCCGGGTTAGCCTGCGTGGCATGCTAAGGCTGATCCGGTTCGATACTTAACGCAGAGTCTACAATTTAGTTTTTCTCGTGACACGGCTCATGTGTGTAGTGTATTTGCACTAGTGGCCATGTTTCGAGACCTACGACGTTATTATATCCATGTTTCGAGACCTACGACGTTATTATATCCATGTTTCGAGACCTACGACGTTATTATATCCATGTTTCGAGACCTACGACGTTATTATAATATTGACAAAATTGCACATCAAATGTCGTCATGATTTTTATGAGCGAGAGATTGCGCAAATGTGTGAATGTGTCATTAGCATGCAATTTATTTATTATACTTATGTTGTATGATGAAAAACTATGTATAGTTTAAGTCAATAAAATATATCTATCTATCTAAAAAGTGTAGTGTAGACTAATTACATTTATGATATATTATGTTTACTTTAAACTTATTCCTTTTACATCGATTGTGAAATAAGCGTTTGCTTATATTAATCATTCTTGATGTCAGCTTCCTGGAGCTTTAAACGCGTGAACAAGTTCTAAATGCAGACATCGCACACCATTATTATGTGTTGATGTGTGTATTCTTTCATGTCTCGTGGTTTAAAACAGGAAAGCATGTGGTGAAAGACTAAGACCATAAGACAATCAACAGTAAAAGTGTAATTCGACTGTCCTCTTCAATAATTTGTTCGCTTCAAACGAAAGTATGTTTTCGTATGGTGGCATAACACAGTTGAAAGCTGATTTTCTGTTTCCTGGGACACCCCAACTTTTATTCTCTCAATATTTCTCATAATATCCATACTGGTTCGATAAAAAGGGGTTTTCTGTATCAAGGAGTGCCAGAATTATAAGAAAAGGACTGGAAGTCACACTCTCAGTTCATATTATGGAAGGAAGTGGCCACAAAATTGGTCTGAAACAGGGTGAAAAAAGTAGGACAGAAATATCAATTTGACTCTTTATTCCAAAAATCACCCAACACAAGCGCAGGGGGTTAGTGTAAAATTGAAAGGCTGCTAAGACTAAAAATTCAAGCAATTTTGGACGCGAAAGCTGATATTCAAATTTACCTCTAAATTCACGCCTATTAGCAGTTTCTCCTATTGCCTCACTATGTGTTACTTACTTATACTCAATATTTATAAAGAATTTCCATATTTTGTCTAGATCTTTTCAAAGATGCCTGCTGCAATTTTGCTGCATGTTAGAAAGGCTAAAATGGGTTTTTATATTGTACAAATCACCGTGTACAACGCTTACCTTAACCCTTTCCCACATACAATTGAAATGAAGCAGACGACTTTGAAGTCACATGGACAATAAATAGGAATCTCCATATAACTGAAAATGTAATTATTGTATTTAGGTGAAAATATTGTGGAAAAATGAGAAAATGATCATTATGAGCAATTTTTCGCTTTTGCCACAATGTTTACTGAACTGTTCTTCTGCAGTAGCGTCAAAATGACTATGTAGGTGGGTTAGTGTTCATCATTTACCAACATACAACACATTTGCAGCAGACGACCTTGAACACTTTTTTGGAAAAAATAATCAAAACCGCTATAAATGAAAGTGTAACCATGATATAGAGTATATTGTGGAAAAATGAGAAAATGCTCATTTTGTTCAAATTTACCTTTTGTCACAACGTTTTGAAAACAAATGTCTGCTGCATATGCTCTAAATATATAAGCCATCGATATGCAACGAACTGTAAGCAGTCAAACCCATCATTGACTCTTCAATATTGTGAAATCCCTTCGTAACAGGTAAACACTATAAAGAAGACGGGGTTCATGAATACGCTGTACCAGTGTTATTGGTGTTATTCATAGATGCGTGGAGTGAGTTCAGGCTTGAAGGCTAGCCTGGGTCATACAGTATCGGTACGGCGTGGTGATATTGTAGCATAGTGTTAATGGTCTGTGACATCTAATTCAACATGGGGATAAACTGTATGGACTGCGTGTGTTTAAAACTCGTGATTATGTTAACTTTGTCAGGTAGGTATCTTTTGTTCTGATTATGCGCATGTTGTTTTTTGTAATGGTTTGATTTTAATTTTTTGGTATAAATAATTCTTTCCTTATATTTTTGGTAATTATTTTGGTAATTATCCACCTTGACATATGTTGTATCAGCATCCTGACCATCATGCTCATGTGGACTCTTTCCCACATATAGACGTTTTCTGACGCCTCATTTTTTGAAACCATTTTTACAAAAGAAGAAATTGCTCATAATAAGCAACTTCTATTTTTGCCACAGTCTTATCATCTCTTATCAGTAATTCCACTTTCATTTTCTAATTTTCAATATACCCCCATACCCCCCCCCCCCCCCCCACCCCCACCCCCCGAGATATTTCCAAAATCGTCTGCTGCAGAATGGTGTTATGTTGGAAAGGGCTATTATTCTAGAAGCAGATGTAAAATTAAACATTAATACCAGGGACGTAGCTTGGCAATAATCAATGTGTAGGCCGTCTCGTGAGAAAATCAACATTGTGGACTCTGCGTAAAGTATCGACCCGGATCAGACGGAATGTGTCGGCCGGATCAGTCTGCGCGGAAAGCGCAGGCTGATCTGGTCGATACATTACGCAGATGTGTATCGCCGCAGCTGCATTTTGGGGTATTTTTTAGTATAACTAGTATCGTTATTGTTTAGGTTTCACTGGATGTCTAGTTCACAACTCAAGCTTTGTTAATGCTCTGGTCCTTCTGACATGACAAGCGTCATTCGTGTGCCACCAATTGTCTATGAAAGTATGTTGTGTGGATTACCGGTATGGGAAAGCCAGGAAATGCATGGGTAGATAAACTGGCCGACGTGATATTAATGAAAACGGCTTTATACCCCCCAATCAATCAATCAATCAATCAATCAATCAACATCTTGTATACTTTACTATACCCGTATTCATATGTTTGAAAGCTAGTTTAATTCTTTGACGATATAGAGACACAACTATATCTGGATAATGTTATTAAAGGTTCAAGGGGTGGTTCACAAAGTCGCCGAATGTATAAATCGAACGAGTTTCTGGAAACATGTACGTTTGCATATATTGAAAAAAATGCATACATGAAAGGGCATTTAATATGAGGAGGAAAGTCTGACAATCGGTATAACATTATATAGCGAAACACGGTTCACGCCTTGGAAACAGAAAGTGACGTCGAACGTACAAATGTATGATATATGTTATATGTAGCTTCATTCATCGGATGAAAGCTTTAAACTTTTATGTACATGTATGGCTGCATAGTTTTAATCTATAGGTTCATTTAAAGTGCGAGTAATAAGTATAAGATAAAACCTTCAGTAAAATCTTAGATGGTGCAAAACACCTTACTACTTAGTCACATTTAAAAAAAAAGTGACGTCGAACGTACAAATGTATGATATATGTTATATTTAGCTTCATTCATCGGATGAAAGCTTTAAACTATGTACATGTATGGCTGCATAGTTTAATGTAGGTTCATTTAAAGTGCGAGTAATAAGTTTAAGATACAACCTTCTGTAACATTTTAGATAGTGCAAAACACCTTACTACTTAGTCACATTCAAAGAAAGAAAGTGACATCAATATGTTGCCTTTATCACGTTTCACATGAGATATTAATTTTGAGCACATAGTTTATTGAAATATGAGATGTAAGACTACCTGAACGCATATTTCACCTGAATTATCTGTACCTTGAAAAGTTACCAATTCTACCGGTCGTTCGCGAGTCAATCGTTATGCTTACGATTCGGAGCGTCAATGAACAAAATTCATAACTTCCATTTTTAAAGCATTTGGTATTATCCCCTGCTTGCGAGATGGACGGTTGGCCACTTCACAGCAGAGGCAGTTTTTACTTGAAAAAGTCCGAAAAGTTTCGCCGATATCAGTATAATATAGGAAAATTATGAAGCATTCCGTAAATCTGTTTATCACCTCTTGTCATCAACATTGTAATCAAAAATCCATTTCTCCGTTTGTACATTTTATAATTTCTTTATTTGCTATAAACATACTGTTTGTTGTTTTATGCAATAAAATATATTGAATTGAATTGTAATCTTTATTTATATTTGATAACTAATTTGAAAAACATGACGCCTCCACAAATGTAATCACAAATGCAATTTTAAATAAACGGTTTTAAAAAGACAAATACAATCGCAAACAATACAAATCATTTATTTATGTTTTCAATTTGTATTGCAGACGGAAACAGGGTCCTAAAACAACGTACTATAAGTTTAGATAAATTCCGTTTGTTTTTAACGAAAGACAAAGTGTATGTTTTAAAATAGTGTCGTGATTGTGTCATATTCGTGTTATTTGCTATTTGTATTACCTATAGGTATGGCAAACATGATGTAAAACATAATGTAAAACATATTTCCTGGTAAATTTCATGCTCAAACTCCTGTTTCTATTTTTTTCTCCATCTTTTCTGAAAACTTAATAAACGGACGTGCAGTCGAATTTGTCATAACTCTTATTCGTCTCATGATTTTTTTTTATTTTGAAGGAAAGATCGATCATTCAATATATTATGGCGAACGACCTGATGCAATATTTCCTTATCATTAATTGACATTTTGACATTGACATCAATTCTCTTAACCCTTTCCCTCATATAGACGCTTTCTGACGCTCCTGCCGCACACGGCGTTTTGAAAACATAGTGACAAAAGAAGAAATTGCACATATCGTGCAATTTCTCCTTTTGCCACAATGTTTTCTCCTTTTTGTCATAGGTTATCCATTCAATTATGGAGATTTTCTATGTTTTGACAAAATACGTTCAAAGTCGTCTGCTGCGGAATTGTCTTATGAGGGAAAAGGTTAAAGGAAAACAGAGTGATCTAAAGGTAAATGACAATTGAGTGTTTCATAAGCGAGACTGAAAATATAATTGGTGCTTTTATTTCCAGACAAAGGTCCTCTATGTATAAGAAGTATACACCCGCACTAGAGTAGAGTAGTATACATATCTATCAAATTGGTAGTAAAATATTTACCGAATTTATAGTTATACATAATAAACATCTATCAAATAAGCGTTAATTCGCCATTACGATTCTAGAGTGGACTATTGGGATTAGTGTGGGAAAGAAAATAATTAATTAGGTGTTATGATGTCCACCATAGGTCTGTTACATAACTCATAAACTTTCTCTCATCCGGATACAGACAAACCTGTGCTTCAGACCACTTTTATTTAGCAATTCCCTGTCTATAGCAACCAAACTTTTAATTTCCCGATATATTATTTTCTGCATAGATGACCCTGTAATTAAAGACCACATATGAGCAAAGACCAGATTGTTCTCTTCCTGTGAGCGGTCTTTCAACACAGGTTGGACTGTATAACATGTATCTTTATTCGGGTGTACATATTCAAACTATTTAAATGACGGATCGAGGGCTTGGCGTGAAACGGTTGTAACTAAAATCCTATTTTGAAAACCCTAGTTTAGGAGCCATTTTGACCATTTTGTAAACAATGCAAATTTAGGTGTCATTGGTCAGAACGAGCAATGGCACCTAAATTTCCATTGTTTACCAAGAAAAAAGATATTTAACGTTTATAAAGACATTATGGCGAGGTGATTAACCTTGGTAAAGAAATACCAATTTTAGTTACAACCGTTTCACGCTAAGCCCTCGAGATGCTATGAGTCTTACCATGGGAAGAGGGAAGAGATGGATTTATGAACGGTGTATACCCAGATCAGCATATCGAGGGCTTGGCGTGAAACGGTTGTAACTCAAATTGGTATTTTTTTTTACTAAGGTTAATCACCTCGCCATAAACTCTTTATAAGCGTTAAATCATTTTTCTTGGTAAACAATGGAAATTTAGGTGCCATTGCTCGTTCTGAGCAATGGCACCTAAATTTGCATTGTTTACAAAGGGGTCAAAATTGCCCCTAAACCAGGGTTTTCAAAATAGGTTTTTAGTTACAACCGTCTCACGCCAAGCCCTCGATATGCATCCTCACAGTCTGATGAAAACAATTACTGTTCTTGTATTAATTAAACTTGCATGTCAACCTCATACTTGGTATCCATGAAGCTGCTGAATTGCAGATCTACAATACACAAGAACCATTACTCTTATATAACTATTTTAGAGTTATTTCCCTTTAATACCATTTTGTTTTGTTTGTTCAGCCATTTACTTGCGTATGTTTGCAAGAACTATTTATCTACTGAAATAATGTTCACTCTTTCCCACGTGATACGATACATTTGCATCAGAAAACTTTTTTTTTTTTTTAGCAAAACTATGAAAAATATCTGTAAATGAAAGTTATAATAATTGAAAACATTTTTGCAGAAGAAAAGATTGCTCATTATCAGCAATTTATCCTTTTGTCATGATGGTTTTAAAATGTGTCTGCGGCACAGGTGTCATGAACTGTTTTAGATTTCGATCAAGCAAAACATATATACAGGCCGATCTGAGTCTAGACTGCTCAGAAATGCAACTTGTGTCTTTTCCACTGGAGCAGCTAAAAAAATAAAAAAAATTTATGACAATGTAAATAACCCAATTATTGTTTACAAGTCTTATTCTCATTAAGTATTCCATAAATTTGTAGAAAAAAAGAAAAAAGAAATAAAGTGATATAAAATACCACGAAAAGTGAAAAAGGACTCGTAACGTAAGTTATCATTAATAAAGCGTACAGTACGGTGTACAGTGTATCGTGTAGTGTCGGAGATCGCCTTAAGAATCCTTTTCACCCTTTCCAACATACAACGAATCGTCAGCAGATGACTTTGAAAACATCTTGGCAAAACATGGAACATCGCTATAACTGATGGTATCATTACTGAACAAAGTTGCAAACAACTGTGGCAAAAGGAGAAATTGCTCATCTTGAGCAATTTCTCCTTTTGTCACAATGTTTTCAAAAGTCGTGTGCTGCAAAGGCGTCAGAAGGAGGCCTCTGTATGTGGGAAATGGTTAATCGAATGAGGTAAATGATGTTAACAAATAGTTTTGTTCGACTCTGTCAAATAAATGCAATACACAGTATTTCAGTGGTAAATGTGTTTAGGTGTAATTCCATCGCCTTGAATCCAGACAAATTTTCTGCTTCAATTTGTTAGGGATTTATTTTACTCCTTGTTTTAGAATATGTAACAGATATATGATTCTAATATTTCAAGACAGCTTTTAAACCATTTTAAATTTTGACTAAAGTTCAACATTCATTTGAGGTTTGTTAAATGCAATGCATATACACCAGTCACATCAGTGTATGTTCTATATGCAAGTAGCAACAGTTTGTCTGCAATAGTTCAGATTTTCTCGTAGATTATTTTACGCCGCTTTCAGCAATATATCAGTTATATCACGACGTATCCTGGGTAAGTTACCAGTACCAGTTACCAGTACTACTGGTCAATTAATCCTGACAAACAGCGAGTCAGTCGTACTGCTATCCTCGAACAGTTTAGCGTCAAGGAGAGAAAATCATTACTACTACGTTTAAAGTATGTGGTATCAGAGGTCTGATAAGGAGGGGTATTCAGCTCTTTTCCCCACAATTTCTCTCTTATCTTGAAAGCAAACCCTATGTTGTGGGTACTCAAAAGAATCGTTTCACTAAGACAATTCTTTTGAGTAACCAACAACATAGGGTTAGAGGGTCAACTAAGAATTTAAGAACATGAAAAACGCCCCTTATCCTCGAACCTTTTAGCGCCAATGAAAGAAAATCATTACTACTACATTTAAAGTATGTGGTATCACAGGTCCAGATAAGGAGGGGTATTCAGCTCTTTTCCCCACAATTTCTCTCTCATCATTAAATCAAACCGTATGTTTCTTTTGAGTACCCACAACATAGGGTTAGAGAACATGCAAAACGCCCCTTATATAGAGCTCTGTCAGGTATGACATGACAAGGCTAATCTGGGTCGATACATTACGCAGAGTCCTTATTGTTGATTTTCTCGCGGGACGGCTCAAATGTATTAACAACTAGGTGTGGTGATCACGTTTTAAGAATTTCAGAGGAATCCGCCGTCGTTGAGAAGTCAGCGTTGGGGAATTTGAACCGGGCGTCCCGATGGTCATGTTGGAGTGTCCTTGTGTAAGGCACATTTCGTAGCCTAGTAATGGTTCGTGTACCAAGGGATACTGCATAATCAAACTGTCGCCCAAATGCCAAAAGACAAAACGAATTAAATTAATTCAGCCGCTGTTAAACCCATTTATGTTACATCGATTGCGACAACATGCTTTCAGTTTATATCAATCACTCTCGATGTCTGCTTCCTGGGAACTTCACTAGTATTTGCGCCGTTTGCATGGAAAATCCCAGAGCTAGAACCGGCTCATCACGGGATTCGAACCCGGGACCTTTTCGTACGGGAGGCTGACGCTTTACCACTGTAGCAATGTCTTCCAGTGGGATAAGGGGGTAAGTGTTCATAGACGCTTTACCACTGTAGCAATGTCTTCCAGTTGGATAAGGGGTAAGTGTTCATAGACGCTTTACCACTGTAGCAATGTCTTCCAGTGGGATAAGGGGTAAGTGTTCATAGACGCTTTACCACTGTAGCAATGTCTTCCAGTGGGATAAGGGGTAAGTGTTCATAGACGCTTTACCACTGTAGCAATGTCTTCCAGTGGGATAAGGGGTAAGTGTTCATAGACGCTTTACCACTGTAGCAATGTCTTCCAGTGGGATAAGGGGTAAGTGTTCACAGACGCTTTACCACTGTAGCAATGTCTTCCAGTGGGATAAGGGGTAAGTGTTCATAGACGCTTTACGTAACATTACTCCTCTAATTATAACAAGACTGTAAACTGTAATCATCATTTTGGAATGACCCGTATTTAAAGGAAATTCTATGTGGACCATCCCTGCGGCAAACCGTACAATTTCCCAATCACTTCTTCAAAGAAAAAAATACGAGAATAAAAGGACGACGGTTAAAACCTCATGTTTATTTATTCGGCGTCAGTTTTATTGTAATGAACGAGTTGCAATTTCCGGTGATATGTCAAACTTTGAAAACATTAATGCAAATGGCTTTAATTCGAGTATTGTTTGAATACAAAATGTGATTTAGTTTGGATATTTTGCCGTAATGCTAATTTAGATGTAGATTTTAAAATGACAGTTTGACCCACCAGTAGCAATCTCTTTAAAACCAGACCTAAACATCACTAGCTAGTATATAGATCTGATGACTGCCCTGTACAGGTCGTCACCGATTGACCTTTGACTCGACCAATCAAATCTTACGGTATAAAACAGGTTAGATGACGCATATACATATTGCTCGCCAAATAGTAAATTCTGAACGGCGAGGGTAAAAAATACCATAGAATAATAATAAATACGGAATATTACGTTGCGGGAGCGATAAAAGGGATCGTATTGCACTACAAGTAGCGTGGAAAAATAGATATCTTACGAGACCGAAGGTCGAGTAAGATATGGATTTTCCCAAGCTACGAGTCATGCAATACGAACACATTTATTGCTCCCGCAACGTAATATTCCTTTTATTATAAACCTACGATCTATGAAGAGCGTAAACACTAACAAATATACAGATTCAATATATTTTTTTGGGGGGATACAATTTTGTTATCTTGAAATGAAAGGGGAATGGCGGATGAATATTTACTACAATACTTAGCCCACGCCCCCTAGAAAGTATGCTTATACGTAATAATAACGCACCAATAACATTATCAAATTAATCTTTATTTGCGGGTTTTATTAAATTTGACACTAGGTTTAGATACATACAATATAATTTTTGTCCCTAAATAGTACTGGTTGTCTGCATATTTTACTACGTAGCGCAGATTCAAAACGGGAATCTCGCTGAAAGTAGTCCGTGCACTGTCTGACGTCACAATCTTGTTTTCGTCGTGTCTGAACTGCGCATGTCATTCATGCATGTATTTTCACGGGAAAATATACAGGCATATAACTATACATATTCATGCTCGCCAAATGACATTTATGCCGAGCGCGAGGGTAAACAACGTCACCAAACAACAATATAAATAAACGATTTGGGATGCGTTTGTTGTATCGTGCGATTACAATGGACATGACAACCGAGCAAGTGCTCATATGACATAAGTATTCAAGGGTATTACGAGGGTTTGCCGTGAAACGGTTGTAACTAAAATTGGTATTTTTTTTACGAAGGTTAATCACCTCGCCACAAAAATCTTTATAAGCGTTAATTCATTTTTCTTGGTAAACAATGGAAATTTAGGGGGTTGTGAGTTCGAATCCCGGCTCGGCCAACTTTCTCTCCGACGATTGACAAAAGTCAATGCCACATGCGTCATTCGTTTTCAACCAATGGGCAAAGTCTATGTAGAAAAGAAGCCAGTTGCTTGGGAAGATTGTTGTGTGGAGTACTGGAGTATTGGTGTGAGAAAACCAGGAAATGCATGAGTAGGTGAACTTGCAGCCGTGATATAACTGATAAATTGTTAAAACCGGCGTTAAATCAATCAATCAACCAAGCAACTGACTGCTTTTCGGCATATACCGTTTGCAAATTGGTGGAAGACGAATGACACTTGTTGCAATGACTTTTGCCAAACGTCGGAAAGAATATTGCCCGAGCTGGGAGTCGAAATCACAACCCCTGGATTAAAACCCCGCGGAGCTATACTGAATATTGAGACTGCACGATCTACAATTGCACATGATTAGGTGAAATAGCAAGATCAATCTACATATATCTTTATTTTTTATGAAACAAAGTAACGACAGTTCTGATGGTAAACCCATTTACCTACAACATCAATTCTACATACATGTTTAATAATAAAGTAATGCCAACTTTTTCTACATTGTTCATTATTTAATACAACTTTGAGTCCTAAAATTTTAATCTCGACTTTTACCAGTAAAATACAAAAATATTGTGCATGAATTATTTCTAGAATAATTTATTTCTGATTCATAGTTTTAACTTTTTCGTTGCCAAAAGGTAATTAAAAGGCTTTTGTAAACAATGTATATTTATTTGAGACTGCTCGTAAGTTAACCAAATTTCCTGTAGGACGAACAATGGAGTTGTCCAATATTAAACATGGACGAGTCGACTTTGTGAATTGTGGCAGTGAAAGAGTTAAAACAAAACCACAGGAAATTAATCCAACGTGCCTGTCCGCATATTCATATACTTGCAAGACTGTTTCACCATTCACATGACAGCCTGGTTCGATACAGGCTTAACCCTTTCCCACAGTTAGACGATTTCTGCAGCAGATTATCTTTGAAAACATTGTGTAAAGGAAGAAATTGCACAACATGAGCAATTTCTACTACTTTTGCGACATTGTTTTCAACTCTTTCAATTAAAAACACATTCTTTTTTTAGGTGGTTTTCCATACTTGTGCTTAGAAGTTTTCAAAGTCACTGCTGCAGACTTGTTGTTTGTGTGAAAGGTTAACACTGATCTATAGACATGTAAGACCACACAGATGGTTGACAGGCAGATTGTTACAATTTGGAAGATGATAATCACTATATCCTCTAAAATTTCGTAAGATTGAGATCACCGTGTCATCTAATACGTTTCTAGCATACGTTAAGTGACCGACTGATTACATGGCAATATATACGCCTTTTCATGACGCTTTTCTGACTTTATTTCACACCACTTCCTAGTATAATTTGATAAGTGTAATCCATATGCACACACATTTGCAAGTTCAACTATTTGTAAACATTGGCGATTAAAAGATATAGGAAGACAAACGCCAGTGATTGCCGGTGTAACATCTGGCTAACGTATAGCTATAGAAATAGATCCTGACTTTATACAACACACCATTTATCGGATAAATAACGTTTTATAGTCGTCAACTGTTAATTGATATACGGAAAAATACTATAATTATTATCTCGACAACTTGAGGCATACTTTTAATGTTAGACATTGCTTGAAACAATCGGTGACTAACTAAAAGAAGTACTGAAACTGATCGTTATTCACGATCCCGCAAAAATCGGCTCCATATATTTGGTAGACAAATAGGTGTTCTATTGTCTTTAAATATCAAAGTAATGAAAGTACTAATAGGCGGGGGATGTTGGCTCTAGAGTGTTAACAAGATTTGCCTTCAACTTGACCTAGTGACCTACTTTTTAACACAACATGACCCATGTTAGAACTTGACCTAGATATCATTCAGATAGAATTCTGACCATTCTGATAAAGTCAACATGCTCAAGCTAAAGATGCAGTATCCCGAGTGTTAACAAGATTTTCCTTCAATTTGGCCTGGTGACCAAGTTTTTAACCCGACATGACCCATATTCAAACTTGACCTAGATATCATTTAGAAAGAATTCTGACCAAATTTAAAGCTGCTGTAGCCAAAAAAGATGCTTCTACAGAGTTAACAAGATTTTCCTTCAATTTGACCTAGTGACCTAGTTTCTGACCCAAATTGCGGCCTCTAGAGTGTTAACAAGCTTTACCTTCAATTTGACCTAGTGACCTACTTTTTGACCCATCATAAGCCATGTTCGAACTTGACCTACATATCATCAAGACAAACATTCTGATAAGGTTTCACATGCTCAACTTGAAAATAAGGCCTCTAGAGTGTTAATAAGATTTCCATTCAATTTCGCTTAGTGACCTAGTTTTTGACCCGGCTTGAACCATATTCGAACTTGGCCTATATATCATATAGATAAACATTAGACCAAATTTCAGGCTGCATTAACTTGACCTAGAAATCATTAATACACACATTCTGACAAAATTTCAAACTGCTGCAGCAAAAATTGCGGCCTCTAGAGTGTTATCAAGCTTTTCCTTCAATTTGACCTAGTGACCTACTTTTTGAACCGACATGACTCATGTTTGAACTTGACTTAAATCATCAAGACAAACATTCTGATAAATGTTCAACATGCTCAAGTTGAAAATGTGGCCTCTAGGGTGTTAACAAGATTTTACTTTAATTTGACCTAGTGACCTAGTTTTTGACATCAAATGACCCAGTTGTCCAAGATGTGATTTTTTACAAATTCACACTTCCTGAAAGCTGGGTATGACAATATACGGAGGTATTCAGCATAGCTGAATCGCCAGCATACAAATCGGTCGTGCGAATTTGAAATAAATTAGAAATAATCTATTCAATTGTTCAACTATTCTAGCGTACTTGCCATTTTAAGTCGCCCTATGTTGGTTCATTGTCATGACATGTATATTGAATTGATATCATCATTGTAATACCTACAGTTTGACGTTGATTTCATCCGAATACCAATTCAAATGAGAAAGTAATGGTAATTTCTTTAACCATACTATCATTGTTTCAAAATCGTACGTTTTGACGTCAAAAACTGATCGAACATATCGAGGGCTTGGCGTGAAACGGTTGTAACTAAAAAAATGTTTTATCAAGGTTAATCACCTCGCTATAAAGTCTTTATAAACGTAAACACATATTTCTTGGTAAACAATGTAAATTTAGGTGACATTGCTCGTTCTGAGCAATGGCACCTAAATTTGCATTGTTAACAAAGGGATCAAAATTGCCCCTAAACCAGGGTTTTCAAAATAAGTTTTAAGTTACAACCGTTTCACGCCAAGTCCTCGATATTCTAAGTATTTTCCCGGAGCATGACTTAAATGTATCAGGATTATTATGTAATCAAGTTGGTCTAGATTTCAATAGTTCTGCTATTTCCTGGAAACATATCTAATAACACGCGTTTCCCAAGACGCAGACATTTTATATAGACACTGTCACGGTTTGATAACAGTCCACCACACTTATAAAGGGAATTGCAACCATTATTCTGATATACCGATAGACAGGTGACGGTTCTAAGCTATATTGAAATAGTTTATGGGCCAAGTTGAACGAAACGTCGGTCTGTGGGACGTTGCGAAATGCGAAGATCCAGACCAATCTGGCTTCAAAACTATAACACTAAACTGTGCTTGAGTACTTGATTGGTAAGGAACAATTATTTCATTCTCGAAATTGACCAATGGTAAATCTTACTTGGAGCATACAGTTCATTTCTGAGCACACCGAACGCTTTTATAGTTTCATAGTTTGTGTGCTTCGAACCAGTCTGATCGAAAGTTTGACTGTTTGCAAACAGATTATACTAGCACAATGGGAGCCTCTGTCGCGATTGTAATTTGTAATCGTTATTGTCGACGGTTTGAGTTTGTGAGACATGTTTCTACAGTGTTCGCATCTGTATAATATTGAACGTTTCTACACTTATCGTATGGCTATTGCAAAGGTTCAATATTTATAAGAGTTTTATTCGCACTTACTGTGCGTGCATTGCTCGTAATAAATGTTCATTAAATTACTGCCTCATGCCTCTTAACGTACTTGAAAACGAAATCGAAGGATAGTATCGTGGATTTCATTTACACTTCAATTGACAAGTAGGAAAGCTTACGTGGTAAGCCACAAGCATATCCGCACAATTAAAATTAAAAACGTATACATAGACATATCTTTACCGGAAATCTCCGTAATTATTAGTTCAATCATCACACGTCATATGTATTGACAATGTTCAATACAATGTCAATGAAAGCACATGCATGTGGGGAATATTTGCTTAACATGAATGTTCTGTTTCCAGAGTATCCATGTCTACAGTCACGTACCACCAAATAATCCGTCACTTAGAAAAACAAAATGGGGTGACTTGTAAGAATACCATGCGGAAAATGATTTAATTTGACATCACTTAAGCAATAGAAAGATCTCAAAAGAAATTTGCTTTTAAAATATATGAATTACAAAATTGATTCTTAAATGTATTTCTTCGCTTTCAACGTGACTTAATCGTGCGTAAAACTCTTGGATGATTCCCGAATATTGTAAATAGAGCTGAATAATTGATTTATTTTATTGGGGTTTTACGCAGCTTTCAACATTATTTCAGTTATATCACGGCGACAGTTTATTTATTCATGATTCCTGGGTAAACAAACCAGTACTAGGCTAGAAAATGTGCCTTGCCCAAGGGCACTCCACCATGACCGTCGTGCCTCGACTGGGGATCGAACCCGGGACACCCAGTGTCAAATCCCCGACGCTAACCACTCGACCACAGCGGATTCCTTTAAGTTGAATAAAAGTAGCTTTTCGATTCCGACTCAAAACCAAATTATGATAATGGAGTCTCAAGGATAAAAAATAAACAAAAAAAATCAAATTATTGAAATGATAGTACAATAATTAGTTGACAAAATCTAACATTTACGACCCATGTGTTATTTAATCTAGGCGTCTGGATTTCAAAGATCCTTTCGATCAATAGGAATCTAAGTACTAGAGTATTACATTCTAGTACTTATTTCCTGCGTAAAGAATTAACCGAAACTCACATCCAGAAGACGGAGTAAGATAGTCAAGTCCCAGTCATAAAATATATAGAATCAAAAGAGAATCAAATTATTGCAATGATAGTTAATATTTTACAAAGATCAAACGCTACAATTATTAATAATTTGCTAGCTCGTTTATCGATTTCTTATAGGAATATAAATGTAAACAGTCCTTGGAAGATGTCCGGCTAATGTAGAGGTTAGCGCTGTCGCTTGTTGCATGGGTTAGATTCTCACTCTATGCAGAACCTTCTTTTCTTTCATTTTTGTCTTACAAATTCCTCATATCAGTGGTGCAAACGTCCTTTGACACCGCTGAAACCGATTCCTTCAAAATGTTGGGATTTAAAATAAATTCAAAAGAGATGCATTTCAAACTGTTAACCTATGCTTTGTGAAACACTTAAAGAAATTGATTAATTCGTTTGTATGATGTATGTTTAACGTCGTTTTTAACACTATTTCAGTTTTACCACGCTGAAGAAATGTAGATTACAAGGGATTTTATTTCTGCTTTGATATCAGAATTGGACTTTCAATATATTTATCATTGTTAGATAGAGACCTTTAGTATGTGTTAAAGAATTGCATAGCAAAATAACGGCTAAAATCTATGATAAACCAGAAGCTATCCGAATAGCAGATACGTATATGTATGTCAAATTTTAGTATATTGATAGACGAACCTAATGTGTATACAGTATTTTGCGTTCAACTCCTTTATCATTCAATATATGGACATAACAAAGTGCTATTGTAAAGTGTTCTAGTTAGACTTTTGGGATCGGTAGATCCATGTCCAAATGTAATCTTTAGATAGCCTCTTGCTGTGAGCACTTTCAGTGCTTTGATTATCATATGTTTCACAAAGTCGGCCTATAACTAAAATATCGATGTTCAGAAGTTTGTGCAAATCCATTGGGTATGTTTTTTCTCATTTGCTCATTATCTAGACAGACTGTGCTGCATTTCCTTTTGCAACACTATTTACTTATTAATGAGAAAACTACCTTCATTCATTTGAATTCAGTATCACAATATGCAAGTCAAAACTGACAAAGACCAATGTCATTTAAGTCTTACTTATTACCGCAAACGAAAGAAATTAGTCCCACAATACATGCAAAGTAGTACCTATCTTACATTGTATGACTTCCTTAATATTGAAACTCCTACAGTTCCATTTGCTCTGTTTGAGCTATTCAATTGTTTGTTCATGCATTGCAGAACACATTCGTTATAACTAAACAGTAAGATAACAATGAGAACAATAACGCGTGTCAGGAACGTACATGTACAGTGTATGTGGTAGTGTAGCGCATATTTCCCCAATTAGATTCACATCTCAGTGGAAAAAATATCAATTTGCACGGTTTGCTTTTTACTTAAAGATTAATAAGAATACTGCATTCCTGACCCAAATGAAGTCCTATTCCTGTTCGAAGTGATTTATTTCTCTAATTATATTTTCACGAAGGCGGAGGGAGACTTTATTAAGTAATGTTTAAGCGAAATCAGTGTTATGGTTAGTGATTTTCGCCTGAGGTTGCAAGTTTGTCTAATAACTGTGGAATAACATAGATTAATGATAGCATGTGCAACAGCTGGGACCACTAATAAGGGGAAAGGAAACCAGTGTGGTCAGCGACAATTGACTGCCGTGTTTACAAAACGTTCCACTGTCCTTAACTTCCGGCGTGTCTCAGTTTTAGGTAACAGGCACTAATGACCTTATGCGGGCAATGATTAATCATGAAACGTGAGTGAACAAAAGTCAAGGATGGAGCAATTCATTTTAGTTATATTTTAGGATATGAAATATATGTTTTTACACTTTATATGATTAAAATTCTTTTCGACCACTTGGTCTTTATCAAAATTAAATAGAGACCAAGTGGTCGAACATTCGATAACTAAAGAGTTTGAATCTTATATAGTGTTTAAGTGACTTTCTTCCCTTTGGAAGACATGATATACAAAGTGTATATGTTTTTACATCATGACATTTTATATAGGATCAGGCGAACCTTTGAAAAAACGGGAGAATTGCTTATAATGAGCAACATGTTTTCCTCTCGCATGTACAATTTACATTTTCAAATTGGACGGCTATATAAGATAAACAGTTGAACGCATTAATCCTTTCCCTCATATAGACGCTTTCTGACGCCTCTGCAGCAGACGGCGTTTTGAAAACATAGTGGCAAAAGAAGAAATTGCACAAAACGTGCAATTTCTCCTTTTGCCACAATGTTTTCCACTTTTTGTCATAGGTTATCCATTCAATTATGGAGATTTTTCAATGTTTTGACAAAATACGTTCAAAGTCGTCTGCTGCAGAATTGTCGTATGAGGGAAAGGGTTAAGCCCAGCTTCACAACCATGAACGTTTGTAACAAAGCAAACCGTGCGGCCGAGCACTCTCTCGCCGTGTTTTTCTTCCCCGTGACAATAACGCGATAGATAAGTAGTTTGTATTGTCAATATATGGTCGGATATTGTCTCTGTAAGAACGACCCCAGGGCAAGTGATGTGTTGTAGTAGGGTCAGAGAACCTTAAGGGTCGCATTCTCGGAACACAACGGTTGACGCTTTTGGACAATTGTAATTATAATGTTGATCGTAGTCAATAAATGAACAATTAGAATATTGATTATAATTCGGTATATGTACAATTTTAATTATAATGTTGATCATATTCAAAAAATGAACAATTGGTATAAGAATGTTGAGTATATTTCGGTATATGCACACTTATAATTAAACTGTTGATCAAATTCAATATATATACAATTGTAATGAGAATTTTAATTATAATTAAAAATATATTTATTATTATAATAAAATGTTGATCAAATTCATAATATATACAGTTGTAAATAGAATGTCTATCAAATTCAACATATGTACATAAAGAGTTTGCTTTTATTTAAAGGCGCAAAATAACGCCTTTATCAAGGAAATTGTTAAGCTACAGAAATTCATGTAACTCAATAGCGTTTTCCTTTGTTCCTCCCTTGATCGAATTACTTGTCGGGTTCTTTTCCTTTTCAAAAATTCATGTACGAAGTTAGAAACGAACGCATGCTCAGACTTATTGCAGAAACATAGACAGAGACGATTGGATTTATGAGCCGCACTCAAAGACAACCAAACTGTATAAGACATTTGCAAACAGTGTAGATACAAATCAGCCAACGCATAAATGCACTCTGATAAGGCTGCGATTGTCGCAAATTTGTCAACGATTTAACCCTTTTTCTCATATAGACGCTTTCTGACGCCTCTGCAACAGACGCCTTTTTGAAAACATAGTGACAAAAGAAGAAATTGCTCAAAACGAGCAATTTCTCCTTTTGTCACAATGTTTTCTACTTTTAGTCAGAGGTTATCCATTCAATTAAAGAGATTTTCTATTTTTTGAAAAAATATGTTGAAAGTCGTCTGCTGCAGAATTGTCGTATGAGGGAAAGGGTTAAAGAAACCTCTGTAAAGCGGTATGGTTTTTGGTTACTAGCATGAATCTCCTGGCAAGTCATTGACCACACGCGATATAATAACCTCAGGGTAATGTTCTCGCAGAGTACTACGCTAGTATATTCTACACCCGCCTCGGTGGTGTACTGGTCGAGCGATTTCGCCAAGATTTCGGGAGGTCGCGGGTTGGTAACAATGGCCGCCCTGATTGGCGCTTAGTGTTGCGGGATTAACAGTTCGACTGACTGGCTGGTGTCAGGATAAATGGACCAGTAGTACTTATGGAACGCCTTTACTGTCTTATGATGACTTATTTGCTTATATACGGTAGATAGTTCATTATATACGGTAGATATTTCATTATATACGGTAGATATTTCATTATATACGGTAGATATTTCATTATATACGGTAGATATTTCATTAGATGCAGTAGATCTTTTATTATATGCAGTAGATATTTCATTATGTGTGGTACTTTTTTCTTTATATGCTGTACTTTATTGGTTATATGTAGTGCAACTCTTATATGTGGTGGTACTGTCTTTATATTCAGTGTATTCGAATTTGTATGCGGTACAAAGACCAATATATGCAGTAGATTTGTTATTGTGTGTAGTAGATAAAACGTTATACGTGGTGCTTTTTACATTATATGATATGCAAACTTAAATATATGTGGTAGTCACTGTGTCCTTTATGTGTGGTGCTTTTTTCCTTATATGCAGTGCAAATAACATTATACAAAACACAAAACAATCAATCAATAACAATGTAAGGGTTTGTTCTCGCAGGGTACTACGCTCATATCCTCTGCAAATCGAAACGTTGTCTATACAATAACATGAATCATGCAATGCAATTTTCCTAATTAAGTAATGTATTGACCGTGTTTATCTAAATGTGAGGTGGTCATGGTGGAGTACCCTTGGATAAGGCACATGTCCTGGCCTAATACTGGTTTGTTTACCCAGGGATCTTGAATAAGTAAATTGCCGTCGTGATTCAACTATAATATTGTTGAAGACGGCGTAAAACACTAAACAAAAATTGATATAAATGTTGCATAATATATATAGAAAGTAAACAAACATTGTAATGTATTCATCACGCGCCAGTTTTATTAACACGGATAATATTTACTTGTTTGTGATAGATGATAGCAAGATATATCTTTATTTGACAAGCGAATAAGTACATAGATGTAGTTATAAAAAATAAATATAATGCAATTCAAAAGGATCAAGTATCAAAAATCCTGTATCAATGTATCTTATGTTGTGTTGTACCAATGTTAGTACACTCGGTCTGGTATTATAGTATCTTTTGACAAACAATTGTCGAATGGATATGTAATGAAATGTAATTCGTCTTCTCCTGTATTGCATATAAAAACGGATACGTTCTTTTCTTGGCACCTTTTGACGATCAAATCTACACGATTGTAATCCTCAAAGAATCTGTAGATGTTTGTATTCTACAGATTAACAAAGTAAATCAAACGGTAACATATCAAAATAGTGTTCATATTCATATGTGTCTTATACATGTTAATACAGTTGTAAAGAAGATGTGTTAAAATCTCTGCATTAATTGTTTATATAAAAGAATCAAACAGGCGCTGTTTATAAACAGTAACGAATGCTTTTCTGTTTACTGATGATGGTTTTTCCCATTCGCCTGCAAAACCACGATCATTTAATTATGTGTTTAATTTTCACAATCCATCGACTCTTTTCAGAGAGGCGTTTTCTGTATTAATCAGTTTGAACCAATATATATATTTTTTAAATATCTATTGATAAAAAGGGGATACCGTCCAAGCTCTGCAACACTTGCATTGCATGTAGGTTTCCTAACATTAAGTATTCTTTTACATGACTTCATATGTATTCTTTCTATCTCGTTGGACTTGCTAATTCCCCAAATTCCTGCTGCATAACTTAATATAGAAACACAAAAAGAGTCGAACAATTGACAAAGTAATTTTGGGTTTAGATTAGATCTACGGCATTTTATCAGTAAAACGTTTAAAGCTTTAAGTGATTTTCCTACAACTTGTTCTGTATTTCTACTAAAATTCCCAGTTTAAGAAAAGACTGTTCGTAAATAATTAGATTTTAAGTTCACAATTATAACTGCTCATTAGGTAACACTTTGCCTTGTTTGCGACACACCTTCCGGTCTCAACGTCTGGCAACACTCATTTAATTTGTTTAAACTGTGATGTGAATCTGTGGGAGAATTGCCACATATATTCATGTCGTCTGCAGACAACAAACGACACATCAAGACATCATCTTTGTTCATGCCTAATTTCAAATCATCTTGTAAATATAGTTCTTAGCCCTCAATACATTTTTAAATTGTGAAAAAATAATCAAAGTGGCGAAAAAAAAAAGAAAATGGCGACAACGGTTGAAAAATAAATAAATTCTTTATTTGATAAAGTTCACGTACATGTAAGTGGAACATTTATTTCCCCCTTGTTATGATAATTATAGGTTATTTAACAGTGTTCTGTACAATACGGATATATATTTGGACGAGTACACAGCTTGGAAAATCATATTGGACGGGCGAGTCCAATATGATTTTCCAAGCTGTGTACGAGTCCAAATATATTCCGTATTGTACAGAACAATGTTAAATGATCTTTTTATTCTATACCTCGACTTTTTCCCCAAAATATATTTTGTATTGTGCAGAATAATGTTAAATGACCTTTTTATTTTATACCTTCAAAACAATAGGAAACAATAATCAATTTCAATTTCAACAATATCACATTTCAGTCATATTTTATAGATTCAGTAAGCTTTACAAGATAATAGAAAACAAGAGGCCCATGAGGGCCTATGCTCTACTGGTATGGTTCTTTGGTCATTTTCAATCCAGAGCATGTATGTATGGTGAAGATCGGATAGTAAATGGAGGCTCTTTTGTGTTCACAAGCTGTATTATAGCAATTTTTACAATTTCATGGGCCATAATCCAGTCTTGCATGGGCAGATCTAGCTGGTTTTCAAAAGGAACCAAGCTCTCATCAATATTTAACTACTATCTAAGTTTGGTGAAGATCAGATAGTAAATGGAGCCTCTATTGTGTTCACATGCTCAATTATAGCAATTTGGACAATTTCAAGGGCCATAATCCAGTCTTGCATGGGCGGATCTGGCTGGTTTAGGAAAGGAACCGAGAGTTTCAGTGTTACTCCTTGTTTGCAAACGACAATAATGATCCGGTAACAACAGGAGCTTTATCGTAACGCTTTATCTAGAGCGCCTGTCGATTCAGACTTTCATTCGGAACCTTTTCACGCGCTTCGGTCTTTATCATAGGTTTAACATGGGACCTGTGAATCGTACAATACGAAAAGAATACGGGTTATTTTGTACGCGCGTGCGTCCCGATACGGAAATATATTGTACGGTCACATGATTCGAATGAGCGTCTACGATTGGACGTATAAATTAGGTATGGAATAAATCAGCATATGGCCTCAATTTGATCTATTTCCGACGTTAAATGTCCTCAGAGGTCATATCCATACATCTTATTCTACGTGCAGAAAAGTCAGTGTACTGTATCTAAAAGACGAGATACAATACGGCATAGGTATCAATTGTAAATCTGTTTGAGAATTGCCTCATATATCCATATGCAGAAAGGTCAGTTTACTATATCTTAACGCCAAGATACAATACTGCAGAGGAAGAGGATGAGCCTAAGATTGTGTTAAAATGTACTCATTACACATTAACTCGAAAACTGTTTTGAAAACATGTTATTATGTAATACCAAACCTGAATCGTTTGTCAAGAAACACATTAGAAGGAATTGTTTTATTGGGGTTTTCGTCGCTTTCAACATTAGTTAAGTTAAATATGGCTACAGTTCACTTATTCATGATCCCTGGGTAAACAAACCAGTACTAGGCTAGACAATGTGCATTGCTTGCCCAAGGACCGTCGTTCCTCGACTTGGGATCGAACCTGGGACACCCGGTTTCAAATCCCCGACGCTAACCACTAGGCCACAGTAGAAGGAACATTCACTGCTAGCAAATGATTTACAATTCGCAATCCTTCTCACACTATACAAATTACCTCATTTGATCAATAGTTCTTCCTTCTATTCTGTGAAGGAAAAATATCCGTAGTGTTTTCCTAAATCTATCTTTTAAATCCTTGATTTGTTCGTATCATATGAATATCAATATGAGTAATGGACTACGAACGTGTGTTCATAGTAAATAAAAGATTCATCTATCGTGCATGAGCAATGCACAGTGGAAACGATGACATGACCAAAATAAACAAAGACAGATTAATCGGAATACAATTCACAACTAATTTAACTGAACATTTCCTTACATATTGTCCGTTTTATTGATATACCGCGGGGCAAATGTCTGTAGCGTTTGTCTGAAGATCCTTATAGAGATAAAACCGGCATAGAATGTGGAGTATACTGGTATACATTTTATTTTCATTTGAACTTGTTGATCAACAAATGCATCAGGATTATAAACGAAATCCAATATTTAGAGACACGCGAGAAATATTCTTTTTTTTTTTTCATTTATACTTGTTGATCAACAAATGCATACGGGCATTTTATCATCAGGAGCTTCCAACGTCAGACTGACATGATAAGGTATATGGATAATGAGAACAAATGCCCCAGTATCACGTATACTTTCATATTGTCCCGTTCACTTTGTATGGAAGAAAGTGGTCATGGTTTTTCGATCGTGACCGATGTCAATGAGTGATAAGGACGTGAGAAAATTGCGCATAATTAACATGCTAGGGACTACTTTTTAATGTAAACAAACATATATGTAGCTGACTTAAAAAATCATTATATTGCCTCAGGTGACTCTGTAATGTTAAATTCTCATATACTGATCATGGACAATTTCTTACTGTATCATGCGAACAGTACGTTTTTGACCGGATAACAGTATACTGTTACGTCAAATTTTCAAACGGCATTTGAAACTAATGACTAAAAAAAAAATGTTTAGATTTCGGAAGCAGATTTATCAACTCTAGATAATAGATTACAATATGAAAGTATGCAATAAAAAGGTTATTGACACTGTATTGTGAAATCATCGTTGGACCTCGTTCTTCGGCGAAGGTAGCCTCGCAAGCTCGGCAACTTCAACCCAAGAACTCGGTCCAACGATGATTTCACAGTACAGGATCAATAACCTAGAATATAGAACTATTTCGACGTTATTAAGATGTTATAAAAACTTTCACTTGATCTATCCGATTAACTGCCGGTTGCAAGATTAGATAACATACAATCTGACAAAAATCGGCTAAGTAATTCGTAAAGGGAGTCTACGTTATGCATTGTTTTAAACAACTATAAATAATGTAAATTTAAAATACATAAACAACAATAAGCATGACTTATCCTTTGTATTATTGACGTAATTTATATAGGAACAACGCAACTTTCCGTTTCTGTGTTGGACGATATGCATACGAATCGCAAGGCCTTTTTTGATGTAATTAAAAGATGAATGAAAAATAAACAAGTGGAGGGAATCTAAATATGTCATTGAAGGAGAGAGACACTCGGTTTATTCAGATTACTCTGTGAAACGTTATACACCTGATTATAGGAATGTTTTGTTATCATATTGTCTTTGCATCCCATGGTAATCGTTGACCCTGCAACGAACCTTCTTCAGACATGGACATCAAACTGTTCTTGTAAATGTGAATTCTCTTCGATAATTGTGTTTGTTTAGTTCGACATGATATGAATACGAAAATAAGTTAGATCATTTTGAAATCGCCTATTCGATTTACATACTGTGTCATTTAACTTCAAATTGTTTGCGACATGAATATTGTAACACAAACCGTGTTATTCAGTTAACGCCATCAAATGTTTGGTTTCAATTTGAAAATTGATACGCACATTTGCGCTATTCTTAAGAAAACCAGTGTGTCCGACATTATTCGGACATTTGTCAACATCGTGGTCGATTGGTATACAAATCATGGCCTCAAGGAAACACCAAAATATAAACAAGTGTACTGATGTCGACACGTGGTCTTAAATTTCATAGTTCGCTATAAACAGTTAACCCGATAGTGTCTCCATTAGACAGAATACAACAGACGGGAAGAACATAAAACGAATTTATGACAATTCCGACTTAGCCTAGCACTCTTAACGCAATGTTCGCCACGTCTGCGGTAATAAAATCCTTTTCCTCGGGATAAATTGATATCTTTTCAACGGAAGATGGCGAATTCCAGATGATGAAAGACGCAGTATTAGAAAGATGCAATAACGATGCGAGAAAGGTCCGAAGAATTCCCTCTCACACTTGTCCATATTCGTATCTGCTTAACAACTCACTCGTGCACATTGTTCTATATTTTTATAAACATTGATTGATTGATTATTTGGGAGTTTCCTGGGTAAGTTACCAGTACTACTGGTCCATTTATCCTGACACCAGCCAGTCAGTCGTAATTCTAACCCCGAAACCCTGAGCGCACAGGATTTTTTTTCTTTTTTTTTTTTCATATACATGCCACAAACGTTGATTTGAGGACATGCTTGCAATTTTACACCAAGGGTGTTTTTGTGATACATACGTTCATACCATGTAAACTGATTGCCGATTGAGGAGCAAATTAAAATAAGACGGAAATACAAATGACAGACTGGCTGTACGGCGATAAAAGTAGATTGTAAAAAGACTTAAAAGGATTTAGTTGTTCTGAAATACTGTGCTCAACTTTAGGATTCCGCGACATTGCTTATACGAACGGGCCATCTTAACCTTTGTGTTAATAACATAAATGACATTTGACGCATGTATAGACAACATTTGAAAACATTGTAAATACATTTGAGGAATTGTACAAGTTTCATGAATGCTTATGGATCAACATACTTTCCCCCCGAATTAAACATGTTTTGCCTTGGATTTTCATTAAGCCGACGACCTTAATGTCAAATTACGCCAAATACATCCAGTCATGCTAATCTACAGCCAAATAGTCTTTACAAAACCTTGTTTGCGTATACATGAGTGTATACCATCACAAAGATAAGAGGTAACTCTTTTCAATGATATAGAGTGTTCTCCATGAGAACTTAGACAGTGTGACCATTGATGGTTGAAACTGGTTAATTTACATGAAAACAAAGAAGGAAATTATTTGGTGTATTGTGACCTTTAAACTAGAATGTAAGGTCAACGGTAAATAGCATTACGTACATGAAACAGTATGTGCAGTGTATACAGTGTGTGCAGTCTGCAGTGTGTGCAAAAAATGCGTGAACTGATTCATTAGTTTCTTTGATGTTATTTTTAATCGCCATGACCATATACAATAACGTGTCTCCAAGTACATGTATTGCTACTACATGGTGTACACGCACTTGCAGTCAATGTTGTAGTTTCTGAATAACGACGGCATTTAGCGCAATCTGAAAGAATATAGAAATTGAAATATTTGCATATCCCGGGCACTATATAAATAAAGTCGGTAATGGTTGCAATATCGTTTTTGAATTAAGATTTGTTCGACAAATGTATTCAAGATGTTCGTGTGATTATTAGCCGATTTTGTTAAATGAATGTTCGTTTATTCACGCCCGATTGTGCAGAATAGTTTATTATTATGTTTTGATAACGCAATTACACGTGAATTTAATAGATATCAATACAATTCGATAATTTTAGTATTATCAAAAGTATTATCTTGAACATAAAACTATGCTTTTGTTTTGTGGATTTTAAGAAGATAGTTTTTAATTGTAGTTTTGTTCTTTGGCCCGTTTTGATATGAGATTGGGTTGACCGTAAACGCCTAATTGACATCCGGTGTTATTTCTTATGCTCTCCTAAAGCAAAATGAAAGCGAATAATATCCATTGATGAACATAATTTACATTGCACTCATTAATAGTCCATTGTTGTCGTTAGCATTCGACATTTTTAAATTGTTATGAAGATGTTCATTCCACAAAAATATGTACGTTATCAAATGTGATTTAAAATGATCGATCTAGATAGCGCAATCAATAAGAGCGGTAAATTTAGAGCATTAAGATCATTATTCGAGTTTTTGATTCTCATAAACATGTTTGTTTTAAACCGTATTTACATTTCTTAATTTATATTTGAAGCAAATTAAATAGAGTCAATTAATATGTGTCTATTACCCCTAATTTATTGTATTGTACATCGGCTTTCCAATACCTTCGTAGTACAAATCCAAACACGATATCGCTTCTGCAACATAATATTCCCTATTTATATCAGTCTGAAGTGTATCTCCGGAATACAGAGCTTCGAACATCAACGGGATTTGACTTTGTCTTCTGTTCCTTCACTTAACGTTACCTTGGTATGATTTTATATTTGCTGTCTACTTTGAAATTGTCACATTCATAAAATGCGATGTTGTCAATTGGATATACAGCTTAAGAAAACGCTGTAAAAAGAGAACTTATTCACCACCTCATCTTCCCGAAGTGTTTCTACATAATACGTTTGCTACATGTACATAGAAGTCTAACGTCAATTTATTACCCAAAAAGGGTTAAACAAATTTGATGTTTTTGTGTTTGCACATGTTGATTCGTGCATGTAAAGTAAATGAGTAGACAGATAATCGAAATATGGTGCCTTTAACAACGACGGTGAAATGGGGAATGACAGTCTCGACAAAAACTAAGGTCGTAATTCTAAAAAGCAATAGGAGATCCCAATATTCTATTTGGCTTAATTAAAGTGAGCCCGCACCATACGCAAGGTGGCCTTGTGTACTAATGTGTACGGTATGGTTTTTCTTTTTTCAGCGATAGCTGTTTAACGTGGGTTTCGACCTAGATGTTAAACAAATGATCTAGCTTGTAGACCAATCAAATGTTGTATTTAATGAATAATGTCGAAGAAATAAAGGAAATGAAACGTTTTGATTGGTTCATAGTTAAGTTGAGAGGCACTTATAAGGTGAAGTTTTAAAAAGAAATGTTCTGCATACTAACCTTTAATTGTTTTCCTTAAGTGAACAAAATCAGTGAAAACGTATGAAATATAATATTTAAGAGCAATTTTTTTTTTTTTTTTAAATATGACAAGTTTTCAGTTATTTATCGTCAATTGAAACTTACATAATAAACCTCTTGGGAGCCTCGCGTAATCTCCAGCCATGTGACGAATTCTCGGCTTTGAATATATTAACATCAAGACGCGGTAGTGTAATGGATGTTGACTTGGAATGGCAAGTGAAAGGTCTGTGGTTCGCTTTCCGGCAGAAGCAAGCTCTTTTTTCTCTTTCATTCATATCAAAACCAAAGTATATAAATAAAAGAAATATTACATATTTAACGTTGTTTTCTGTCATTCTAATAAGTAAGACAAAGTATCAAATAATATGCGCATGTTCCATTTCTTAGTGTTTACTCGTATTGATCGCCGTTTACCTTTTTTAAAGATATTTCTTATTTCTTTTTTCTTTTTTTTAATGTATGTGTAAATTGTAATATGTGTATGTTTTGTCAAAATGTCAAGAAACTGTACAGTTGACGTCAATACCATAGGTGTATATCGAGGGCTTGGCGTGAAACGGTTATTGATATTTTTTTAATCGCCATAAAGTCTTTATAAGCGTTAAATCATTTTTTCTTGGTAAACAATAGAAATTTAGGTGCCATTGCTCGTTCTGAGCAATGGCACCTAAATTTGCATTGTTTACAAAAGGGTCAAAATTCCAGGGTTTTCAAAATAGGTTTTGAGTTACAACTGTTTCACGCCAAGCCCTCGATATTACTGTCCTCTAAGTACAGCGAAAAGCTGTCCCTGTCTGCTAACGGCTTTAAACCACATTAAAACGTTCGATCCCCCGATATCCTAGGGGTTCTGGCAGCCTCTTCGGGAGTTGGAGGCGGCGAAAAACCAATTCGTTTCGAACCTGAGTGGCGACAGTGGGGTCCGTTCTGATAATATCTGGTGGGTTAGTCGCACGTATGTTTAATAATGGTACCGAAAGCATGTGTGCCCGGTACCTGGCAAAACGAAGTAAAAAAACGTTTTTGGACAAAGGTGTCTCAGATGTCAGAAATGGCTGGTCCTTTCATTAGGGTCGACACTATAATAAACAAACACTTTATTATTTTTTTTACTTCACTTGCAATACATCTAAACAGGCATATGGATAATATTTATACATACATTTGTAGTTATTGAGAAGAATTGATAACATTGTGTCAAAAGATGAAATTTCTTACAATGAGCGAGTTCTACTCTTGCCACAATTATTTCAAATGTTGTGCGCAGCAATTGCGTTAAATGTGTCCGTAGGTGGGAAAGGGTTAAGATGATCCACAAAGTCCTCACCAGCATGTTTAACCCTTCCCCTCATATAGACGCTTTCTGACGCCTCTGCAGCAGACGGCTTTTCGAAAACATAGTGACAAAAGAAGAAATTGCACAAAACGTGCAATTTCTCCTTTTGCCACAATGTTTTCCACTTTTTGTCATAGGTTATACATTCAATTATGGAGATGTTCTATGTTTTGACAAAATACGTTCAAGGTCGTCCGCTGCAGAATTGTCGTATGAGGGAAAAGGTTAATGCCGAGAGACATAGTCCATAGGTCCCTCTTTACGGAGGCGGCTTATTACAAACATTCAACTCGCGGCATGAATTCTACTGGCATCTACTGAAGCTTCGAGTCACGATATCTATCAATTAAGATGGATGCTTCGGTACAAACATGGGCGAATAAAAGCGAATTTATCAGCTGAAATCCCCTGCCTTAATGGCCTCTTCCCACCCCTAAATCATATAATTCACGTCCACAGTCGTCGTATATATCACTTCCGGCTAATTATTGCGATAATTGTTGGAGAAAATCCGTGTTTTAGAGATCTTACGAATACAAACAGAGGTTCATATAAGAACGATTTATTGAAAGGATTTAGTAGAAAATAGCAAAGAGTTTACGTTTTTAATACAGAAGATATTTAATGCCTGTACAGCAGAGGAGATTTTGAAAAATACTTTGGACATTGCTTATGATGAAAAATTCCTCCTTTTCCCCTCAATGTTTTTCAGTCACGTTTGATTAAAATAGAACATTTTTCCTCTAATGCTCTTAAAGCTTACGACTCTAGAGTTTCATATGAGATGAAGTGTTGACCCTTTCCCATATACAACACATCTGCAGCAGACAACTTTTAAAACATATTGAGAAAATTGTGAAAAGTAACTTTATATAAAAAATAATTGTAGAACAGAGTTGAAAACATTGCTGCCATAGGTGAACTATACGATTCAAATGTAAGCTCATACCGCATGCAATTAAATAACACCATAACTAAAAGAGCTTATTGCATATATGCAAGCAGCAGCAGATGACTTGGAACTCATTTGAAACATGCAAACTCTCTATCAATGACAGAATAATAATTAAATAACGTTGAAAACATTGTGGCAAAAGGAGAAATGGCTCATAATGAGCTATTTCTCCTTTTGCCACACTGTTTTCGAAAGTCATCTGCTGCAGGGGCGTCATCAGCGTCTGTATGTGGGTAAGGGTTAAATCACCTGTATAGTATGTCATTCAATCCTAATAAAAGAATGTATCATGTTTAAAGTCGGAACCCATGAGGAAGTTTGAAAGGGAATATGTTTATTCCGTATTAAATACTCGTTTCGATTTTTGCCTTAATTATATTTTCAAAGTCATAATAAATGCAACATGCAACATGCAACATGCAACATGGGAAACTTGTTTTTGTCTACAAAACGCGTCGTTCTGTTTGAAGACCGAGGGTTATTGTTTCAAAATTTCAAATCTAGAAAATGATATCGAAATACACGTGCTCGCACAATCGACGTATATTTGGTACACTTCTTTTTACCAAGTCGCGGCCGTAATTTAATCAATATTGCATTGTCTTAAAGATTTCCACAAATTGTTATTTACAGTACGTGCTGTTTCCGCTTGACCGAGTGTGCTGCTATAAACTAATGTTGATTGTTCCTGTTTTGAAGTCGTGGATTAAACCCTGTTCCAAATATACGAGACATTGAACACTATATCCGCATCGTGGTATACACGGCTTTAACCCTTTCCCTCATATAGACGCTTTCTGACGACTCTGCAGCAGACGGCCTTTTGAAAACATAGTGACAAAAGAAGAAATTGCACAAAACGTGCAATTTCTCCTTTTGCCACAATGTTTTCCACTTTTTGTCATAGGTTATCCATTCAATTATGGAGATTTTCTATGTTTTGACGAAATACGTTCAAAGTCGTCTGCTGCAGAATTGTCGTATGAGGGAAAGGGTTAAACAACATGTGAGAACATAGATCAAGACGATTCTGCACATTCGTACATTGGTCTACAGTGTACGCTACACAATTATCAAATTATCAATGTTCAGTAAAAAATCAAATAAAAATCAGAAAAAATCGATAAGCATTGATAAACGTTAAAATACTGATATCAAATGAATGCCTTGTACCCGGCAAAATTGATTTAATTGATTGTTTTGTATTGTACTTCCCTTTCAACAATTGTTCAGTTATATCACGGCGTTTCCTTGTTAAGTTACCAGTAGAACTGGCCAATTTATCCTGACACGAGCCAGTCAGTCCAAACGCTAACCCTGCAACCCTGAGCGCCAACTAGGTCAGGCATTATTACCGAACCAACGACCTCCCGCACCGGAGGCAGACGCTCTTCCACTTCACCACCGAGGCGGTGGTACCCGGCAAAAGTGATGAGAATGGCAAAAGTATAACTTCCGTACAAGAGTTTCTCCTAAGCCAATTTAACATTTCACAAGGGCTACATGTACTTCTCTAATAAAGAAATTGATTCGACGGAGCACAGAGAACCGGACGAGCCTTGGCTTTGGCGTATCAATATTTTTCCTGGATCGTGCCTGTTTCATTGAAGACGCGTTAATTAAAAACTCCTAAATAACGTGCGTTTTCTGGATCTATTAGCGGTATTTTCGGCAAACTTATCCAGATACGGATGTACCACCTTAAATCATAATCCCTAAAGAAGCAAATATTATTAATGTATTGGTTAGTAACCGATGCACCAATCGTAATGCTATCCCTAAAATCATGATCCCTAAAGAAGCAAACATTATGAATATATTGGTTAGTAAGCGATGCACCAATTGTAATACTATCCCTAAAATCATGGTCCCTAAAGAAGCAAACATTATTAATATATTGGTTAGTAACCGATGCACAAATCGTAATTCTTTCCCTTAAATCATTAGCCCTAAAGAAACAAACATTATTAATATATTGGTTAGTATCCGATGTACCATTCGTAATGATATCCCTTAAATCATTAGCCCTAAAGAAACAAACATTATTAATATATTGGTTAGTAAGCGATGTACCAATTGTAATGATATCCCTTAAATCATGAGCCCTAAAGAAACAAACATTATGAATATATTGGTTAGTAAGCGATGTACCAATTGTAATACTATCCCTTAAATCATGGTCCCTAAAGAAGCAAACATTATTAATATATTGGTTAGTAACCGATGCACAAATCGTAATTCTTTCCCTTAAATCATTAGCCCTAAAGAAACAAACATTATTAATATATTGGTTAGTATCCGATGTACCATTCGTAATGATATCCCTTAAATCATTAGCCCTAAAGAAACAAACATTATTAATATATTGGTTAGTATCCGATGTACCATTCGTAATCCGTGATAAAATATATCAAGTCATTACAAATATAATGGTTAGTATCCAATGCACCAGTCGTCATGCTATCCCTTCAAATCCTGAGCCCTAAAGAAGCAAACATGATTAATATATTGGTTAGTAAACGATGTACCAGTCGTACTCTGTGATCTAAGATAGAAGGTCATTACATATATATTGGTTAGTAAGCGATGTACCAGTCGCAATGCTTTCCCTTAAATCATGAGCCCTGAAGACGGAAGTGATTATTATTATATTGGTTAGTAACCGATGCACACGTCGTAACGCTATCACTTAAATCATGAGCCCTAAAGAAGCAAGTCATTATTAATATATTGGTTAGTAACCGATGCACAAATCGTAATTCTTTCCCTTAAATCATTAGCCATAAAGAAGCAAGTCATTATCATTTTAGGTTAGTAAGCGATATACCAGTCGTAATGCGCTCCCCAAAAATCCGTGATCTAAAGAAGCAAGTCATAACTATTAAATTGGTTATCAGCCGATGCACCAGTCGTAATGCTACCCCTAAAATCATGAGCCCTGAAGCAGCAGGTCATTATTATTATATGTGTTAGTAACCGATGTACCAGTAGTAATGCTATCCCTAAAATCATGAGCCCTGAAGCAGCAGGTCATTATTATTATATGTGTTAGTAACCGATGTACCAGTAGTAATGCTATCCCTAAAATCATGAGCCCTGAAGAAGGAAGTCGTTATTAATATATTGGTTAGTAACCGATGCACCAATCGTATCGTAATGCTATCCCTAAAATCATGAGCCCTTTGGACGTAATCCCTAACTAATATGTTGGTTAGTTTCTATCCTAGAAATCTTGAGACGTATAAGGAAACAAGTCTTTGAAACAATGTTGGTTCGCATTCGATAGGAGCCGATCCGGGCTTGAATAGAATGTCTGTTTTTGTATATGTTTCCAACGTACGACACATCTGCAGTAGGCGACTTAGAAAAACATCTGGTCAGACTATTAGAATTGAAAGCATAATTAATTTATATATTTGAAAACCGTTTGGCGATATGAGTAATTGGTCAATATAACCAAGTTATCCTTTTGCTTCAATGTTTACAAAGTGCCATATGCTGTTAGCGCGTGAAAATGCGTCCATATGTTGGCCAATGCGAATGGATAATTATTCAAAGGCCTCTTAGACGGTATCAAATCCGCTCGATGGGCATTGGAATAAGGTTGTGTCCTAGTTGTATTTCAATGAATCCGACATCGAACTGGTCATGGACTAAATCTAATGATTTTCTTCGTTATCAATGATATTAAATAATCCCAAACCCTTTCCATTGAACAGACGACGCTTTCTGACGCATCTGCAGCAAACAACATTTGAAAAAGATTTGGTGAACAAAAAGTAATTGTTCATAATTTTGAGTTTTCAGATTACAGGTATGTTGTAACGGGTAAAAATCGAACACATTTTTTTTTAAGCGACTGAAATCCAGATTGTCAACAGTCGTAAAAAAAGTAAATGTTCAATTTCAAGATAATACTTCTTGTAAAGGACATAACACTACTACAATATTAGAGTTTTGGTGAATAACCATTTACGTGGTATGTTTGCATTGCCGTCTGTTTCGTAGATGTGTGATGAAATATGTAACATATTATGGATTACAACTATTTAAATGGGGGTAGGGGGTTGCTGGGTGAAATTGTGGGGGCGGCGCAGTTTAGTATAACATAGGTATCTAAAGACTAATTTGTATATTTGTGTATTGTGGGCCTGAGGCCTTTATTTACATACTAAAACGACTGTATACTAGGTTCTTAGACGATTACATTGAGTACCCAAAACATAAAATTAAGTTTGGTTAAATGGTGTCATTCACTCCCAGATATGTCTCTGTATGTCTATAGATGGTTTACACTGTAAATTAAGTCATAACTCGCCACCTTTAATCCTTTACAAAGTGTAGTCGCGTGGTTGGGTATTTCTGCAACAGGCTACCTCAGACAACATTGTGGCAAAAGGAGAATTTTTCCCCTTGTCATAAATTGTTCCAACTCTTTTCAATATTTAAACTATCTATATAGACATTTCCCCCATTTTTTTGTATCGAGATCATGATTTCAGATGCAGATTTGTTGTATGTGGGAAAAGGGATAACATGTAAATACGTTCCAATCTGTTCCACGAACAAAGTTAATGATAAACACAGATAGCGTACTTACTGACCAATTTCTAAGCGCTGAAAGTAATTTTCAACATGACTGCATATCTATAGGTATAGGCCAAGCGTTGATAACGGCTGTCATGATAATAACGTTCATTCATTGTGCATAGATCGAGTGAGAAAGACGATATCAGATACGTTGTATATTTACCTATGTTTTTAAGGTATTGTGTCATGCTCAAGTGTATTATAATTGGATCGTAGCGGTCAGTTCGCCGGCGCACTTTTGTTGGCCTTAGTCCTTTACAAAACTTCCCAATTTAGACACATATAATGATTGTTAATCGAATTGAACAATTAAAACAATGTTTACCCATTGTAGGAAAGAATGTTTGCCAACCTTGAAATCGAACTCACGACCCTGGATAGTTTGCACTGATACCAACTGAATTGATACCGACTGAACTGTTCAGATTGAAAGGCAAAACGAATGAGCATCAGTTAACGCTCTGTACAACCCTCCTCCACCTTTTCTTAACCCTTTCCCACATACAATAATTCTGCAGCAGACGACTTAAAAAACATCTACACTAAAATATTACAAACCTCCGTAAATGAAAGTATAATAACTGAAAAAAATTGAAAACAAAGTGGCAAAAGGTGAAATTGCTCGTGTTGAGCAATTACTCCTTTTGCCACAATGCTCTCAAACGGCGTCTGCTACAGATACGTCAAAATGCGTCCGTATGTGAGAACGGGTTAATACGTATAAACATGCAAAGGACCGATAACTTGTTAACCTGGAGATGTATCAGCGATCACTTTCAATGCCGAGTCAATGACAAAAGTTCTCAGTCTTACACTGAGACATCAATGGTACATACGTACTTGTTTATACCGGACCACGTAAGCTTAGTCTTACACTGACACATCACTGGTACATACGTACTTGTGTATACCGGACCACGTGGGTTCAGTCTTACATTGAAACATCAATGGTACATACGTACTTGTATATACCTGACCACGTAAGCTCAGTCTTACACTGAGACATAAATGGTACATACGTACTTGTTTATACCTGACCACGTAAGCTCAGTCTTACACTGAGACATAAATGGTACATACGTACTTGTATATACCGGACCACGTGGGTTCAGTCTTACACTGACATATCAATGGTACATACGTACTTGTATATACCGGACCACGTAAGCTTAGTCTTACACTGAGTCATCAATGGTAGATACGTACTTGTATATACCTGACCACGTAAGCTTAGTCTTACACTGACACATCAATGGTACATACGTACTTGTTCATACCTGACCACGTAAGCTCAGTCTTACACTGAGACATAAATGGTACATACGTACTTGTATATACCGGACCACGTGGGTTCAGTCTTACACTGAGACATCAATGGTACATACGTACTTGTATATACCTGACCACGTAAGCTTAGTCTTACACTGACACATCAATGGTACATACGTACTTGTATATACCTGACCACGTAAGCTTAGTCTTACACTGACACATCAATGGTACGTACGTACTTGTGTATACCGGACCACGTAAGCTCAGTCTTACACTGAGACATAAATGGTATATACGTACTTGTTCATACCGGACCACGTAAGTTTAGTCTCACACTGAGACATCGATGGTACATACGTACTTGTGTGTACCGGACCACGTACGCTTAGTCTTACACTGAGACATCAATGGTACATACGTACTTGTATATACCGGACCAAGTAAGCTTAATCTTACACTGAAACATCAATGGTACATACGTACTTGTATATACCGGACCACGTGGGTTCAGTCTTACACTGAAACATCAATGGTACATACGTACTTGTATATACCGGACCAAGTAAGCTCAATCTTACACTGAAACATCAATGGTACATACGTACTTGTATATACCGGACCACGTGGGTTCAGTCTTACACTGACGCATCACTGGTACATACGTACTTGTATATACCGGACCACGTAAGCTCAGTCTTACACTGAGACATCAATGGTACATACGTACTTGTTTATACCGGACCACGTAAGCTTAGTCTTACACTGAGTCATCAATGGTACATACGTACTTGTTTATACCGGACCACGTAAGCTCAGTCTTACACTGACGCATCACTGGTACATACGTACTTGTATATACCGGAACACGTAAACTCAATCTTACACTGAAACATCAATGGTACATACGTACTTGTTTATACCGGAACACGTAAGCTCAGTCTTACACTGACTTATCACTGGTACATACGTACTTGTATATACCGGAACACGTAAGCTCAGTCTTACACTGAGACATCAATGGTACATACGTACTTGTTTATACCGGACCACGTAAGCTTAGTCTTACACTGAGTCATCAATGGTAGATACGTACTTGTATATACCGGACCACGTAAGCTCAGTCTTACACTGATACATCAATGGTTTATACGTACTTGTTTATACCGGACCACGTAAGCTTAGTCTTACACTGACACATCAATGGTACATACGTACTTGTTTATACTGGACCACGTAAGCTAAGACTAACACTGAGACATCAATGGTTTATACGTACTTGTTTATACCGGACCACGTAAGCTTAGTCTTACACTGAGACATCAATGGTACATACGTACTTGTATATACCGGAACACGTAAGCTCAGTCTTACACTGACACATCAATGGTACATACGTACTTGTATATACCGGAACACGTAAGCTCAGTCTTTCACTAAGACATCAATGGTACATACGCACTTGTATATACCGGAACACGTACGCTCAGTCTTACACTGACACATTACTGGTATATACGTACTTGTATATACCGGACCACGTAAGCTTAGTCTTACACTGACGCATCACTGGTACATACGTACTTGTATATACCGGAACACGTAAGCTCAGTCTTACACTGACACATTACTGGTATATACGTACTTGTATATACCGGACCACGTAAGCTCAGTCTTACACTGACGCATCAATGGTACATACGTACTTGTATATACCGGAACACGTAAGCTCAATCTTACAATGACACATCAATGGTACATACGTACTTGTATATACCGGACCACGTGGGTTCAGTCTTTCACTGAGACATCAATGGTATATACGTACTTGTTTATACCGGACCACGTAAGCTCAGTCCTACACTGACACATCAATGGAACATACTTGTTTATACCGGACCAGCCGAGCCCCGGTAGCTCAGTCGGTAGCGACGCGGGCTGTCAATCCAGGGGTTGTGAGTTCGAATTCCGGCTCGGCTAACTTTCTTTCCGACGATTGACAAAAGTCAATGCGACATGCGTCATTCGTCTATCACCAATGGGCTAAGTCTATGTGGAAAAGCAGCCAGTTGCTTGGGAAGATTGTTGTGTGGAGTACTGGTGTGAGAAAACCAGGAAATGCATTAGTAGGTGAACTGGCCGCCGTGATATAACTGAGAAATTGTTAAAACGGCGTTAAACCCCAATCAATCAATCAATTATACCGGACCACGTGGGTTTAGTCTTACACTGAGACATCAATGGTATATATGTACTTGTTTATACCGGACCACGTAAGCTCAGTCGGTATGGATGTAGGCTGTCAACTAAGGATTAGTGTGTTCCACCAGTCTTGTCGGTGATTGACGCAAGTAGGTTTGACATGCGTCATTCCCCTTCCACCAATGGTCTTATAACTAAAGAGAATGCGGGGAGGTGGTCAAATTGTCAGTAATTTTTGTAGTGTGAATCAATGTTGCGAAAACATGAAGAATCACATAATAAGGTGTATTTGCGCCACGATGGTATAACAAACAAAATGTTGTAAATTACTAAAAATCAATTGAAGTTCTTGTTTAGCCTTATTACCGTCAACCAGAAACAGGGCTTTTCGGGATTGATTTCATCCAGAGACATTATTTCTGTTAACATGCAATGAGCAGATTACGTGACGTATAACACTTGTATGATAAACCTTTTGTTTACATGTCTACTGGTATGATAAACTTATCTTTTTCAGTCTACTTATTTTTAGAAATGACGTAATCGCTGGAACTACTTTTCTGAAATATAAATAAGCAGTTCCACCAGAAAGCAACTTTTTTGAGAAAACATGTGTAGGGACGTGCCTACAGTGCCTAAAGGGAGCTACGCCCCTGTCTTAAATATGATAATGTTGTTATGCTTTTGCGACAAAATATATCGCCCTGTTTAACTCTTTCGATGCCAAAGGCTATTAAGGGCTTTTGCAAACAATGCAAAATCAGGTGAGACAGCCCGTATCAAGCTGTCTCTCCTGAAAAAAATGCATTGTTTGCCGTCTAGAATTGTTACCAAATTTCCCTTTGGACGAGAAATGAAGTGGTCCAAATTTCAGCTTGGAAGAGACGACCTTGTGAAATTCAGCAGTGAAAGAGTTTAAAAAACCTCACAGACTCGCGTCTAGTGATTAACGATGTTACAGAGTGAAACCGCAAACGGGGAAAAAACCTTCCCTCAAATGACATTTGAAAAGAAAACCCAATTGAATTTGTCGATTAAGCAGTCGTTGTCGCTCTGTAAAAGTTCTGAAAAAAAGCCTAGCCTGTCTATGCAACATGTGTTCATCAATCGTCCGCGCCACGTGCTGAGTCCTGGTTAACCCTTTCCCACATACAACTTATTTGCAGCAGACGACTTTGAACATATTTTGTTAAAAAATGGAAAATCTCTATAATTGAATGGATAATCAATGACTATAAGTGGAAAACATTGTGGCCAAAGGTGAAATTGCTCATCATGAGCAATTTCACCTTTGGCCACAATGTTTTCAAAAGTCGTCTGCTGATATTGCGTTAAAATGCGTCTGCAGGTGGGAAAGGGTTAAACTATATTGACCTTGAAGTACTGGGTGGCATAGTAAAGCATGTGTTGAAATGTTTATTCTGAATACAACGGTAATATGGAATATAGTTTTATCTTTCCTTGAGATTAGTTAAATTTTCCTGTCTTTAACATGCATATATATATATATATATATATGCTCAGTTAAATCTGATTAACTTTATTCGTATGAGGAATTGCGTTTATACCGTCGGTGTGTTAAAGTTCGGAGTATGTATGACAAGATAGTTTAGAATAAATATTAAAGATTAAGAGCAAGAAATAACCTAACGTGTGCTTGCTGGCTTTCTCGCAACCGTACTCAACACACGATTCCTCGTTGGTAACTGGCTGGCTACCTTCCGATATAGATTGTTTAACACATTGATGGAATACGAATTACGCTACTTGCAAAGCCATTGTCGTTTATTGGAAATAATGAACGGCTAAGTCGGGGTTGACCTTAGGACCCCTCCCCTGCCTTTGGTAATGAATATCTTTAGAATTTAATATGATCCGATCCAGTAATTAATTGCAATGATATTTACAATGGTTGATACGACAACTAGATACGTGTAGCACTGATGTGAAGCTGGATTCAGATGTTAAACACTCACTCAGGACACACATACATGCATACTCGACGCACGTGTATAGGACCCATATACACGTACCAGCGATGATCTCCCTCTTTTCTCAGTAATATTACGTAATTTGATGAATTTGGAAGATGCAAAGCCACAAATATCAAATTCTTAATAAAACGAAATTGACTAAGTAATTGAAACATTGTCTGAACACTTTGAACTTGGAAGGCGCGGGCAAAAATGTTGATAGAGCCATAAAAGATAATTGGATCTACTTAATCGAAAAACGTTTAATCCAACACGCATTACACAAACTACTCCAAAGTCTATCCATGGGCAATTTGGTTACGGATATAACTTCATCTCCCACGCTACAAAACAATGAAATAAGATTAATACATCGTAAAATGAGCCGTTCCACGAGAAAAACAAAAATACGGACTCTGCGTAATGTTTCGACCCAGATTAGCCTGCGCAGACTAATCCGGCGAAAAGTGTCTGTCCGGATTAGCCTGCGCGGCATGCTTAAGCTGATCAGGGTTGATACTTTACGCTGAGTCTACAATGTTGGTTTTCTCGTGGTACGGCTGAAATATAGAAAAAACTGTCATGTCTTGAACCGGGTCATGCACTAGGGGACCCTGTTTCGTGTTCAAACAGTGAAGTTTCTATTCTGATGAGCATGTTATTCCCACAGTCACACCGGGCGTGTATACTGTGCGCAAACTGAAACTTACAAGAAGGTACCTTTTTGGTTTGTATGACGTCGACCTATCTTTACACGGTTCCATCCTGGCGATGTGTTATATCTTCTTTTCCAATGGCGCATCTAAGTTGTATTTCCGACTTGGTCAGTGAGTCAGAGGTGGTTATCCTAACTAATTTTAGCGGTATAGTATAATTCGTATCCAATTTAAAGCCATTAATTACAGCAGACACTGTCTTAAAGCATTCTGGGGAAAGGGAGAAATTGCTCAATATCAGTTAAACGGTAAATGTTTTTGTGTAATACACTTACCCAGGGATCATGAATAAGTGAACTGTCGCCGTGATATAACTGCAATAATGTTGAAAGCGGCGTAAAACCCCAATAAAACAAACAAATTCTTATTCTAGCCATAACTTCAAATAAGGTAAGATGCGTTCAGATATTGCGGCGTTTTTAAACCCGTTCCCACATACAACACATCTGCCGCAAACGTCGACGAGATTATCTAGGCAAAATGTGGACAATTTCATTAAATGAAAGTACTATTATTGAATAGAGTTGAACACATCGTTTCAAAAGGGACTTCAGAAAGGATATGTATGTTGGAAAGTGTTAAACGCTGTGATGTGATTCATTCGAATTCGCGATCATTACCTAACGTAAGAGTCTGTCTAAATGCTGCCCACATTAGAGTAAATGTACTATAGTGTAATATACACTGTAATCAAATCTGTACTTTCTATGTGAATATGGGGCGGTATATCTGTAGGAAATAAAAGTTAAGAGCTTTTCGTGATGTGAAATGCCACCTTTCAATTAGTAATCAACTGTCTATGTCTAGTCCGAAGGACGAGCTAAGCCGTGCACAACAAACTTAGCTTATATATATAACGTTCGTTCATGTTATCTTACCAACAAACATAATGATGTTTTGTATACATGTGCTCATATATACACGCTTGTTTTTATGCACCTAAATGCATACACATCAACATGCTTGTACACATATGCATGTTGCCCATACGCAAGCAAGACACGAGTTGCAAATTGAATTTAAATATGATGACATATATTATCAAATAGTTTGCATATCAACAGTTATGATAAGACACTTTATATGTCACAATGAAGTCATGCGTACCATATTTTAACAAAGAATATGGTATATAATTAATACATTACTTCGACTTTATTTCAGAAGTAAGAGTGGCACCTATTGTATTTATAATTTAATACGTCATAGTATATAGTTTATATAGTGGTAGTGGTAGAGACAGTTTTGTACATTCGTACATAATCGTTAGCTTCTATAGATCTTCTTGTAAATGTTTTTCTCTGTATTTATCTAAGTGTTTGTACATTCCTACATAAGCTTCTATAGATCCTTTTATAGATGTTTTTCTCTGTATTGATCTTAGTGTTTGTACATTAGTACATAAGCGTTAGCATCTATATATCCTGTTGTAGATGTTTTTCTCTGTATTGATCTTAGTGTTTGTACATTAGTACATAAGCGTTAGCAGCTAAATATCCTGTTGTAGATGTTTTTCTCTGTATTTATCTAAGTGTTTGTACATTAGAACATAAGCGTTAGCAGCTATATATCCTGTTGTAGATGTTTTTCTCTGTATTTATCTAAGTGTTTGTACATTAGAACATAAGCGTTAGCAGCTATATATCCTGTTGTAGATGTTTTTCTCTGTATTTAGTTATTTATCTTAGTGTGTGTACATTCGTACATAAGCGTATCATTTGTAGATCCTTTTGTAGATGTTTTTCTCTGTATTTATCCAAGTGTTTTGTTACTTTGTGTTTGTGTAGAACCAGATCAAACTGTGCATATGCGTACGATGATCCTGATATGAAATGTTTCAAATGTCAAAATGGTTGTCTTTTCTAGTGTTCACGTCTACAAATTACGATCCAGTACATGATAAACTTATATCTACGGTATGTTCCGACGGTTGATAACTCTTATTTTGACATGTCGAAGTCGTCTAAAACTAATGAACTAAAACGTCTATGTTAAAAGATAGCAAAGTGTCTTGGAACAATGTTTGGTGGACATCTAATGCTAAACGTAGCATCCAGATTATACACATACATGTAGCTGGTCCACATGTTTATATCCTTTAGGTCAAATTACGCCAAATACATCCGCGGCTATGCTGATCTTCCAAATAGTCCCTAAAAATTCTATAATTTGCGTAGAAATGAGTGTTTACCTTCCCCCAGAATGCATTGAATACATGACATTGGGTTTAAATTGATAGTAAAAATGTATAGGATGGAAACGTTTGATTTTATCTTTAGTAGTATGAGCTTGTTTGAAAGTAAAAGTAGAGCATGTGAAAAGAAACCTTTTTCGTACCATCCCGATTTCGTTTAAAATGACGGTGACCATCTTCGCGGGAATTCTTTCTTGCATAATACATGATTCCCATTTTCTTTGAATTATTTTAAAGCATAGCGTTAAATTTTTTCTATGATATAGGATGATCCACATGTTAAATGTTTAGAAATTATGGCACTTGAGGGTTGAAACACAAGGAAACGAAGAATATATTTATTTGGTATATTGTGACCTAAATACTGTTGAACATCCAAACCTTTTACCCTTTACCTATTATTTGAGACCTTTAAATGACATTGACCGATCTGCTCCGCCTTCACACAGTGTTAAACTACCGCTTCCTGTCCACACTAATCGGTTCCTGGTATCGTTCAACAGCCACAACGTGATCGCGACGCTTTAGGTCTACACTGGGTCCGATGTCTTATCCTATTACTTATCATATCATCGGACTCCCCAGGCTCGTAATTGATTGATTCATTAGTTTTATAACATTTTCAAAGGTATTTCAGTTATATTACGGTCTCCAATCTACCTAAAATGTTTTTCCCGGCTTTCTTGCACCAGTATAACACACTACTTTCAGGCAACTGACTGCCTACCTACACATGTTTATCAGACATTTGGTGGAAACAGAATGACGCTTGTCGCAATGTCAATCACCGGAAAGGTTAAATAACTAAGGTTTGACATAACGAGTCACACGCAGTGGATTGATAACCCCTTCGTTATCGCCTGATATATTGGGGCTCGACCATACATTTAATGCAGCGTAGTAGGGTGCAATTATTTCCCACATTCATCAAACCTGACGCATACGGTTCTGACAGCGTGTTAGCAAAACAATGCAACGTCTCTGTAAATGAAAGCATCTTTCGTCCGCTTTTATTTAAAATGTACCGCTTCGGTCGTGCTGTAGTAGAGCGCCGCCTCGGTCGTGCTGTGGTAGAGCGTCCGCCTCGGTGTGGGCGATTGTGGGTTCGATCCCCGGCCGTCTCATTGCAACGGCATTATAAATGGTAATCATGGCTTTCCCGATTTACCCTCAAGATAATGGGGTAAGCATTACGCCTGCCTCGCCATAAAATACCATTCAATCAAAAACAGTCTTTAGATTGGCTGAATACATTTCAAATAGAAATAGAACATCGATCTACATATAGTCTTGCGATTTACATCAAGAAGCGATTCTGTAAACAAAAATACATTAATTATATCATGATTTCTGCCCCAATAAAAGACAAATTGCATGAATTATTTGAACGTCTGTTTGATGAATAACTCGTTCACTGCCGATGTTCACAAAGTTCCATGTTGAACATTCCAATGTAATGAGTAATTGACTGTTCCATGTTGAACATTCCAATGTAATGAGTAATTGACTGTTCCATGTTGAACATTCCAATGTAATGAGTAATTGACTGTTCCATGTTGAACATTCCAATGTAATGAGTAATTGACTGTTCCATGTTGAACATTCCAATGTAATGAGTAATTGACTGTTCCATGTTGAACATTCCAATGTAATGAGTAATTGACTGTTCCATGTTGAACATTCCAATGTAATGAGTAATTGACTGTTCCATGTTGAACATTCCAATGTAATGAGTAATTGACTGTTCCATGTTGAACATTCCAATGTAATGAGTAATTGACTGTTCCATGTTGAACATTCCAATGTAATGAGTAATTGACTGTTCCATGTTGAACATTCCAATGTAATGAGTAAGTAGCAAACATGCAGATTTTAGAAGAGACAGGCTCTCCGGAATCTGCATTGTTTGGAACTGTCTTTACTTGTCTTTGGCAGCGAAAGAGATAAAACAAAAATCCGACTGTTGGTATCATATCAGAAATTTAAATTAATTCAGATAACTTAGTATTCTGTCTGACAGTATTCGACTGCAAGGGGCTTGGAATGACCTCTACATTGAAGCTCCGATAGCTCAGTCGGAAGCGACGCGAGCTGTCAATCCCGGGGAGTTCGAACCCCAGCTCGTCCAACATTATTTCCGACGTTTGACAAAAGTCACTGCGATAGCTTCATTCGTCTTCCATCAATGGGCATACTGTGTAAACAAGCAGCCAGTTACTTTGAAAGTATGATGTGTGGAGTACTGGTGTGAGAAAGCCAGGACACACATGAGTAGGTGAACTGGTCGCCGTGATATGATTGAAATATTGTTGAAAATGGCGCTAAACCCCAATTAAATCTTCCACCAATAGGCTAAAAGTTTATATTGGAATGTATACATATAGCTAGTTACTTGGAAAGAATGTTGTGTGGGGTACTTGAGTGAGAAAGCCAAGAAACTCATGAGTAGGTGAACCGGCAGCCGTGATATGACTGACAAACTGCCGAAAAGGGCGTTAAGCCCCAATCAATCAATCTACCCAGAAGCCGAGCTCCTGCATCCACAAGCAGAGTTCCTTGACTGAATAAATCCAGCCTGGTTTATAACTGTTTGCATGTTATACAATTCAATTCAATTCAATCCTTAATTGTCAAATATCGACAACATTTGTCTATGGCCATTATACAAAGTGGAAACATATGGATTAGACAAAAGTAAATAAATACAGTATGTCAGATAAATACTATTTAGTATATATATCAAATGAAGAAGGTACACGGTAAGAGTAGGTTGGGAGGGAACAGCTAACAATCTGTATAACGTCATCGCAAAATAGAAGAACATTCCGAAATATATCTACATACATGTATAAATACTTTCTTTTGCGAACTTAACCCTTTCCCTCATACAACAATTCTGCAGCAGACGACTTTGAACAAATTTTGTCGAATAAAAGAAAATCTCTATAGTAGAATGAATAACCTATGACTAAAAGTGGAAAACATTGTGACAAAAGAAGAAATTGCACGTTTTGTGCAATTTCTTCTTTTGTTACTATGTTTTGCAAAAAGCCGTCTGCTGCAGAGGCGTCAGAAAGCGTCTATATGAGGGAAAGGGTAATAAATAGTAATTTGTTACATTTATAAATATTGGGCCATTGTATATTACCAAGATACAATAGTACGTGTCAATGTAATCGCAGGTGTGTGTGTTGCTTTTAGCAGTTTAGTACGATGACTTCCTCATAACTGACCCTAGACAATACAATACAATACAATATATACTCACACGAAAAAGATAGTGTGCACTTGGTTAGAGGGATTTTTTTTATACTTATAGAAGCAAAATATAGGCAAATTTGGTATCAAAATGTGCAAAAATGTATTGGCTATACGATGTTTTACTTTTAATTAAAATTTGATAATTATCAGAACATTGTTTTACGTGTGAATAACGTAGGGGTGAAAAGTAAAAGTTGCATATTTGTAATGTTTTGTAACTGCTTTTTTGTCTTCGGATATTTGTCAAGTTACGTGACGGGTAGCACGAGCGAAAAGTTGCATAATATTGGGTAAATGGGTGCAATGTGTGAAGGGTTATTTTCTTCACTCATGATGATAAATCCGTATATTTAAACTTTGTAACACAAAAGTTATGCCCAATTTAAAAGTGCACACTTTCTTTTTCGTGTGAGTATATTTATTCGTAATATAAGGCCACCGGCCCACAATACATATACAATCTAACAAATTAATTGATCTGAGTAACGTCCAGTAAATATGGTATATGTAAACCTAGGTAATGATGAAGGCATAATAAATAGTATATATCATAACATAGTAATTGGCCTTGTAGTCCCAGACTGCGAGGCCCTCGTACTGACACCTACCGGAAAATTCCGACCTAATATAACCCGGTCTTATTGATAATGCCTGTGTATACTATACAGTACATGTCGAGGGCTTGGCGTGAAACAGTTGTAACTGAAATTGGTATTATTTTTACCAATGTTAATCACCTCGCCATAAAGTATTTATAAGCGTTAAATCATTTTTCTTGGTAAACAATGGAAATTTAGGAGCCATTGCTCGTTTTGAGCAATGACACCTAAATTTGCATTGTTTACAAAGGGCTCTAAATTGCTCCTAAGCCAGAGTTTACAAAATAGGTTTTTAGTTACAACCGTTTCACGCCAAGCCCTCGATGTAGACGAGGTCAATAGAATATCAGGCTTCAATCCCAACAACCTTACTCACTGTTAAATAATACATTAACCCTTTCCCTCATACAGACGCTTTCTGACGCCTCTGCAGCAGACGGATTTTTAAAAACATAGTGACAAAAGAAGAAATTGCTCAAAACCAATTTTCGTCATAGGTTATCCATTCAGTTATAGAGATGTTCTACCTTTTCACAAAACATGTTCAAAGTCGTCTGCTGCATACTGGTCGTATCAGGGAAAGGGTTAATCGTTTAAAGCATATATCATCACTTTTTTGTGTCCATACTAAAAATGTCTAAACATTTAGATATAACTTTTCTTAGCAATGGTTGTCAGTCAGCAAAGTAACTATTAATGTCAACTTAGTAATTTTCTTATATATGTTTTAAATCATGAAGTTTGTTTCAACCTCATTTAAGAAGTGAACTGTCGCCGTGATATAACTGCAATAATGTTGAAAGCGGCGTAAAACCCCAATAAAACAAACAAATTCTTATTCTAGCCATAACTTCAAATAAGGTAAGATGCGTTCAGATATTGCGGCGTTTTTAAACCCGTTCCCACATACAACACATCTGCCGCAAACGTCGACGAGATTATCTAGGCAAAATGTGGACAATTTCATTAAATGAAAGTACTATTATTGAATAGAGTTGAACACATCGTTTCAAAAGGGACTTCAGAAAGGATATGTATGTTGGAAAGTGTTAAACGCTGTGATGTGATTCATTCGAATTCGCGATCATTACCTAACGTAAGAGTCTGTCTAAATGCTGCCCACATTAGAGTAAATGTACTATAGTGTAATATACACTGTAATCAAATCTGTACTTTCTATGTGAATATGGGGCGGTATATCTGTAGGAAATAAAAGTTAAGAGCTTTTCGTGATGTGAAATGCCACCTTTCAATTAGTAATCAACTGTCTATGTCTAGTCCGAAGGACGAGCTAAGCCGTGCACAACAAACTTAGCTTATATATATAACGTTCGTTCATGTTATCTTACCAACAAACATAATGATGTTTTGTATACATGTGCTCATATATACACGCTTGTTTTTATGCACCTAAATGCATACACATCAACATGCTTGTACACATATGCATGTTGCCCATACGCAAGCAAGACACGAGTTGCAAATTGAATTTAAATATGATGACATATATTATCAAATAGTTTGCATATCAACAGTTATGATAAGACACTTTATATGTCACAATGAAGTCATGCGTACCATATTTTAACAAAGAATATGGTATATAATTAATACATTACTTCGACTTTATTTCAGAAGTAAGAGTGGCACCTATTGTATTTATAATTTAATACGTCATAGTATATAGTTTATATAGTGGTAGTGGTAGAGACAGTTTTGTACATTCGTACATAATCGTTAGCTTCTATAGATCTTCTTGTAAATGTTTTTCTCTGTATTTATCTAAGTGTTTGTACATTCCTACATAAGCTTCTATAGATCCTTTTATAGATGTTTTTCTCTGTATTGATCTTAGTGTTTGTACATTAGTACATAAGCGTTAGCATCTATATATCCTGTTGTAGATGTTTTTCTCTGTATTGATCTTAGTGTTTGTACATTAGTACATAAGCGTTAGCAGCTAAATATCCTGTTGTAGATGTTTTTCTCTGTATTTATCTAAGTGTTTGTACATTAGAACATAAGCGTTAGCAGCTATATATCCTGTTGTAGATGTTTTTCTCTGTATTTATCTAAGTGTTTGTACATTAGAACATAAGCGTTAGCAGCTATATATCCTGTTGTAGATGTTTTTCTCTGTATTTAGTTATTTATCTTAGTGTGTGTACATTCGTACATAAGCGTATCATTTGTAGATCCTTTTGTAGATGTTTTTCTCTGTATTTATCCAAGTGTTTTGTTACTTTGTGTTTGTGTAGAACCAGATCAAACTGTGCATATGCGTACGATGATCCTGATATGAAATGTTTCAAATGTCAAAATGGTTGTCTTTTCTAGTGTTCACGTCTACAAATTACGATCCAGTACATGATAAACTTATATCTACGGTATGTTCCGACGGTTGATAACTCTTATTTTGACATGTCGAAGTCGTCTAAAACTAATGAACTAAAACGTCTATGTTAAAAGATAGCAAAGTGTCTTGGAACAATGTTTGGTGGACATCTAATGCTAAACGTAGCATCCAGATTATACACATACATGTAGCTGGTCCACATGTTTATATCCTTTAGGTCAAATTACGCCAAATACATCCGCGGCTATGCTGATCTTCCAAATAGTCCCTAAAAATTCTATAATTTGCGTAGAAATGAGTGTTTACCTTCCCCCAGAATGCATTGAATACATGACATTGGGTTTAAATTGATAGTAAAAATGTATAGGATGGAAACGTTTGATTTTATCTTTAGTAGTATGAGCTTGTTTGAAAGTAAAAGTAGAGCATGTGAAAAGAAACCTTTTTCGTACCATCCCGATTTCGTTTAAAATGACGGTGACCATCTTCGCGGGAATTCTTTCTTGCATAATACATGATTCCCATTTTCTTTGAATTATTTTAAAGCATAGCGTTAAATTTTTTCTATGATATAGGATGATCCACATGTTAAATGTTTAGAAATTATGGCACTTGAGGGTTGAAACACAAGGAAACGAAGAATATATTTATTTGGTATATTGTGACCTAAATACTGTTGAACATCCAAACCTTTTACCCTTTACCTATTATTTGAGACCTTTAAATGACATTGACCGATCTGCTCCGCCTTCACACAGTGTTAAACTACCGCTTCCTGTCCACACTAATCGGTTCCTGGTATCGTTCAACAGCCACAACGTGATCGCGACGCTTTAGGTCTACACTGGGTCCGATGTCTTATCCTATTACTTATCATATCATCGGACTCCCCAGGCTCGTAATTGATTGATTCATTAGTTTTATAACATTTTCAAAGGTATTTCAGTTATATTACGGTCTCCAATCTACCTAAAATGTTTTTCCCGGCTTTCTTGCACCAGTATAACACACTACTTTCAGGCAACTGACTGCCTACCTACACATGTTTATCAGACATTTGGTGGAAACAGAATGACGCTTGTCGCAATGTCAATCACCGGAAAGGTTAAATAACTAAGGTTTGACATAACGAGTCACACGCAGTGGATTGATAACCCCTTCGTTATCGCCTGATATATTGGGGCTCGACCATACATTTAATGCAGCGTAGTAGGGTGCAATTATTTCCCACAAAAATACATTAATTATATCATGATTTCTGCCCCAATAAAAGACAAATTGCATGAATTATTTGAACGTCTGTTTGATGAATAACTCGTTCACTGCCGATGTTCACAAAGTTCCATGTTGAACATTCCAATGTAATGAGTAATTGACTGTTCCATGTTGAACATTCCAATGTAATGAGTAATTGACTGTTCCATGTTGAACATTCCAATGTAATGAGTAATTGACTGTTCCATGTTGAACATTCCAATGTAATGAGTAATTGACTGTTCCATGTTGAACATTCCAATGTAATGAGTAATTGACTGTTCCATGTTGAACATTCCAATGTAATGAGTAATTGACTGTTCCATGTTGAACATTCCAATGTAATGAGTAATTGACTGTTCCATGTTGAACATTCCAATGTAATGAGTAATTGACTGTTCCATGTTGAACATTCCAATGTAATGAGTAATTGACTGTTCCATGTTGAACATTCCAATGTAATGAGTAATTGACTGTTCCATGTTGAACATTCCAATGTAATGAGTAAGTAGCAAACATGCAGATTTTAGAAGAGACAGGCTCTCCGGAATCTGCATTGTTTGGAACTGTCTTTACTTGTCTTTGGCAGCGAAAGAGATAAAACAAAAATCCGACTGTTGGTATCATATCAGAAATTTAAATTAATTCAGATAACTTAGTATTCTGTCTGACAGTATTCGACTGCAAGGGGCTTGGAATGACCTCTACATTGAAGCTCCGATAGCTCAGTCGGAAGCGACGCGAGCTGTCAATCCCGGGGAGTTCGAACCCCAGCTCGTCCAACATTATTTCCGACGTTTGACAAAAGTCACTGCGATAGCTTCATTCGTCTTCCATCAATGGGCATACTGTGTAAACAAGCAGCCAGTTACTTTGAAAGTATGATGTGTGGAGTACTGGTGTGAGAAAGCCAGGACACACATGAGTAGGTGAACTGGTCGCCGTGATATGATTGAAATATTGTTGAAAATGGCGCTAAACCCCAATTAAATCTTCCACCAATAGGCTAAAAGTTTATATTGGAATGTATACATATAGCTAGTTACTTGGAAAGAATGTTGTGTGGGGTACTTGAGTGAGAAAGCCAAGAAACTCATGAGTAGGTGAACCGGCAGCCGTGATATGACTGACAAACTGCCGAAAAGGGCGTTAAGCCCCAATCAATCAATCTACCCAGAAGCCGAGCTCCTGCATCCACAAGCAGAGTTCCTTGACTGAATAAATCCAGCCTGGTTTATAACTGTTTGCATGTTATACAATTCAATTCAATTCAATCCTTAATTGTCAAATATCGACAACATTTGTCTATGGCCATTATACAAAGTGGAAACATATGGATTAGACAAAAGTAAATAAATACAGTATGTCAGATAAATACTATTTAGTATATATATCAAATGAAGAAGGTACACGGTAAGAGTAGGTTGGGAGGGAACAGCTAACAATCTGTATAACGTCATCGCAAAATAGAAGAACATTCCGAAATATATCTACATACATGTATAAATACTTTCTTTTGCGAACTTAACCCTTTCCCTCATACAACAATTCTGCAGCAGACGACTTTGAACAAATTTTGTCGAATAAAAGAAAATCTCTATAGTAGAATGAATAACCTATGACTAAAAGTGGAAAACATTGTGACAAAAGAAGAAATTGCACGTTTTGTGCAATTTCTTCTTTTGTTACTATGTTTTGCAAAAAGCCGTCTGCTGCAGAGGCGTCAGAAAGCGTCTATATGAGGGAAAGGGTAATAAATAGTAATTTGTTACATTTATAAATATTGGGCCATTGTATATTACCAAGATACAATAGTACGTGTCAATGTAATCGCAGGTGTGTGTGTTGCTTTTAGCAGTTTAGTACGATGACTTCCTCATAACTGACCCTAGACAATACAATACAATACAATATATACTCACACGAAAAAGATAGTGTGCACTTGGTTAGAGGGATTTTTTTTATACTTATAGAAGCAAAATATAGGCAAATTTGGTATCAAAATGTGCAAAAATGTATTGGCTATACGATGTTTTACTTTTAATTAAAATTTGATAATTATCAGAACATTGTTTTACGTGTGAATAACGTAGGGGTGAAAAGTAAAAGTTGCATATTTGTAATGTTTTGTAACTGCTTTTTTGTCTTCGGATATTTGTCAAGTTACGTGACGGGTAGCACGAGCGAAAAGTTGCATAATATTGGGTAAATGGGTGCAATGTGTGAAGGGTTATTTTCTTCACTCATGATGATAAATCCGTATATTTAAACTTTGTAACACAAAAGTTATGCCCAATTTAAAAGTGCACACTTTCTTTTTCGTGTGAGTATATTTATTCGTAATATAAGGCCACCGGCCCACAATACATATACAATCTAACAAATTAATTGATCTGAGTAACGTCCAGTAAATATGGTATATGTAAACCTAGGTAATGATGAAGGCATAATAAATAGTATATATCATAACATAGTAATTGGCCTTGTAGTCCCAGACTGCGAGGCCCTCGTACTGACACCTACCGGAAAATTCCGACCTAATATAACCCGGTCTTATTGATAATGCCTGTGTATACTATACAGTACATGTCGAGGGCTTGGCGTGAAACAGTTGTAACTGAAATTGGTATTATTTTTACCAATGTTAATCACCTCGCCATAAAGTATTTATAAGCGTTAAATCATTTTTCTTGGTAAACAATGGAAATTTAGGAGCCATTGCTCGTTTTGAGCAATGACACCTAAATTTGCATTGTTTACAAAGGGCTCTAAATTGCTCCTAAGCCAGAGTTTACAAAATAGGTTTTTAGTTACAACCGTTTCACGCCAAGCCCTCGATGTAGACGAGGTCAATAGAATATCAGGCTTCAATCCCAACAACCTTACTCACTGTTAAATAATACATTAACCCTTTCCCTCATACAGACGCTTTCTGACGCCTCTGCAGCAGACGGATTTTTAAAAACATAGTGACAAAAGAAGAAATTGCTCAAAACCAATTTTCGTCATAGGTTATCCATTCAGTTATAGAGATGTTCTACCTTTTCACAAAACATGTTCAAAGTCGTCTGCTGCATACTGGTCGTATCAGGGAAAGGGTTAATCGTTTAAAGCATATATCATCACTTTTTTGTGTCCATACTAAAAATGTCTAAACATTTAGATATAACTTTTCTTAGCAATGGTTGTCAGTCAGCAAAGTAACTATTAATGTCAACTTAGTAATTTTCTTATATATGTTTTAAATCATGAAGTTTGTTTCAACCTCATTTAAGATTTTATTTATTACTTTATGCTTAGCAAAGTTGGTGGTATATTCGAGACATGGAATTATCTATTTATTTATTTATTCAAGTCTCATCATGTAAAAGCAATGTCATACAAACATATACAATGTACAAACAAATTATGAAAAGTATTATACATGACCACTCTAACAATAATTATAAGAGACTTGCTATAAGCATATCACACTATAGAGCCAGTAATCAGCTTCTAATTTGTTTATAAAATTGAAAATCGAACACAGGTAGTTTATAGAACCCAGTGAAAATTAAAGTCACTAAAGTAAAATTAAAGAATAATTTAAAACAAAAGGAAAAAGCACCTGAGTTATCTCGTGCTATCGGATTGAGACGTGACTTATTAGCAACTGATTCTTGCTTGGACTTAAATTGCTGAAATATAATACATGTAAGAAATAAGACACATGTTATGTGTGATATTGATAGTTAGTACAGTGACTGCCTCGGTTGTGTAGTGGTAGCGGTAGGTCGCGGTTTCGATCCGAGGCCGTGTCATATCAGCTGATTCATGCTTGGATTAAAACTGCTGAAATATAATACATGTAAGAAATGAGACACATGTATGTGTAATGATAATGATAGTTTAGTACGGTGACTGCCTCTGTGGTGTAGTGGTAGAGCGTCCGCCTCGGGAGCGGTAGGTCGCGGTTTCGATCTCCGGCCGTGTCATATGAAACACTGACTATCAGCTGATTCATGCTTGGATTGCAATTGCTGATAGAATACATGTAAGAAATGAGACACATGTATGTGTAATGATAATGATAGTTTAGTATGGTTACTGCCTCTGTGGTGTATGGGTAGAGCGTCCGTCTCGTGAGCAGTATGTCGCGGGTTCGATCCCCGGTCGTGTCATATGAAAGACTGATTAGCAGGTGATTCATGCTTGGATTAAAATTGCTGAAATATAATACATGTAAGAAATGAGACACATGTATGTGTAATGATAATGATAGTTTAGTATGGTTACTGCCTCTGTGGTGTATGGGTAGAGCGTCCGTCTCGTGAGCAGTATGTCGCGGGTTCGATCCCCGGTCGTGTCATATGAAAGACTGATTAGCAGGTGATTCATGCTTGGATTAAAATTGCTGAAATAGAATACATGTAAGAAATGAGACACATGTATGTGTAATGATAATGATAGTTTAGTATGGTTACTGCCTCTGTGGTGTATGGGTAGAGCGTCCGCCTCGGGAGCGGTAGGTCGCCGTTTCGATCCCCGGCCGTGTCATATGAAACACTGACTATCAGCTGATTCATGCTTGGATTACAATTGCTGAAATATAATACATGTAAGAAATGAGACACATGTATGTGTAATGATATTGGTAGTTTAGTATGGTGACTGCCTCTGTGGTGTATGGGTAGAACGTCCGTCTCGTGAGCAGTATGTCGCGGGTTCGATCCCCGGTCGTGTCATATGAAAGACTGATTAGCAGGTGATTCATACTTGGATTAAAATTGCTGAAATAGAATACATGTAAGAAATGAGACACATGTATGTGTAATGATAATGATAGTTTAGTATGGGGACTGCCTCGGTGGTGTATGGGTAGAGCGTCCGCCTCGGGAGCGGTAGGTCGCGGGTTCAATCCCCGGTTTGGTCATATCAAATACTTTAAAAAGGCTAGTAATGGCTTACCCCATTGGCGCCCTGGGTGACGGGGTTAGCATTACGACTGACTGGATGAGGTCAGGATGAATGGAGCAGTAGTACTGGTAACTTACCCAGAAAACACCGTGATATAACAAAACATAGTTGAAAGCGGAGAAATACAAAACAATCCTCAGAACAGAACGTACTTAAAAGCGGCGTAAAATACAAAACAATCCTCAGAACTAACCAAGTCATAAATAAAGGTGCATTGCAGGGGCGTAGCTCCCTTTAGGCACTGTAGGCACGTGCCTACACATTTTTTCTACAAATGCCCCAAAATGCAGCTGCGGCGATACACATCTGCGTAATATATCGACCGGATCAGCCTGCGCTGTCCGCGCAGACTGATCCGGCCGACACATTCCGTCTGAGGGGGGATAGATAGAGTAGTGATTCCTGAAACAGAAACGAAAAGTGTATATCCGGGTACGCCTGTGTGGCATGCTTAGGCTGATCCGGGTCGATACTTTACGCACAGTCCACAATGTTGATTTTCTAACGAGACGGCCTACACATTGATTATTGCCAAGCTACGCCCTTGCATTGGTCAATATGTTATGCTCTCATAGTTTTACATTGCTCATCCTCATCACATTTATGATATTCTCATGATTTAAGTATTCTCATTATAACTGTAATATCTGACAATTTACTGTGTGCATGCCTTAATTGAATGTTCCGTCTGTCTGTCTGTCTGTCTGTCTGTATGTCTGTCTGTCTCTCTGTCTGTCTGTCTGTCTGTCTCTCTGTCTGTCTGTCTGTATGTCTGTCTGTCTGTATGTCTGTCTCTGTATGTCTGTCTGTCTGTCTGTCTGTCTGTCTGTCTGTCTGTCTGTCTGTCTGTCTGTCTGTCTGTCTGTCTGTCTGTATGTCTGTCTGTCTGTCTGTATGTATGTATGTATGTCTATATGTGTTTCTGTGTTGTGTGTACCCTAGTTAAATGTTAGAAGTATCCGAAAACTTAAAATATATCAAACGCTAGCTTGGAAAAAAAAACGATGGTAAATTGCACGGAATAAAGTTAACGCTGTTGAGGCAACGAATTCTAAGAATAGACCGACAATACGCGCACATAGTGGGAAAGCAAATACTTCATGTTCAAGTAGAGATCTAGACAACCGGTATATATTTTATGACTTCCTTTTCAAAAAATAAACAATCAAATAAGCAGACGAGTTCACAAGCAACTACATCCTTTGTTGCTTAAACGAAATCAAAAGAAACGAAAAGTTAAAGAGATCAGATGTTTCCTTAGAACCAAGAGCTGACAACCCTTTAGGCCAACATTTTGTTATTATCTGTTTAACGAGATTGTTAAACTACAACTACATAATAGTGATAGAAAATGCAGTTTTATTATCTTACAAGATGAACGTTAATATTCAAAATGCCTGTATTCTGCATTGGATAAAGTCTAACAGTTTTTGCATTGCAAAAGGGGGAGGAGTACCTCTTCCACCAACCCCGACAGTGTGTTTAACACATGTTGGGGAAACCTTGAACCAAGTGCTTAGAATAACACGCTTTATTTAAATGTCTGACAGACCATGATTATCTGCCTTTTTTTCTCAAATACATTGTCAATTTTATTTCTGTTCAACTCAAATAATGGGGTCGGTGAAAAATAAAAAAATAAAATGAACTTAAAACTGTTTTATTTTTATTTAATTTCTGAAAACTTTGGCAGGCATTCTCGTAAAACAGAAAATAAAAATATGTTGGCCTTACGTGTCCGGTTAATCAGTATCCCTTTGCCATAAACAGTTTTTATGACGCCACTGCAGCAGACGCCATTTCGAAAACATTCTGACAAAAGGAGAAATTGCTCCTCATGAGCCAATGAATCATCCTTTGTGCCACAATGCTTTCGACTTTAATTAATAATTGTTCTTTTATTTTTTCAGAGGGGTTCCCATACTTTTGACTAAATGTTCCCAGAATCGTCTGCCGCTTTCATAATTACTTCATCATAAATTTATCAGATCAAAACAATGGCGATTAACCCTTTGCCTCATACGACTTTGAACATATTTTGTCAAAAAATAGAAAATCTCTATAATTGAATGGATAACTAAAAGTGAAAATCGTTGTGGCAAAAGTAGAAATTGCTCGTTTTGAGCAATTTCTTCTTTTGTCACTATGTTTTCGAAAAGCCGTCTGCTGCAGAGGCGTCAGAAAGGGTCTATATGAGGGGAAGGGTTAAACTCTTTCAGTGCTAAAGGCTATATTGAGGTCTTTGCAAACAATACAGATTCAGGTGAGTCAGCTCGTGACGAGCTGTCTCACCTGAAATCAGTAGTATTTGCCTTTTAGTTATCAACATGGTTCAAAAATGTTATTACATGAAAAATGGGTACGCCCGATATTGAACACGGAAGAGTCTACTTTAAACAATTCGGCGCTGAACGAGTTAATACAGATTCAGACTCACATGTAACTTATGACATAACTAGGGGCGTTCCCATTTTGATTCACGTCGGACATAAATACTTATATTCATAAGTTGTTATAGATCGAAATAAAAACTCTTTATAATTCAATAGTTCGGCTAGTTGCCTGCTTCAGGTTATATTTACCAACGATCACACACTATGTTGCGCCATATGGCCGAAATATTGAATAACAGAGTGTTTTTATTTCGATTAACTCCCTACGAAATAGAACGCTTTAACATAAGTTGTTATATACCAGAATTTGGTGAAGGTTGTTCTATAATCTCCATTTCGTCAGTCAGAGGTTATACAAGTTCGGTAACAGTTTGATTGAATGCACAGCCTCGTCATTCTCTTCAATGTGTGAATATAAAACGGACAAGACCCTTTTACGAATACTGTCATCCAGAGAATGGTTTCTGACACCTCTGCAGCAATAGGACTTTTGAAAACCTTATGTCGAAAGTGAGCAACAAGGTTTTCAATCTATTCAGTTATTGTACTTTCATTTAAAGAGATTTTCCGTATGTTTACCTAGATGATTTCAATGTTGTCGGCTGCAGATTTGATGTATGTGGGAAATGGTTTACAAAGAATCCTTTGAAACCGCGTATATGTACAAATGTATGTTGTTCTTGTGACCATGGAGACATCTTCAGGAATTTGAGTAATATTTGGTAATTTGAGTTGGATTGTTTGCGAGTTTGAATGCATGATTTGCGACTAGAAAGTACACCCGATCAGGCACCGAAACTATAGAGGTCTAAACAAGTTCTCTCTGCTCAGAAATATACTCAATGCTCCAAATAAAACCTCTGATTGATCAATTTGGAAAATAAATTTGCTTCTGACCAATAACACAAGTTCTGAACACAGAGTAATTTGTTAAAGTTATTTTTTTAGAGGCAGCTGAAGTGTTTCCATATTCGGCTTCTTGTGACATGACGAGATCATATATATTTGTTGTTTTTCTTTCCATAGGGTGAAAGAAACGCATTTTAACCATGTGCAGCAGACGACTGATGGGAAATAATTATTTTACCGCAAATGTTTTCGTCTGTATGCATTACGTATTCTTTCATTTAAAACATATTTTTTTCGTATGTTTGCTTATAGAAACGTTTTTATAGTAGTCTTCCACTGATTTGTTGTAAGGGTGAAAAGGGTTAAGTTAAATAAAGCGTATATTCTTAAGACAGTTTAGTTTTATCTTGAGGTTTAACCTATAAATTACAATAATGAGCTGATTTGCGCAACACACGTTTATTCAATTAGCATTTTTCTTTTTTATTCGTGGCCAATATTCTTAACCCTATCCAATATATATTTATTCTGCAGCAGATCATTTTGAAAGCATCTAGACAACTCGATTGCACTCTCGGAACATTGTTGTTACGGGATAGAATGTACGTTTAAAGTTATTTGTTATTTTAAAACACATTAACAATTGTGATTGGTTACAATACATCAAATAAATTCCTGCTTTGTTAACCCGTTTCTTTGTCATATAGTCAATGCATTGTGGTGATGGTATACACTAATTTCTACGCAAACAAAGTTTTTGTTCGGGACTATTTGGTTTGACCAGGCTGACCGCGAATGTATTTGGCGTAATTTGACCTTTAATCTTTAGTTATACCCTTAGTTAGAATTCATAAATCCGTATTTATCACCCCGCATTGTTAACACGTTCTAACTAGTCTTTACACAAAATTGAAAAACGATAAGCGAACAATCTAGACCAAGACTAGACTGCACGGACAAGCAGACTGATCTGGTTCTACATTGTTCTCAAATGAAGACTAACGTTAATAAAATGCGAGACTAGCGGGGTAGCGGGGTAGCGGTCAATCCTCATTAACAAAACCTTACTTACTCAATCCTGATACCTATCCTAATACCCTAGCGGTTAAGTCATGCGCTTTGGGAGCGAGAGTTGGATGTTCGAATCGCAGTGGTGACAGTGGGTCCCTTCTGACGTGACCGGTTGGTTAGTCATCGGCTAGATTAATAATAGCACCGAAAGCCTGTCTGCCCGGTGCCTGAAAACACAGATAGGACGCGGGAAGTAACAATGTGGTGAAGATAAAGGTGTTTAAAGTCAGAAATGGATGACCCTTTATATAGGGATGACACTATAATGCATATACACTTTACTCGTGGTCGAGTGGTTAACGTCGGGATTTTTGAAACCAGGCGTCTCGGGTTCGTTCCTAAGTCGCAACACGATGGTCATGGTGAAGTGCCCTTGGGCAAGGCACATGTTCTAGCCTAATACTGGTTTGTTTACACAAGGATCATGAATAAGTGAATTGTCGCCATGAAATAATTGAAATGATGTTGAAAAAAAATAATACTTTCTAATATATAGACATGCTTGCCTTTCTTCAGTCCTTTCCAACCCAGACTTGTTTATCAAGGCAATATTACACAGAGAAGTTCTATGAATGTAGGTATAATAACTCAAAAGAGTTGAAAACATTGTGGCAAAAGAAGAAATTGCTCGTTCTGAGCAATTTCTTCTTTTGTCACAGTGTTTTCAAAAGTCGTCTGCTGCAGAGGCGTCAGAAAGTAGTAAGTGCACGAATTGAAAAAGCATTAGACTCCACATGAGCATTGGCGTTCGTGTATACATGATAAATAGATTGACAGAGGGACAGATATATTAAGATAATAGTTTAACGATTAACCACATTTCATGACGATGGGATATTGTATGAGACTCAAGGCCGTTAATAAAGTTTTCATTTGATATGTTCCAGTGACCTCTTGTGTACATACACATGAAACCGTCTGTCTGACCTTAATTTACGAATACCAACACAACCGTCCCAACAGTACTTTCAGTGCTTTGGTTATTATTGCTGCTGATTTGGTAATTAGAAGATGGGCAGGAACTTTTGAAGAAAAAATTGAGATCATTTTGTTGCCGCCCTACATTTTGACCAGATATAATGGATAGTAACTAGGCAAGCTTTGGTTTGGAATTAGTTTTAATAACAATGGATACCAATGTTGTCAGTTTAAATTGGGCTTTAATGCATCTCAACTCTGGTATATAAAGGCACAAACCTTTCGAACCACAGTGTATCCCTTTTTTGCCAAGAATTATATTTAAAACTATTATTGTATTAGCTTGACGGGTACAGTGAAAGTTCATGCGAAAATCTATACTTTCACAGACTGGCTTTAATAGTCACTGGTCACAATTGAAACAAGACACCGTTCGCCTAACGTATTCAATCATGGAATTATTTATGCACACGGGTTTCGAAACTGTAACAAGAGAGTCGGTAGCTTTTGGATAACGATAGCCGTCTTGGCCCAAAGTTTCCTATCAAATCAATCCCTATAGTCATTATGTAACAAAAATCTACCATTTGGGCTTTAGTCCAATGTTGAACACGATTTTCAAACTAACGTGCCATCACACACAAAAAAAGGAAAGAGCTTAACAACTCTTCAAATACGCCAAGAAAACATACATTTTATTCGAAGTCTTCAGTGCAACATTTTACATAGAAAACGCAACAACACTTGGCTTCATTACCTGTATTACGATTCGGAGTCATGTTACATCCGCGTACCAGGTGTTGCGAGTTCGAATCACAGTTCGGGCAACATTCTTCTCGACGTTTGATAAAATGCAATGCGATAAGCGTTATTTGTCCCCAACCAATGGGCTAACAGTCAATGTGAACAAAAAGGCCAGTTACTTGGAAGGAGTATTTTGTCAAATACTGGTGTGAGAAAGCCAGAAAACACATCGGTAGTTGAAATGGCCGCCGTGATATGACTGCACATTGTTTAAAAACGGCAGTGTGAGACTGTGGATACAAACACGTAAATGTATTTCTTTTTTTTATAGTAGAGGTACATTTTACCATTTTCCCACATATAGACCCTTTCTGACGTCGTTGCAGCAGACGACCTTTTTCCGACATTTTGAAATTTTCTTGGTAAAAGAAGAAATTGCTTAAAACGAGCATTTCCTCCTTTTGCAACGATGGTTTAAACTTTTTTCAACCTTCATTTATAGAGTATCATGTTTTTGCCAATATGTCGTCTGCTGCAGATTTTTTGTAAGTGGAACTACGGAATAATGTTTCAGTGTTTCAGGTCAGTTTCAGGTCAAACTTAATCAAACTTTTCTGGTAAAGTTTGAAATATAAGTCTGGCAGAGGCAATATCGATGGTAAATATAGCTGAAACAATGCATTACTCACTTATAAAGCCTTTGGTTTTGAATTGCGATTTTTCGTCGCATATATTTAACCTTTTCCCTCATATAAACGCTTTCTGACGCCTCTGCAGCAGACGACTTTTTGAGAACATAGTGACAAAAGAAGAAATTGCTCAATGCTTTCCACTTTTAGTCATAGGTTATCCATTCAATTATAGAGATTTTCTATTGTTTGACAAAATATGTTCGAAGTCGTCTGCTGCAGAATTGTCGTATGAGGGAAAGGGTTAACCGTATAATCGGCATAAATCAGAATTAATTTTATCCCTGAAATTTCGAGCGCAAACCATAACTACCATTTTTGATATATTTCATTTGAACCGACAGGGATCGAAATCGGCAGCGAATTCCGGTTTGTCCTACATCACGTGTGAGTGTTCGATAAGTGCAACCAATCAAATTACAGCATTTAACTAACACACGCCCGTGTATACTCGGTGTGCTAGGACAATCCGAATACGATCCAGCACCCCCTGCCCCCGAGGCGGATTCTCTGACCACATACATGGAGTCGGTAAACAGTTTGTAGAATAATTTCTTTGTTTCTATGGTGTTTTGATTAATACTGTTTTCAGCTATATCACGGCGTGTCATTGAAAGTACTATGGTCCTTTTATCATGACACCAGTGAGTCGGTCGTAATGCTAACCCTACATGTACAACCCTGCACGCATAGGAGGGGGAGCCATTAATACCATGTTTACCATGTGTATAATATAGGCCTGGTCGTATAAGACCCATTTTTGCTAGGCGAGTCATAATCCTTGTCTATCCAGAACCCTAACCACATCACTATGATATTAGATATTTTAATCGATTACGAACTAACAACATATAAAAGCACAATTTATGAGTTCGTAGATGTTCGCTTACATCTCTAACACCTAGAAGCCAAGAATAATTTCATTAAAGTTCCCCTTGCAAATTCCCATATGCCGACGTGTGATTCATAATGGTTTCCTTACTATTTTATACTTTCACTTAGAGACGTTTCTCATTGTTTCCGTCAGTTGTTATCAAAGCCGTCTGCTGCAGATACCCTCTATGTGGGAAATGCTTCACTATAGTGAGTTTAAAGCGACTGAACTCCAGATACCCAACTGTCGAAAAAAAAGATTACATACCCCTATAATCGGTGAGATTTTCTTGTTTTCGATACTTTTTCCATCGCAAATTCTACCCTGTCAGTAACGGGGTAAGTATTTTTAAATAGGAAACCCCTTCATCGGGACAATTGAAAACGACTCAAGTTCACTTTATTGATAAAAAACCATACATTTTCTACCCTGGTTTTACTTGGATAACATAAAGAATAACATTTAGGGCGAATTCCAGTTTGTTTTTTGTGTGTGTTTTTCGTGCCATCTGGATTTCAGTCGCTTTAATGTCTACCATATAGTAAGTATAGCGTTAGAGTCTCTTGGTTTGAAAAAAACGTTATATTTGAAAGTTTGGAATACAAATCTTAGTTTAAACTTATTTCAATTTACATCGACTGCGGAACAGGCTCTCAGCGTATATTAATCGCTCTTGGTGTCTGCTCCCTTGAGACTTAACACCCCAGTCGCGGCACTACGGTCATGGTGGAGTGCCCTTGGGCAAGGCACATTTTCTAGCCTAGTACTGGTTTGTTTACCCAGGGATCATGAATAAGTGAACTGTCGCCGTGATATAACTGAAATAATGTTGAAAACGGCGTAAAACCCCAATAAATAGATAAATAAATTGAGACTTAACAAGTACTCGCGGCGTTTGTGTGTAAAACCCCAAATGTTGAACCCCGCCCATCGCGAGATTCGAACCCGGAACCTTTGGTACGATTGACATACGCTCTACAACTGCACCATTGGCTTCGACAAATGATGATATTGAGATAGTCGGAATCCATCGTGGCTGAGTGGTTACTTTAAACATATTTTATTGCCCACAGAGTATATATACAGAATAAACTTAGACTTACAAATATACATGCTATAGGCAAACGGGTCTGGCCACAAGTTCTCACAACTTAGATACAGCCATCCCCTTTGATAATTATTACAAACAATTTTTATTTTTATCTCTAAAAACGACTTTGATTTGTTAAGTTTTTTGTAGCTTAACAATAAATATTGGAGACAAAACATAGTCCGGTTAGGCAACGTTTCCGGGGTAGTGTGTCCCACGAGCGCAGCCATATCCAAGGCAGGATAAGACTGAGCACGCCAAACACAAAACCGCCGAAGTGTTTGAAAAATACGTAAAAAATATTGAGTTTAAACACATATATAAATGCATATACATGTACACACACATACACACATATACATATACATACACATATACATACACATATCCATGAATATATGTACACATACACATACATACAGAAAAAATAATCAAGTTCAGAAAAAAGAAAGGAAAAAAATAAATAAAAAGAAGAAGTGGTTAACTAGAAGGGGTTTGAAATGGGGGCGTCTCGGTATCGATCCACACTTGTGGCGGTCATGCTGGAATGTCCTTAGTTAAGGCATATTGCCTAGGCCAAAAACCGGTTCGTTATACCATAAGTATCATAAATGAGTGTTCTGGCGCCTTGATATGACTGAAATAACGTTTAACCCTTTCCCTCACGCGACACTTCTGCAGCAGACGACTTTGAACATATTTTGTCAAAAAATAGAAAATCTCTATAATTGAATGGATAACCTATGACTAAAAGTGGAAAACATTGTGGCAAAAGGAGAAATTGCTGGTTTTGAGCAATTTCTTCTTTTGTCACTATGTTTTCAAAAAGCCGTCTGCTGCAGAGGCGTCAGAAAGCGTCTATATGACGGAAAGGGTTAAATGGAATAAGCCAAAGTTCACTATTCCTTTACTAGAATGATGATTGCACAGCTATACCGGAGGTAATCATCACAACCGTCTTGTTCAATTGTATCAATTTGTATCAAACCGTATAAATATATCCATTTAATTGTTATATTGCAGCTCACCTGAGCACGAAGTGCGGGTTGAGCTATTGTGATCACTCATCGTCGTAGTCTGTCCGTCAGTGCTTTAACATTTTCCTTCAAACAACTTCTCCTAAACCAACGAAACAAATTAAAATAATTCCACAGGATTGTTCCTCAGGTGTTCTTTCAATGGTGTTCAACGAATTGAACTCATTATAGACATTTTGTTGCTGTGGCATTAACAACGGGGAAATTGCTAGATCTTTGAATATCTTCTTGTCGAAAGTACTGAGCCGATTTGAAAATAGTTTTCCTTGAGTGACAACATCCTACCAAGATTGTTCGAATTATACCGATCAATGGAAAAATATTGCCGCCAGGGATCAGAGATTGTTTTCCTTACATAGTAAAAAGCTTTGATTGGTGACACTCTACAAAGATAAGGGCTCACAATGCCATTAGCCATTTTATCTAATGGCTAAAGGTGGCTCAGAAGGTGTGATTAACACATTCAGGTTGAGTGTAACAGGGATTAGAGAGTCACTTGAGCAATTATGCTACTTTGAAAGTTATCAGGGGCTTGATGTCCTTAAATGAACATGGACAACTATCAAAGCTCATTTATTAATAATGTCAAAGAAAACTACGTAAATTGTCTTTTTCTAACTTTAATGACAATCAGTTATGTTACATCCTGCATATGTTCACACTTATCTATTGTGCGATAATCCACCCCCATCCCTCACACGAGTATTGCAAGCTTGGCAGTGGTTAAAAAGTAATCTGCTCTGAATGTTGTTGACATAGTCAATACAAAACCCCATGGGCATACTAAAATTAAACTGCTTTTTTCAAAGTAACTAACCTCATTGGTGAAGGGAGGCATTCGTATTTTGCAAACATCTCTTGTGTACATACACATGCAACCGCCTGTCCGACATTAATAACGAATACCAACACAATCGTCCCCCTAGAACTTTCAGTGCTTTGACCCACCATTGCTTTAGGAACGTAGTTACTCTAGAACAGATGTCTGTCGACACAATCGTCCCGCTAGAACTTTCAGTGCTTTGACCCACCATTGCTTTAGGAACGTAGTTACTCTAGAACAGATGTCTGTCGACACAACCGTCCCCCTAGAATTTTCAGTGCTTTGACCCACCATTGCTTTAGGAACGTAGTTACTCTAGAACAGATGTCTGTCGACACAACCGTCCCCCTAGAACTTTCAGTGCTTTGACCCACCATTGCTTTAGGAACGTAGTTACTCTAGAACAGATGTCTGTCGACACAATCGTCCCCCTAGAACTTTCAGTGCTTTGACCCACCATTGCTTTAGGAACGTAGTTACTCTAGAACAGATGTCTGTCGACAACCGTCCCCCTAGAACTTCCAGTACTTTGACCCACCATTGCTTTAGGAACGTAGTTACTCTAGAACAGATGTCTGTCGACAACCGTCCGGAAAACGTACTATAAACATAACACAGCGTGGTCTTACGCCAGTCGTGACATTAACCCTTTCCCTCATACGACAATTCTGCAGCAGACGACTTTGAACGAATTTTGTAAAAAAGTAGAAAATCTCTATAATTAAATGGATAACCTATGACGTAAAGTGGAAAACATTGTGTCAAAAAGAGAAATTGCACGTTTTGTGCAATTTCTTCTTTTGTCACTATGTTTTCAAAAAGCCGTCTGCTGCAGAGGCGTCAGAAAGCGTCTATATGAGGGAAAGGGTTAAATTTTATTTCTCTATTCCAAAGTCTGCATGTGAAATTTCGATAAAGGTTTTGATGATGACTACGGTATTTCTAGGTATTCCCTACATTTTGGGTATGCGCCAAAGACTCGCTGTGATACTGTTGAAGGCTTGTTCGTAATATATCGTAGTAAAAGTAGCAGTAGTAGCAGATGTAGTAGTAGTTGTTGTAGTAGTAATAGTAGTAGTAATAGTAGTAGTAGTAGTAGTAGTAGTAGTAGTAGTAGTAGTAGTAGTAGTAGTAGCAGTAATAGTAGTAGTAGTAGTATTAGTAGTAGTAGGTATTCCCTACATTTTGGGTATGCGCCAAAGACTCGCTGTGATACTGTTGAAGGCTTGTTCGTAATATATCGTAGTAAAAGTAGCAGTAGTAGCAGATGTAGTAGTAGTTGTTGTAGTAGTTATAGTAGTAGTAGTAGTAGTAGTAGTAGTAGTAGTAGTAGTAGTAGTAGTAGTAGTAGTAGTAGCAGTAGCAGTAGTAGTAGTAGTAGTAGTAGTAGTAGTAGTAGTAGTAGTAGTAGTAGTAGTAGTAGTAGTAGTAGTAGTAGTAGTAGCAGCAGTGATATAATAAAAAAAACTTAACATACATTACACAACATGCTGGACATGATTTAACCGAGAATTGTAAAAGTTGTCTGCACAACTAGATTCTTTCACCCAGATTCAATAGAAATTGTGTTGATTTTGTTTTAAATTAAACGAAATATTTCCGCGTGATAAAAGAAAAGATCAAGACTTCTAAATTGGTGTTTAAATATGGATAGAGATGTTGCTTTTTGGATATTTTTTTTCGCAAATGTAATCTTTTTTTAAAATGTTTTCGAATACTCTATTATCAACAGCTTAAATGAACCATAAAATATTTATTGCTTCAACAGTTTTGCTTAACCCGACTCATTTGAAGCAGACGATATTTGTGCTTTTATGTTAACTCAGCATTTTGACTTAATGGCGGACATATTTTCTTCAACTAATTGTCGACTATTGGTAGAATGAATCGCAACGTCACACGAGATCCGACCGTTGATATATTGGCGAGCATCGTCCATAGCATTCACCGTGTGCATAAGTGCCGATTCTATCATTATTTATTATTTGAATGTGTTGACCCTCGCCGGACAAGGTTAATGAATAACTATTAGCGATTCTATCAGTGCATATTATAATGTTATATTGGCGATTATATCAGTGCATATTATAATGTTATATTGGCGATTCTATCAGTGCATATTATAATGTTATATTGGCAATTCTATCAATGCATATTATAATGTTATATTAGCGATTCTATCAGTGCATATTATAATGTTATATTGGCGATTCTATCAGTGCTTATTATAATGTTATATTGGCGACTCTATCAGTGCATATTATAATTCTATATTGGCGCTATTCTTTAACTCTTTCAGCGCCAAATTTCCAAATGTAGACTCTTCCGAGTCCGAAATCGGGCGACGCCATTGTTCATGGTATAACAGTTTTGGAATATTTTGATAACTACGTGTAAAAGGCAAACACTTATAATTTAAGGTGTGACAATCCATATTGCCATTGGCGCTGAAAGAGTTCAGCCGTCAACAAAACGTAGACACTATTAGGGGTCTTCTTTGATTTGATACTGAACAAAATGGTATCCCGTCGTATCAAATCACCATACTTCATCATTAGGCGGATATTAGATTTTAATGAAATCTTTGAAATGGTAAAGAGAGAAGATTAAGCGGATACACAGTCTATTCTGAAAGTCACGGGGGAGGTTTCCTGCAAGAAAGATGTCGATTTTACTTATTAAAGGGTCATTAATGTTTCTTGCCAAACCTTCTGCGTCTCAGTTCAAGGGGTTTCGGTCAGAATAACTGCCTGTACAAGTGTGGGAGACATTGAAATGTATTTTGTTATCTATGTGGATCTTATATACGCATATGCGCCGTTCCACGAGAAAACCAAAATTATGGACTTTGCGTAATGTATCGATTCAGATCAGCCTGCACTGACACATTCCTTATTGGGGGTATAGAGGTATAGAGTAATGCCTCCTGAAACAGAACATCCACAGGAGGCGAAATGTGTCCGTCCGGGTTAGCCTGCGCGGCAGGCTTAGGCTGATCCGGGTCGATACTTTACGCAGAGTCCGCAATGTCGGTTTTCTGGTTGGACGGACTCATATATGCTCTTACGAATAACCTTTTTGCCAGACTCAGACTAATCGGGAATCATCGACAAGAATCGACAAAAAAAGTGACATAAAGAGAAATTGCCTATAATATGTGTTCGCTAATTCCATTTTGGTTGGTTGGTTGGAGTTTAACGCCGTTTTCAACAATTGTTCAGTCATATACAATGTAACGGCGGCCAGTTCACCTACCCATGTGTTTCTCGGCTTTCTCACACCATTACTACACATAACAATCTTTCCAAGCAATTGGCTGTTTTTCCACATAGACTGTTAGTCCATTGGTGGAAAACGAATGCCGCTTGTCGCATTGACTTTTATCAAACGTCGGAAAGAATGTTGGCCGAGCTGGAGTTCGAACTCACTACCCCTGGATTGACAGCCCGCGTCGTTACCGAGTTACCTGGCCCGGCAAAATTCAGCTTTGGAGATTGTTCATATGAGCCGTCCCGCGAGAAAACCAACAGTGTGTAATCTGCGTAAAGTACCGACCCGGATCAGCCTACGCATGCCGAGCAGGCTTACCCGGATAGACACTTTTCGCCTCCTGTGGATTTTCTGTTTCATGAATCATTACTCTATACCTCAATCCCCCTGAGACGGAATGTGTCGGCCCGGATCAGTCTGCGCGGACTGCGCAGGCTGATATGGGTCGATACATTACGCAGATGCCATAATGTTGGTTTTCTCGCGAGACGGCTCACTTATGTGGGCGATATCATTTCTAAACCTTATATCAAGTCATCTATTATGGATTGGTCGTATGTGGTAAAGGAGATACCTATTTTAGAAATAGTATTGTCTGATCTAACAGTGCGTTCAGTAATTTGTCATGTTAGCAAACGAAAATGGAACAATTACGTGTGGCGATATCATTTCGAAGCCTTATATAAAGTTTATATATTGGTCGTATGTGGTAAGGTAGATACCTATTTTAGAAGTATTTCCATGGTACTGTCTGATCTAACGAATGTATATTGTTTTATGGCGCATCGACAGCAAAGGTCATTTAGCGCGCAATTAAATTTAATTATTTATGATCCCTGGGTAAACAAACCAGTACTAGGCTAGAAAATGTGCCTTGCCCAAGGGCACTCCACCATGACCGTAGTGCCGCGACTGGGGATCGAACCCGGGACACCCGGTTTCGAAATCCCCGACGCCAACCACTCGACCACGGCGGATTCCTGTCTGATCTAACAGTGCTTTTTGTAATTTGTCATGTTAGCAAACGAAAATGATGTAAGTGTGTTTCCTAGTCAAAGGACTCGGTTAGGAAGAATAAACAGTTGTTCTTGCTTTCCCCGATTTCTCTCTCTACATTTATCAAAACCTAGGCTGTGGGTACTCAAAAGAATCGTCTCGCTCACGCGATTCTTTTGAGTACCAACAGCATAGGTTTTGGACGTTTAATACGGATATAATTTAGAACATGCAAAAACTACTAGATCTGTGTCATAGTTACACTGATCTTAACGTTGTTTTATGTCTGCATTGTTTGAAGATCTACGATTCTTTATACTGCTACGTTAGTTTGATATCCATCAACCGTTTCCCCTGATATTGACGACTTTTGATGACAAAGCGGCAGACATTTTAAATAATTGTGAAAATTGGGAGCAATTGCTTAGAAACGTTATGTTTCCAACATTGTTTTCAACTATGTATTCAAGTTTATCTTGAGTGTTAACCCTTTCCCACCTGCAGACGCATTTTGACGCAATAGCATCAGACGACTTTTGAAAACACTGTGGCCAAAGGTGAAATTGCTCATGATGAGAAGTTTGTCCTATGGTCACTCCTATGGACACACGTTTTTCAACTTTATTTAACAAATAAGCTGTATTTTTTGGAGATTTTTCACTATGATTTCAAAGTCGTCTGCTGCAGAATTGTCGTATGAGGGAAAGGGTTAAAGCAGACGGCGTTTTGAAAACATAGTGACAAAAGAAGAAATTGCACAGAACGTGCAATTTTTCCTTTTATCACAATGTTTTCCACTTTTAGTCATAGGTTATCCATCTGACAAAACACGTTCAAAGTCGTCTGCTGCAGATTAGTTGCATGTGGGAAAGGGTTATGAGCAAACGAGCCGACGCTTGTGATGGTCAGGAAAATGAGGTCACCCTTTGGTAAAACGAACTGGGTAGCCTTATACTGTTCGCTGCGATAACACTACAACCTTATGTCATAGCAGTATAACAATTCAATTTATAAGTAAGTAAGTATATATTGTAGTATAGTGAAATGTGTATGTACATCAACAAAACAATAGTACAAAAAGTTATAAAAAACACCCGGCTCCATGGGCCTATAAGTCACTATAATCTGGGACTACTAATACGGGGAAGAGAAACAAGTGCGATAAGCTAAACAGCGCTATATACAATGTAATATGCTTGTCGTTCTTATCGATCGATATTCCGCATTACCTGTAGAAGGTTTATCTACCCGCTTATAGAGGTTACGTATACAAATAGTTTTGTAAAGACGACAAGCAATTGGCGCTTATCGCACTCGTTTCTCTTCCCCGTATTAGTAGTCCCTGCTATAATTAAGAAAACGACAATATAAAATAAGCAGATGGGCAGTACCATTCGAAACATCCATTTTAGCGACTTTTTCTCCAAAGGACAAATAAGGTGGATACTAAAAGTCAATATAAGTACGTATAATTATGATTGAGATCTCATCCACAAACAAAATGAAAACGTTAACTGACACATTTTCTCACTGTGTCTAAAGAATAAATGTACAATATGAGTGTTTTTGTTTGACAGCTAGACTATGCTCTTTTCTTCTTTTTTTTAAGAAAAAGAGCGAAACATTTGCTGTCCACCAAATCACCAATATAGTTAACAAGATAACATACAGAGGATATTATGTATACACATGTAATACACAGAACATATGTTTGTTTTAGAAGTTTTCTCCTAGTATTGTCATATCGAGATATAATTTCACTGGGTGAGACGTTATGATTACTTTGGTACCCAGGCTATTTATGAAATATATGATATGAGACGTTCCACGAAAAAAAAAAACGTTGTGACATATGCGTTAAGCATCGACCAGGATTAGCCTAAGCATACCGCGCAGGCTAACCCGGAAAGACACTTTTCGCTTCCTTTGGATTTTCGGTTTCAGGAATCATTACTCTATACCTCTATTCCCCTGAGACGGAATGTGTCGGCCCGGATTAGCCTGCGCGGATTGCGCAGGCTGATCTGGGTTGATACATTACGCAGAGTCCATAACGTTGGTTTTCTCGTTGAACGGTTCATATTATGAATAGCCTAGTTACCGAGGTGTTATAGTAACTCTTTAATTGTTACGGTCATATACATAATAGACAGTAATTATATTGACGTGAACTGTACAGTTTCTTGTCATTTTGACAATGTATACAAACATGACAATTAACCCACACATAAACAATTGATAATATTGAAATCGAAATCGACTAGTCTTGCCCTTTGTAATGAGATAATAATTGACTAGGAAGAGTAGCCTTTTTGTTTCCGTAGTTAAAGAACTGATCACTTACAAGTGTTCTGTTTGTCAAATGCCTTGACATCTCAAAAGTGTAAACAGTGACAAATATCCCTTGATGAATTAACTGTTCGTAATAATGGATGCTGAACTATAATCTATTGTCGACCTCAACTAATCCACCGGAACGCATGTCGTTTGTTATTGATCTTTTATGCAATAAGTTTTATTGCGTAAAACATACATACATTTTTAAAGTTTACAATACACCAAAAAGAATCCTTCTTTGTTTCCATGTAAATCGACCAGTTTCAGTCCTCGATTGTCACACTTTCTAAGCGTTTCTGATGTAGAACACCATTTATCACATAAATACCCTTATTTTCAAGTTGAGAACAAATCACGGATAAACGATATCCAACATGTGTGATATCAAATACACGTCATACACGCGACTACTGATGACGTCATTTTGACCTTTATCTTTATTATGTTTATTGTTAAGTTGTTAAATTTTACACATTGAAAAATGCAATAATACGTTATTTTGAATAAATAACGAGTCTTAATTGTTTAAGACATTGTTTGTTTTTTTCTTCTTATTCAAAAATGATGAGGACTACTTTTTTATGCGGTGAATCACAAGTTCTTATGAAGAATATGTTATTCGGTCTTTGTTTTGATGTTGTCAATATTTTTCATTAAAACACACTGTTTAGGTGATAAAAAGAATCCATCACTCGTTTTACTTTGGAGAAGATTTCTTAAATTCGTCTCGAAAAAGAGAGTTATTAACCTCGCCAAGAGGCTCGGTTAATAACCGTCTTTTTCTAGACTCATTTAAGAAATCTTGATCTCCAAAGAAAACTCATGATGGATCCTATATATATCATTGAAAAGAGTTACCTCCTAGCCTTAAAACAACCCAAAGAAAATGTGGGGTCATACATTATGCAAGAAAGAACTCACCAGGCGAAAATGGTAACCGTCATTTTGGACCAAATCGGGCCGGACGAAACCGGTGTTTAGCATTCTCTACTTTCACTTTCAAACAAGGTCAAAATACTAAAAGTGATCAAATCAATCATTTCCAGTGCATCCTATACACATTCACAATGCATTTGAACTCAATGTCATATATTCAATACCATCTGGTGATGGTATACACTCATTTCTACGCAAACAATGTTTTTTTTAGGGCCTATAGTAGTAGATCAGCAAGTCAGCGGATGTATTTAGCGTAATTTGAACTAAGGCAACAGCTTAACACAAAGACGCGAATTTCGGTAAGGAAGAAATGGTAAACATACTATTTTCAGAAGAGCAAAGAAGTGATGAGTGTTGGTGGATAAATGTTAAGTTCTAATTAACTTTGCCCCATAAATAAATCTACTTAATGTGTTTATAATTGTTTTGGATGTTTCAGACATGCGATTGATAAATGTTTGTAAAGTTGGCCATGTGAATTATTATATATTTTCAAATGTTTCGTTTTTAAATTTGTGTATTTTGGACATATAATTAGGAAATGATATTCTGATTATATTTGATTAAGATGATAATTGTTTTTTAGATTCGAGTGTTACTTGGATCATTCGTAAATTTACATTGTTCTATAGCTAAATCATCTTATATTCGATTGATTTTCCCATATACATATTAACCCTGATACATCTAACATTTGTTAAACGTTTTAAGCCCAGTTATAATCAAAGCGCCGATGACACAGAAGTGGCGATCGTGTAGAAAATCCTGCAAAGTAACAAGCAGTATCTCGGTGTAGGCCTTGCGATCTTTAATATAATATAGGCATATACGATAATGCTCGATCTCCAACTCAATTCGGCTACACTTTCAGCATTGATTGCTAATTGACGCTAGAACGTATAGACGTGTCTAAACCTCGGGTCCTTTAAACCTTTGTAAACCAGTCTTATCATCTAGACGCTTTCATATATTGCAACAACTACAAAATAAAGCGTTTAAAATATTGAGATTTATGAACAATTGATAGCCATTCTCGCGAGATATTTATATAACCTTTTGGAATTTCCCGACGCTTCTACTGCGTCATTCAGGTGTTTTGAGTATAATGAGAGTTATAGAAAGCGCAATGATATTTATTATCTGCCCAAACATGAAGAAAGATAATATTTACATAATTTAACTCTTTGAAGATATTATCTCAATAAATCTCAAATCTTAGTATCAATCCGGTACCAAAGCAGCACTGACATGATTATTATTAATCGTGTCTCTGCATGACTGATGGAACTATATATTTGGCGGTTTAACGGATGTAGGTTAATTGGTTTGCAGTAAGGAATAAAAAGTCAACGGGCTGTACAAAACTGACTATGTAAATGTTTTCGTTGTTGTTGTTTCTGTTAGCATTGTGGCGATTGTCAAACCAATCGCCACAAAAATGATTTCAAAGCGTGCCGTCCTACAATCTATTGTGGTCCATCACTAATCCAACGGAATCGCATGTGTTTAAAATGATTTCAAACCCTACAGACAGTGAAGCGTGCCGACCAACACTATATTACACGTTTAACTGTCATATGAGTGACGGCTCGTACATTTCTTAAACACTGACACTGTAACGTTGTGTGAGGAATTCTCATTTCTTAATTCGTGTGTCGAGAATGATGCACCCAGCAGTAACATTATCCTGGCGTCAGACGTATGTAAAGACGAGACGAAGACGAAGTAATAATTTGTTATAGTGACTTATGTCTACATTAAAGAATCCGAAGCAAACTTACATTTGAAATTGAACTATATATGCTATTATATAACTATACATGCAATTAATTTAAAACTGTTTCTAATTCAGTTGCTCCCGTATACCTTGTCTTGTGTTACTTTGTTGTAGATTATATTGCTATAAACATACTTATGTTTGTTTTATGCAATAAACAATTTGTACTTGTCCGTGTACTTGTATAATTCTCAAAACTAGTAAAATTGAAATATACCCTAACCCAATACATATATACACATATATATCAGAGACATATCTAAGTGGTGGACTTACTTAGCGCTAAGTAATACTGATATACTTAAAGGCATATTTCATCATTTGTGTTTCCCTAATATTTGGTAAATCATTAATCGTTATATGTATTTAAGCTGATGAAAACTTTGAGATAAAAACAGTTACATTGCTGATTAAAATTACTTGCTAAGAAATGAAAATTTTCGGTATTTATATTATGGAATTAAAAATCGGTTCTACAATTAAGGGTGTAATTGCTTACGCGTCTTGAAATGATAAAGGGTCACTTATTTTGAACTTTGGAAGACTAAGTCTGATGTTTATTTGACAACATTGCAATAACATAATATATTCCCTTTTTGTCTTAAATTTATCAACAGTACTTAACCCTTTACCAAATATAGACGCTTTCTGACTAGTCTGTAGCAGACGACTTTTGCAAACATTGTGGCAAAATAAAAAATTGCTCATAATTTCAACTCATTAATAAATATTTAGCTTATTTAACATTTGCCAATATCATTTCAAGGTCGTCTGCTGCAGATTTGTTGTAAGTGCGGAAAGGTTTTAAAACGGTATGCTGGAACGCCGCACGTTATCGTCTGTAAGAATTGGAGCAGGATAAAACTCGTTATGTGACAACTTGAACGTTCTGGCACTGACATGTGATTGGCGTTCTCTATACTGCTATACCATTGACAACGTAATTGCTTCAAGGTGATCAAGCGAAAGCTACACACTTCTGGCTACGTTTCGTTTAACTCTTTCAGCGCCGAATTGTTTTAAGTAGACTCTTCCGTGTTCAAAATCGGGCGTCTCCATTTCTCATGTAATACAATTATTTTGATAAATAAAAGGCAAACAATGCTGATTTCAGGTGAGACAGCTCGTCACGAGCTGACTCGCCTGAATCAGTATTGTTTACAAAAACCTGAATATTGCCTTTGGCGCTGAAAGAGTTAAACATGTGTGTCTGATTCTGTAAAGAGCGGCTTACCGTGATTAGTGGAGGTTTCTGACATCATGTTTAACTCTTTCACTGCCGATTTTCACAAAGTCGACTGTTCCATATTGAAAACTGGACCTCTCCACGTTTCGTCTAACACGAAAATCAGTAAATTTAAATGTCTAAGTGGCAAACAATGTACATTTCAAGAGAGAAAGCTCGTTACGAACTGTCTCACCTGAAATCTTTGTTTGCAAAAGCCGTTAATTGCCTTTGGCATCGAAAAGGGTTAATTGTTGCTGTATCTTCTAAATGACATCCCAGTAAGTTAGACTTGCAACCGATGACAACTCATGCTCCTATCTGATTTGACAGAAGCTACGTATCCTAGCATTTAGACCAAACACAGACATGCAGACAGGCCAAACACAGTCATGCAGACATACCAAATAGAGACATGCAGACAGACCAAACACAGACATGCAGACAGACCAAACAAAGACATGCGGACAGGCCAAACACAGACATGCAGACATACCAAACACAGACATGCAGACAGACCAAACACAGACATGCAGACAGGCCAAACACAGACATGCAGACAGACCAAACACAGACATGCAGACAGACCAAACACAATCATGCAGACAGGCTAAACACAGACATGCAGACAGACCAAACACAGACATGCAGACAGACCAAACACAGACATGCAGACATACCAAACACAGACATGCAGACAGGCCAAACACAGATATGTAGACAGGCCAAACACAGACCTGCAGACAGGCCAAACACATACATGCAGACAGGCCAAACACAGACATGCAGACAGACCAAACACAGACATGCAAACAGACCAAACACAGACATGCAGACAGGCCAAACACAGACATGCAGACAGGTCAAAACACAGACATGTAGACAGACCAAACACAGACCTGCAGACAGGCCAAACACAGACATGCAGACAGGCCAAACACAGACATGCAGATAGGCATTCTATGCCATTATTTAAGTAACTGGCGGATCACCAATGCCGCTGTTGCATCCAGGACTCTAATCTTCATTCAACGCGAGTTTTGAATGCACCAGGTTACGTTATCATTTACATATAGATGAATTTCTTTGAATTCACTATTTGAATGATCACTTATTTCGATTTACACCACTTATAACAATGTTTCGAACGACAGAAACCAGATGCAGGTACTCAGCAGTATAAGGATTATTATGTTATATATACATCAATGACCGAGCTACGGTAGCTCAGTTAGTGTCGATATTTGCCAACACAGAATTGAATTGAATTCATAAAATAGTATGGGTTATTGACCCTGTACTGTGAAATCATCGTTGGACCGAGTTCTTGGGCTGACGTTGCCGAGCTTGCGAGATTAAAACGATGATTTCACAGTACAGAGTCAATAATCTTTTTATTGCATATTTTCATATTGTAAACTATTTGCCTTACTATGTGGTGTTTTTTTATTATCTAGAATTGAAAAATCTGCTTCCGCATTAGAAACCAACTGTTTGTTTAAATTGAACTATAACGGTGACATTATTATTTTAAATGATGTCATGCACATGCATGATCAGTATTTTAGACGCGCGTGCCATGTAACAGTATACTGTTATCCGGTCAAAAACGTACTTTTAACATGAGATAGTAAGAAATTGTTTATGCTCAGTATATGGTATCTAACATTACAAAGTCACGTGAGGTATAATAATGATATTTAGGTCAGCTTTGTTTGTTTACATAAAAAAAGTAGTCCCTAACATGTTAAATATGCGGAATTTTCGGACGTCCTTATCTACGGTCATGATCAGTCCTTGACAGCGGTCATGATCGAAAACTCATGAACACTTTCTTCAATGCAAAGTGAACAGGACAATATTAAAGTATGTAATAAAATAAAATATTGCACGACCCGACCCTGGATATCACGACCCCTGAAGCAACAAATATTGCGACAGGTTTTACTTGTTAAGAAAGAGAGAGGGGAGAAAACACTATTAATGAAGTAATGACTCGAAATATTTCAAATGTTATTTAGAATAATAAACATGTAAGAGCATTTCAAAAAAAAAAAAATCAGTTTTAGAAAAAGTGAAAACTTAAAAATAGTTGCATCACGCACATTCTCGTGTCAAACGAGATTTAATTCAACGCAACCCTTATCCTGCTATACCTGCACTTTAACATTTATTTATTTTATTTATTGGGGTTTTCCGCCGACAGTTCACTTATCCATGATCCCTGTGTAAACAAACAAGTACTAGGCTAGAAAATGTGCCTTGCCCAAGGGCACTCCACCATGACCGTAGTGCCGCGACCGGGGATCGAACCCAGGACTCCTTCACTTTAATAAAATGTGATCATCCTAGTATGGACATGTACGACTTAAAATGTAAATTGCGATTAATGTAAGATAAGTTCAGCCTCCCACTGCTGTATAGGCCTGGCCCCAATTTCACCAATGATACTTAGCGCTAATCAATATTTAACCCTTTCCCTTATATAGACGATTTCTGACGCCTCTGCAGCAGACGGCTTTTTGAAAACATAGTGACAAAAGAAGAAATTGCTCAAAACGAGCAATTTCTCCTTTTGCCACAATGTTTTCCACTTTTAGCTATAGGTTATCCATTCAATTATAGAGATTTTCTATTTTTTGACAAAATATGTTCAAAGTCGTCTGCTGCTGAATTGTCGCATGAGGGAAAGGGTTAAGAGCGGATTTCATCATGTTTGATCTCCTAAGAAAAATGCCAAAATATTGTTCGCCAGCATGGCAACTACCGATATCAACTTAGTCATTTACTTAAATTTATTCCACCATTCATGTTTTACAAAATATTAAGGAAACACATTTGATGAAATATGACTTTAAATATTTAAAGTATTAGTTAGCGCTAAGTAAGGTTGGTGGAATTGGACCCTTGTTGACGCCGCGTGGGAGCGCGGCGTCAGTATGGGATAGGTTTTAATTTTGTACCATGGGGTGACGTAATCGAAAAGGGAGAAACCAATGTTATTATTATTAAAAAAACCTCTGTTGTTTGATTGAAAAAAACAACCTTTATGAATCAATAAATTGTATTAACTGATTTAAGAAACAACAAGATACAAAATACGTTTATCTTCTACCGTTATTACAAAACTTTATACACATTTAATTTGTATTTAATAACTTTTCCCCAACTGTCTAGGCTACGCTGTTTTTGATTGTTTGGTTTACGGCCCTGACCCAATTCATCAAAGCTCAGAGAAAAAGTTCACTTTTCCCAAACTTTCTAGGCTACGCGTTTTTAATTGTTTAGTTTACGGGCCCAAAATTCGCCGGATGTTTTTGCCTATTTATAAAAGTGTGTGAAGTTGGCAGAGCATTAGACGTTAGACATTAGACATTCCAAAAAAATATTCGAATGTCTAATTCGACATTAGACATTCAATTAGACATTCGCAAATTACAAGATCTATAACCCAAATTCGTCGGAGGTCATTGTACATTCAAAAAACGAATGTCTAATTGGTCAGTTAGACATTAGACATTCGATTAGACATTCGCAAATTAAGGGATTTAGGTACCAAATTCGTCGGAGGTCATTGTACATGCAAAAAACGAATGTCTAATTGGTCATTTAGACATTAGACATTCGATTAGACATTCGCGAATTACGATATTTAGGTTCCAAATTCGTCGTAGGTCAACGTACAATCAAAAAACGAATGTCTAATTGGTCAGTTAGACATTAGACATTCGATTAGACATTCGCAAACTAAGAGATTTAGGTACCAAATTCGTCGGAGGTCATTGTACGTGCAACAAACGAATGTCTAATTGGTCAGTTAGACATTAGACATTCGATTAGACATTCGCAAATTACTATACTTAGGTTCCAAATTCGTCAGAGATCATTGTACATTCAAAAAACGAATGTCTAATTGGTCAGTTAGACATTAGACATTCGATTAGACATTCGCAAATTACAAGATCTATAACCCAAATTCGTCGGAGGTCATTGTACATTAAAAAAACGAATGTCTAATTGGTCAGTTAGACATTAGACATTCGATTAGACATTCACAAATTAAGAGATTTAGGTACCAAATTCCTCGAAGGTCATTCTACATTCAAAAAACGAATGTCTAATTGGTCAGTTAGACATTAGACATTCGATTAGACATTCGCAAATTAAGAGATTTAGGTACCAAATTCCTCGGAGGTCATTCTACATTCAAAAAACGAATGTCTAATTGGTCAGTTAGACATTAGACATTCGATTAGACATTCGCAAATTAAGGGATTTAGGTACCAAATTCGTCGGAGGTCATTGTACGTGCAAAAAACGAATGTCTAATTGGTCAGTTAGACATTAGACATTCGATTAGACATTCGCAAATTACTATACTTAGGTTCCAAATTCGTCAGAGATCATTGTACATTCAAAAAACGAATGTCTAATTGGTCAGTTAGACATTAGACATTCGATTAGACATTCGCAAATTACAAGATCTATAACCCAAATTCGTCGGAGGTCATTGTACATTAAAAAACCGAATGTCTAATTGGTCAGTTAGACATTAGACATTCGATTAGACATTCGCAAATTACTATACTTATGTTCCAAATTCGTCAGAGATCATTGTACATTCAAAAAACGAATGTCTAATTGGTCAGTTAGACAATAGACATTCGATTAGACATTCGCAAATTACAAGATCTATAACCCAAATTCGTCGGAGGTCATTGTACATTAAAAAAACGAATGTCTAATTGGTCAGTTAGACATTAGACATTCGCAAATTACGAGATTTAAGTACGAAATTCGTCGGAGGTCATTGTACATCCAAAAAACGAATGTCTAATTGGTCAGTTAGACATTAGACATTCGATTAGACATTCGCAAATTAAGAGATTTAGGTACCAAATTCGTCAGAGATCAATGTACATTAAAAAACCGAATGTCTAATTGGTCAATTAGACATTAGACATTCGATTAGACATTCGCAAATTACAAGATATATAACCCAAATTCGTCGGAGGTCATTGCACATTCAAAAAACGAATGTCTAATTGGTCAGTTAGACATTAGACATTCGATTAGACATTCGCAAATTAAGGGATTTAGGTACCAAATTCGTCGGAGGTCATTATACATGCAAAAAACGAATGTCTAATTGGTCAGTTAGACATTAGACATTCGATTAGACATTCGCAAATTAAGAGATTTAGGTACCAAATTCGTCAAAGATCAATGTACATTAAAAAAACGAATGTCTAATTGGTCAGTTAGACATTAGACATTCGATTAGACATTCGCAAATTACAAGATCTATAACCCAAATTCGTCGGAGGTCATTGCACATTAAAAAAACGAATGTCTAATTGGTCAGTTAGACATTAGACATTCGATTAGACATTCGCAAGTTAAGGGATTTAGGTACCAAATTCGTCGGAGGTCATTATACATGCAAAAAACGAATGTCTAATTGATCAGTTAGACATTAGACATTCGATTAGACATTCGCAAATTAAGAGATTTAGGTACCAAATTAATCAGAGATCAATGTACATTAAAAAACCGAATGTCTAATTGGTCAATTAGACATTAGACATTCGATTAGACATTCGCAAATTAAGAGATTTATGTACCAAATTCATCAGAGATCAATGTACATTAAAAAAACGAATGTCTAATTGATCAGTTAGACATTAGACATTCGATTAGACATTCGCAAATTAAGAGATTTAGGTACGAAATTTGTCTGAGGTCATTGTACACGCAAAAAACGAATGTCCTATTGGTCAAATAACTTGAACATATTGATAACTCGAACATATCGATATCTCGAACATACCGATGACTCGAACACATCAATATCTCGAATACATTGATAAAACGAATGTTTTTAACTTGAACATTTATTGACAAATCGAACATATCGATATCTCGAAACTTTCGATATCTCGAACTTTCCAATATCTCGAACTTTCGATATCTCGAACTTTCCGATATCTCGAAAAAAAAAAACCTTTCCAATAACTTTTCGATATCTTTAATTTTTTTTTTCTCGATATCTCGAACTTTATCGGAAAGTTCGAAATATCGACAAGTACGAGATATCGACAAGTTCGAGATACCGAAAATTTCGAGAGATCGGAAAGTTCGAGATATCGAAAAAAAATATAATTTTCTTTTTCGAAAAGTTCGAAATATCGGAAAGTTCGAGATATCGAGAGAAAAAAAAAATAAAAAAAATATCAATATGTTCGAACATTTCGATTTCTCGATTATTTTTTTTTATATTTTTTTTTCTTCTCGATATCTCGAACTTTCCAATAACTTTTCGATATCTTTAATTTTTTTTTTCTCGATATCTCGAACTTTATCGGAAAGTTCGAAATATCGACAAGTACGAGATATCGACAAGTTAGAGATACCGAAAAATTTTTTTTTTTTTTTTTTCTCGAACATTTCGAGATATCGATTTGAAACCGTGTATTGGTAAAAAATTAAGAAACTTCATGTTGTATGGTAACCTTTTATTATAGGCTATGGTAGCCAGGTGAGCAATATAGGCACATCTTGGCCTTTTTGGTTATGATAAAGGGACATTTGGCCTTCTTGTTCGAAATATTTACATCCTGTCTGTTTTCACACGTTATTTAAATGTACTGAACTACATCTGCTTCCTTTAAGTCATGCTTCAAAATCATGCGCGGCGTCCTTTGATGCTCTGCATCAAAATTCGTCTTGTTTACTTGTAGGAAGCGATAGTTAGTTTTACAACGCAGAGACTTTCCGTTTTAACCCTTATCCCTCTGAATTCGATCTGAATTGTTTTATATTATTAATGATTTATAATGGTGTAGTCCTTGCCTAAAGTGGGTGGGAAGGTATCGAACACGGCTGTGTTAAAGCCAGACACCAACGTAGCACTGGTTATCCTAGTATGACATCGTCACACATAATCGACATTCTATACTTTACTTGAACGCTCTGATCTGCATATTCGATGTTTTCCAAATACACGTAGTACCTGATCTGAAATCAATGCTAAGGCCCATTTAAGAACAGAAAACGCGAATGCGAGTATGTTTTGTAATTGGTTTTTTTATATCAAAAGTTGACGTGACTCGCATTGCAGGGCCTGCACTTGGTTTAAAAAAGATTCGCTAAATTTGAAAAGTTTCGCCATTTGTTTAACATGAGAGCCAAATAATTCGCCATTGAAAGCCAAATGTTTCGCAGCTTCCACAAATTGAGTCCTTTGTTTGCCCCTATTCATACAACTTTTTAATCAAAAATCAAATTTATAGAAATATGATTCGATGTCTTTAATGTCAAGTGAGTTTAAGTTAGACTTGAAAAGACCGATTAGATATAATTCTGTTGTTAAATTTGATAAACAAATTCAAAAGTGATTTTTTTTTTTCGGTTAAGCGGCAATGTGTAAAATGTTTGTAACGAATCGGGACAATGTGAAACTAGACATAAATCAACACAACCCGGTTAGATCATTAATCAAATGAGCCGGCCCACGAGAAAACCAACATTATGGACTCTGCGTAATATATCGACCCAGATCAGCCTAAGCATGCCGCGCAGGATAATCCGGACATACACTTTTCACCTCCTGTGGATTTTCTGTTTCAGGAATCACTACTCTATCTATCCCCCCTTAGACGGAATGTGTCGGCCGGATCAGTCTGCGCGGACAGCGCAGGCTGATCTGGTCGATACATTACGCAGATGTATTGATATGAGCCGTCCTACGAGAAAACCAACATTATGGACTCTGCGTAATATATCGACCCAGATCAAAAGCTCATCCGGGCCGACACATTCCGTCTCTGGGAGATAGAAATATAGAGTAATGATTCCCGAAACAGGAAATCCACAGGAGGCGAAAAGTGTCTGTCTGAGTAGGCCTGCATGGCATACGTAGACTGAGCCAGATCGATACTTTACGCAGATTTCCACTTTGTTGGTTTTCTCGTGGGACGGCTCATATGTTTTGGGAAATTTATTTTTGTCACATCACGCGAAATATGACCTTCTGATGTTTTGAAATTAATGGTAATTACAATTAAATTGTATTCTTGAAAGGAGCATATGTATTGGGAAATCTCTTTTTGTCACATCACGCGAAATATGACCTTCAGATGTTTTGGAATTAATGGTAATTACAATCAAATTGTAATTCTTGAAATGCTGATATTTTGTCTTTTCTTGAGGCTTGCATAATGCACGTACGACGAGGTCAAAGTCAAGGTCAAATGTGTACAGCTGAATACGTTGAAATTAAAATTAAATGTATGGTGGTATCATGTTACTCAACTGAGTTATATTCTATTCACATTTACGACTAGAACTCCTTTTTTGTTCGACTGGTGTTATTTTTGTTAATTAAATTAATGTCAGATCACGTGTACTGTCATAATTACATTAACCGTTACACGGAAAGGCACACGGTTTTTGCAATCAAGATAGAGTGACATCGACCTTATGTCCCGTGACCGGGTAATTAGTGCTATAAAGTTTCTAGGAAATGATAACAACAGCGTATACATCCGAATTACGTCGGCAGTATTGTGTTGTCCTAATTAAGACACGCACTTACCTAGGCCTTCAGACAAGTAAACCTTTCCATCATACTGGTGGAGTGTGTCGCTTCTGTAGACAATTGTCGTAAAATATATGGAGCAATGTGAAATCAGTTTATGCTTTTCTTCCAATGTTTTCAGTAGCTCTATATCAAAATTGATCTCCGAATGTAATATGTGTCTTGTTATATAATAACGTTCTAATATAAAAGGACCAAGCCCCGGTAGCTCAGTCGGTAGCGACAGGTGCTGTCAATGCAGGGGATGTGAGTTCGAACCGCACATCGGCCAACATATCTTCCGACAATTGCAAAAATCACTGCGGCAAGCGTTATTTGTCTTTCACTAATGGCCTAGCAGTGTATGTGGAAAAGCAGCCAGTTGCTTGGATTGTCTGTTGTGTGGAGCTCTGGTATGGGAAATCCAGGAAACACATGGGTAGGTAAACTGGCTGCCGTGATATGATTGAAACATTATTGAAATTGCGTTAAACCCAAATTAATCGAATCTTATAAAATAATTGTGTTTTTGTTTTTCAAATAGGAAACACCCCAATAGAGCAATCCGGAATGTGGATAGATGAAGACATTATAAATGTTAGAACAGAACACAGCCAACCTGTGCTAAAGACCGCAATGGAATTGCGAGTCTCTGTCTATAGCGACCCAAATTAATCTCCCAATTACAATTTATCTGCATAAATGACCCTGTAATTAAAGACCATATCTGTGACCAAAGAACCTTGTAAGAAATGTCACTTTATATTTCGATAGATGTTGCTATATCACAAGGTGGTCCTGTTAGCATTACGATTGTCTTGTTAAAAATGGGAATGTTATAAGCCCAAGCAATCCTGTGTGTTTTACGGAGATATTAAAAACCTTCGCACATAATCAAAACTGCAGCGCACTTCGAAAATATCTAGCTTACAATATAAACAATATCTATGAACTGATTTTGTAATGTTTAATGTAGTTGAACAAACTGTGAGGAAGGGAAAACGTACACATCATGACCAATTTCTTCTTTTGCCACAAGTTTTACAAAGGTCGTTTGAATCTGTCTTTGAGAATTGCAAGATGAGCCTAAAAAAACAAACCTTAACCCTTTCCCTAATATAGACGCTTTCTGACGCCTCTGCAGCAGACGGCTTTTTGAAAACATATTGAGAAAAGAAGAAATTGTTTAAAACGAGCAATTTCTCCTTTTCCCACAAAGTTTTCCACTTTTAGTCATAGGTTATCAATTCAATTATAGAGATTTTCTATTTTTTGACAAAATATGTTCAAAGTCGTCTGCTGCAGAATTGTCGCATGAGGGAAAGGGATAATGTGTTTTTGACAAATACAGATATAACATATGTCAGTACTTCTATCAACGTCGGAACCAAACGTATCACATTTGACAGCAGGTTTTTGTATGGTTATGTAACTAATTGGCGACCAATCCAGATCGAGGTTATATACTGTGCAGACTCGCAGATCCACGTGGAGCTACCTTGGTCACACACGTCCTCGTAAGGATTTTCTTGAGCAGTGATCAGGTAGATGTACAGTGGAACCTGTGTATTAAGACCACACAAGGGAACATAACAATATGGTCTTTGTTCACAGGTGGTCTTTAACTACAGGTTTAACTGTATCTTTTTACAACGTTGTTAAGACAGAAATGTAACATTTGTAAAAGACTTGTGTTGCCCCGTGTGATTCATGCGTGCATTCATTAACCCTTTCAGCGCCGAATTGTTTAAAGTAGACTCTTACATGTTCGAAGTCGGGTGTGTCCATTTCTCAATTTATGAAAGCTTTGGACTATTTTGTTAACTAAAATGCAAACAATGCTGATTTCAGGTGAGACAGGTCGTAACGAGCTGACTCACCTGAATCTGCATTGTTTGCAAAAACTTCAATATTGCCTGTGGCGCTGAAAGAGTTAAACAAATATATATAGCTATACTCGACTTTAAAAAACACACATGTTTTTATCGTTTTTATCACATTCAATACGACTTCAAACATCATAAAATGTTTGTTTACAAGATCAGTCTGTGTTCTACAATGTCCGCTGATCATATATTAATTAATTGTAATTATATCATAAATGACGTCGCCAGCGTGAAATAACGTCATTCTATATGTTTCGGTATATAACTAGTGCAATAACAATGCTACGTAACGTCATAATGAAAGGCATTTAAAATGACCGCGCTATATAGCGACGTTATATATATTTTGCGCTAATAATCGTCGAATTTGAATTTTTGATATAAATAGAATATGACAATATTAAACTCGTTTAATAAAATTTCGTATTGAATGACCACTCATGTAATATCCTCTATATATTATTTAACATTGAGGGAGACTGTATCAGAAGGGTAATGGTAGCAGTCGTTGTAACCCAGCAAGGTCCGGTTTAGTGCAAATGCAAACTGGAGCGGCAACAACACTTGCTGCTTTTGTAATGCCGTTGTCAAATTTTCCCCCAGCTAGGGCAAAGCAGATAGACCTCGCACTGTATGTAATGGCTTTGTCAATCCCTGAATGGTTCAAAACGGACGACATAATTGAGCCGTTCCACGAGAAAACCAACATTATGGACACTGTGCAATGTATCGATCCAGATCATTCAGTCTCAGGGGAAATAAACATTATGGCATCTGCGTAATGTATCGACCCAGATCAGCCTGCGCAGTCCGCGCAGACTGATCCGGGCCGATACATTCCGTCTCAGGGGGATAGAGGTATAGAGAAATGATTCCTGCAATAGAAAATCCACAGGAGGCGAAAAGTTTCTGTCCGGGTTAGCCTGCGCGGCATGCCTAGGCTGATCCGGTTCAATACTTTACGCAGAGTCCACAATGTTGGTTTTCTCGCGGAACGGCTGAATTATTGTGTAAATGTAACTATGGGACCCGTTCCAACTGAAGCTCGATATTCAAGAAAATTTTAAGAATCTTTGACGGCTAAAAAGGAAACGCCAATTATCTATTGTTTTGATACGGACGTTTGTTTGACATCACGGCGCCAAGCGTAATCAAACTATGCAAATAATATTTCTTTGCCTCGTCAAAGTTTATACAATACGAATATGTACAAATGAAACATATTTTGCTATGATCTGATATTTAAAAAAAAAAATTCAATATATTATTTATGAAACATGCTGTAGAAAAGGTCTGATTCACTGTGTATGCGATGTAAAAAAAAATCGCAGTCCATGCAAAGCATTCGCCGTATATAATACAGCCTTGTTATAATTCGAGCATACCATTACATGAAAAATACTTTGAAATATACGAGCAATCAGAACTGCCGTTGTACTGCTTTTGTGACTCGTTTTTGAGTCCCTTTCAACATAGATTTATTGTAACATGTTTGTAAAGCATACTCACTCATGTTAATTAGCTTTTACAGATTATAAAACGTATTTCGGTAAATCCAATGACATAAAATGAAAATGATACAGAAGAAACAAAGATTCAAGATTCAAGATTCAAGATTTAAGATTCAAACTCTTTATTTGGTAATGTAAACATACATGTTACATAATAAGTGTATACACATTTAAATAAGCGACGTGACATAATAAAGCAGTATACATGTACAGCTAATAATAACAAGCATACTGCGACGATGGTTTTCTCTTGTCTCTACTCTCACGACACCGCACGAATAATGAAACAAGCTATCGAGTTGTCGCGAGAACGGCGTCAAATTCACTTGAATATATCTTCTCCTCGTGTAAAAGTACAGGAAACGGAAGTTGTCATGGCTATGTGAAGTGCTCTCTGGTTGGTCGATATTTGGTCGTGTCCGGATTTTTAGCCAATCAGCGATCAGGTAATAGGAAACCATTTCTTTTTGTGTCGATATATTTCGTTTTGACGTGTCTGTGTTTTCCGCGGAAATGGTACCCCTTACGGCAACTCAACTATTAGGAAAACGAAGAGACGGATCAAAAATCGGGACGATCATTCGATGTAACAACTGATGGGCTACACAACGCACACCGAGTGGTTTCTAAATTCGAAAAACTGTGGGAGGAGATAGTTTTCGCAGGAAAAACGCCCGTTTCCATAGCAACGGTGGTTTCTATGGCGACCATACTACACAAGGAACAACTAGAGCCTAGACCCGTCATCCCTACCAAGTTTGGTCGAAATCCGTTGAATAGTTTTGGCGCTACGCTTGCCACAAACAAACAAACAAACAAACATTTTACAAACAAACGGACAGAAACGAAGACCGACTTTAAGGGTCTCTAGAGGAGAGAACCACTACTAGTGTAACAGATATATTCAACTAATAATGGTGATTTTAAGTGGTAATAGTAATGTTATAGGATAGTTAAGCTCTGATGCGAATCCTCGCTTAACAGCACGGCTCAACCAATCATTAAACTGAGACTACATATACTGATTATGTAAATGCTCTCACAGGGGGAATGAACCAAACATCGTGCATATACTAAAATAGTTCTGGAACGTTAATTCAATTCATAAATACTTTTTATATTTATATAACAGTGTTGTTATTTGATTAACTTGATAGAATGACATGATAGATGTGTTTTCCAAGATTCAACACATCAGTTTTACTGTCAGAAGACATTAGTTCAGTGAATTTGTAAACACTCGGTAAATCATAAAAGTTCTGTCTAATAAATTGCTTCCGTGTAACTATATACAATGGGCGTATAATTATAATTTGGTAGTTTGTGCATTTATTTACATGGAGAACATCCTGTGCTTTCTCTCAATTAGACCTGGTCTACCACCGTTCGTTTGAAGTCTAAAGACGCATTCAAGAACCCTCCGGCATATAATGTTCATACTTATCAGTTATAATGCACGTGTGAATTGATTGTTATATTTATTCATCAAAATAATACAAGGTTTATATTTAAAGAGCACGTGTCAAGTGTGTACATCCGTAAAATATAATGTGCGGTTTCGATGTCAATTCAGCAAAAACCATTGGCCATGTGATATATATGTTTGCTAAGGAAAGGCATATACATGGAAATAGTCATTCAGTTAATGATAGTTAATGTCAATGGTGTAAATCGCCTCGATGGTGTGGTGGTATATCGTCCGCCTCGGTGGTGTGGTGGTAGAGCGTCCGCCTCGGTGGTGTGGTGGTAGAGCGTCCGCCTCGGTGCGGAAGATACGGGTTCGGATCGCGGCCGGGTCATACAAAATACTTTGAAAATGGTAGTTATGGCTAGCCTTCTTTGAACTTTGACTGTTGTCGGGATAAATGGACCAGAAGTACTGGTAACTTACCCAGGAAACGCCGTGATATAATTGTAAACATGTTGAAAGTGTTATTAAACACCAACCATATAATCCATTAATGACGTGTGTCGTCGACAGTTTCGAAAGTCTATACTGGACAGTCTCCGTGGTGGACTGCTTCAAGCTTCCGTCCTGGGAGCTGCAGATGAAAGTTCGATGTGTTACACCAAATACTTTTTAAGTGGTAGTAATTGCTCAAATTATCCGCTTGTCGCTCGGGATGTCGGGTGATAGTATTGCGTTGGTTACAGAACACTAAATACCGGTCGTACTGGTAATTGTATCCATGAAGCGCCCTGATGTACATGTACTACTGTTGAAAGCGGTATAAACAGAATAAAAACAAAGGAATATATCTGCTGGTACATGGCAATGACATTGAATTGCAACACATTTACATTCGTGTTATTCTTAATTGTGTCCTTTGATTTTACTAAACGTCTTCGTACTTCCAGACATAATGTTAAAGGTTCTGAACTCCAGAACATAGATAGTATAGTCAAAGATTTAAAACTGTTCAAAAGTTGTCTTGAAATATTATAATCATAATTCTGGGATAAAGTTATAGAAATAATTCCACTTTCCAGTGCCATAAACATCTAAATATTGATCGTTTATGCTTTATTTTTATAGGGTAGACATAACCAGTAAACTGAGTTGTTTACAAATTTCATGACTTTAATTGACAGTGTTTCAACATTTACTGCTAAAATAGTTTTGAACTACTTATTACTTACTTTGTTGTCACTGTAAGCAATATTTGCAGAAGTTTTCAACATTTCACTACTTTGATCTCCATCTGGAGTTCAGCAACTTTAAAGACTTTGTTAAACTTAATTGTATACTTATCTTACCATGACTGTCAGACCACGTGACATTTGAACAAAATATCCTTCAGTTATGATCTTCACTCCGAACTGTTTTCAGGACAGTTATCCATTTTAGAAGATCCATCAGGTCGTCCATCGATATCTTCTATTTATATATGTTTACATTTCATCATGTATTGTACTAGTGTACTTCGATCCATGTAGATCAGTCGTGTTGTCTATTCTCACGCTCGCATTCGACTTATTTTCTTCTTTAAACATATACATATACATATGCCTGTTTCGCCTTTTCCTCTCACCAGTACTCCACATGTCATTATTTCCAGGTAATTGGCTACCTTCCCTGTTTCCTCACTAATGGAGGTAAACTATACCACAATGAATGTTATCACTCAGATGACGTAACCCCTAGAGGACTATATAATGAGGCGCAAGCTGGTCTTTTCCAACATGTATTCCTAGTATGATTCAACACAACCTATATTTAGGGTACTCAAAATATTCGTCGCAATGTGTGTCAATTTAGGGTTTTTAAATTTGAAATACTCACCTTATCTAGAGTTCTAATTGATGTATCTTAAAACAGACGACAACGGATTTCATACTTTTGTCTATATATTCTCAATATCGTCTGATATAGAAGTCCATATGTTGATATGCATTCAATAGAGCACAGGAAGGACCTAGCCCTGCAAACATTACGGACCCTGTGTAATGTATCGACTCAGATCATACTGCGCAGTCCATACAGGCTTATCCGGGCCGACACTGTTTGTCTCAGGGGGATAGAGGTATAGAAAAATGATTACTGAAACAAAGAAATCCACAGGAGGCGAAAACTGTCTGCCCTGATTAGCCTTGGCGTCATGCTTAGGATGATCCGGGTCGATACTTTACGCAGAGTCCACAATGTTGGTTCCCTCTCGGAACGGATCAAACGTTTTCCTGACATTCTCATACATCATGCTTTCCAGGTAACTGACTAACTTCCCACATAGACTATTTAGCCAATTCGTGGGAGACTGACTGATTGATTGATTTATTTATTTGGGCTAAACGCCATTTTCAACAATTGTTCAGTCATGTCCGGCGGCCGGTTCACCTACTCGTGTGTTACCTAGCTTTCTCACACCAGTCCTCCACACAACATAATTCCCAAGCAACTGCCTGCTTTTCCATATATACTGTTAGCCCATTGGTGAAAGACGATTGACGCTTGTCACAGTGACTTTTGTCAAACCTCGGAAAGAATGTTCGTCGAGCTGGGTTTCGAACTCACATTCCCTGGATTGACAGCCCGCGCTGCTACCGACTGAGCCACTGGGGCTCGTGGGAGACATATGCCACTTAAGGTGTCACCATGACAATACAGCCTCGTTGCTATACTCAGCAAAGTCTCGTTGTACCTTACCACGACTCACGAACATATCGAGGGCTTGGCGTGAAACGGTTGTAACTAAAATTGGTATTTGTATTTACCATGTTTAATCACCTCTCCATCAATTATTTATAAGCGTTAAATAAATATTCTTGGTAAACAATGGAAATTTAGGTGCCATTGCTCGTTCCGAGCAATGGCACCTAAATTTGCATTGTTTACAAATGGGTCAAAATTGCCTCTAAACCAGGGTTTTCAAAATAGGTTTTTAGTTACAACCGTTTCACGCCAAGCCCTCGATATATAGAGATTAAATGTTGCGGTCCAATGGTCCCCTTGGATCACAATTAGGACAATCATGTTACTTACAAAACATGATATACACTGAGGAATTTTAATCCCGACACGATTGCCATGTCTAAAACAGTTTGATTATCAGATGTCAAAATATAAACGTATATATAAAGCAACCCTTAACATCAATGAATTATATTTTGGGTGTTTTGGTACATATGCGAACAGTGTATAACCAGATGAGCGCGAACATCCGCCCGCATACATGCTAAACAGACATGTATGCCATTTCCGAAACAAAACACTATCAGTGTATTTATACGAGACTTACGCCAATACACCGTTGGTGTATTCAGTTAACCTTACACATCATGAACTGGTAAGAAACTTTAAGTTGATGTGTTGATTTGGCTAGCACTTGTCGTTGATTGGTTGATTCGGCTAGCAATTGTCGTTGATTGGTTGATTCTGCTAGCACTTGTCGTTGATTGGTTGATTCGGCTATCACTTGTCGTTGATTGGTTGATTTGGCTAGCACTTGTCGTTGATTGGTTAATTCGGCTAGCACTCGCGGAGTGATCGGTGTGCTAGCCATTGAATTAAACCCATATTAAAATTATGATCTTTTTAATCGCTCAAATTACTTTCACGTTCAACTCTGTATATCGCACACCCGCTGGCATAATATATATAACTTGTTGAATGTGGCCAGAATAAGGAAGAAGATGAATAATCATTACAGTTGACCGTTGACATGCAAGGTATGTTTCGTATGTGAACTTTCTATAGAAAAAACAATATAACTAGATAAACAGAAAATAACAGATCTGATATCTTATTTCAACTTAAGCATAAACAGCTTATGGTTGATATGCACATATATACAAACAGAAATGGTATTGACAATACAATATTTGATAAAGTTTAAACACCAAAACTGAATGAAAAAGCAAACATATAATAAGCACATTTAATTGTTCGTTAGACTGAAACAAAATGTGTTGCTGTTTTCTTAAGTTGTAACGATGTTTATGCTAACAAACTTGAATTAAGGAACCTCACTATTTGACATGGACTAACATTTATTACATGTACTTTGTGTTCCGATATACAGTATATTCGAGTCAATGACGTGAGTAATTAACCATGTTCTCTATTTACGTTCATTTAACCACTTACCAACTATAAACGCATCTTTGCAGTTAACTACTTTAAACATTATTGCTGAAAAGAAGTTTGCTCATCGTCAGCAATTTTTCCTTTTGCATCAATTTGTTCAAGTCTATTAAATACTTGTTTTCCAATTTATAGAGATTTTCCATATTTTTGCCTAGTTGTTTTCAAAGTCGTCTGCGTATCCTAATAATCCGTAACGTGTTTGACCCACACATGCAAATACATAAAAACCATGATCAGTCTGCACAATCGTGCAATCAAATATTCGTCTCCATTGTTCGATGGTCTTGCATCAGTATATAGATACAAAAGTGATCCACAGATGTGTATGCACTTATTCAAAAACCAACAATGATGACACGGGGGTTAAGGGTTAAACTGTTGGGCCAGAGAATATCCGATCCGAGAATTCTACTCACAAATCCGCGCTGATTATTCTAGAATAGCACCCGCGAGAATTGATACAAGTCCGTACTTACTGTACACGCATTGAAAACGTCACCAGAATACAGATTGAATTCTTAACCGAACGTCCTATATAACTAACACGTTTCTGAACCTGTACCAAGACGTGCTAGATAGGCTTAATTTAAGTCGGCCTCTCAGAGCGACAGTTCACGCCTGCTAGCGACGAATAAAAGTAAGTGTGATCAACGTCAACTGTCTTCAAATGTTTCTTTACTGATTAAGCCAAACCACATATTACTTTGCCAATAGTCTGAAAGTATGACATCATAATATGTTACACACTATGTAGGGCTTCCCCATGTGTATAACATCATACATTGTGGATTTATATGTCCTAACAGTTAAACATGTTATTGTATAATGGGTAATACAATGTTGAAATTGAATTGAATCTCCAACTATCATCAACAGATAGTCGATATATTTGTTATATTGGACGAACTATTGTTATCATATATTTATATCATATATTTAAAAGCGGGTTTCGTGTTTTACGAATCAAACAGTATTTCTTAAAGGGACTGAATCCCATATGAGAAAAAAGCGGGAAAAAAAAGAAAATTGTTAAAAATTGCTATTACCTTGATATTTTTGCATGTAAGGTATTGAGATTTGCTGACTGATGTACTACAATATATGCACATTATTAATATTGCGGAGATTTTTCGTTATTTTGCATTGTAAAATCTACTGGGTTAGTAACCCAGTAAATCTAAAAATATCGCTGTATATTTATCACGTGATCACTAAAACCGAATTGACAATCTCCTTCGCAGAGTTGTCGATCCTTACACTCACGCATACATGCATGTAATGAGTCGATAGTGTTAGAGAATGCCGAATTGAATCCACAAATTCAAATGAGCAAGAGGAAATTCCACGGTATTTTTAAACGGGAAAACACAGAGCGGACGTTTTTTTAACTGCTTATTTCCTATGAAATAATGAAAAACAAGACTTGTACGACCTTCTACAACATTCCGTTACGTATATATCGACGTATTGTGGATTAATTAGAATAGGTATAAAATATAACGATTTTGGACCATTATGGTGTTCAGTCCCTTTAAACCATACGTTGAACATGCTCCGAACATGATGAGCCACAACATGTTTAAATTCAAACCTTTACAAAACCTGTGCAATTGGAGACATCGGTCAGTTATCTCCCTTTAATACTCTCTACATCTAGCTAGGTCCTATCATTTGGTTTCCTCTGTTTTTATCATTGGTTTCTTTGCACTGGATGGTGCACTTATAATTGCATTTTCTTGGCCAACTAGTATTAGATTGATTAGTAATTCCACATTTGTTTTCTTTAAACACTGCTATGTAAATTTTTTCTTTTGAATCATCACTTTAATTAACACATTTATGATTAATGTGTACAGAGTAATTGCAATATCTCATTGCGAAATAGCGATAAAGACAAAGGATTCCAACTAAAAGGACCTACCAACTATTTGGTCTTCCTTGGTCTTTATCTGACAAGGGAGATAATATAATTATCATTAATGTCCCTCATTGTATCAAATATTAGTTTAAAAAGTATGTCCGGTATATGCATCTGTCTCAGTCTTTTTCCACCTAATGTCGGTCATATTTCGACGAACAGAAGCAGAGCAAATATTGCCAGTAAGAGATGAAGATCTGGCAAATCGCGTTTCGGAAAATAGAATCTTACAATAGACATTGACACTCTACAACAACAACAACACCGAGGCGGTATTTGCATTAATAATATATGAGTTGTTCCACGAGAACACCAACATTATGGACTCTGCGTGATGTATCGACGCAGATCATTGGGAGAAAAGTGTTTGTCCGGGTTAGCCTGCGCGGCATGTTCAGGCTGATCAGGGTCGATACTTAACGCAGAGTCCACCATGATGGTTTTCTCTTAATTCGGCTCATATGTAATTAATAACACATACTATAGGAACGTGTTACTAAATTCTCTCATCGCAATTAGCACCCTTTTTTACAATTCAATGAAGAGACGTCAAAAGGATGTAAATAAAACCACATATTTATTTTCTTGGGTTTTCGTGTTCAATGCTGGTAATCACCCATAAAAACGGTTCGAGTTTCACCCCCCTGACTGACGGGCAAGACAGATGCATGTAGAGGAATGTGTCTTGAAATACAATTTCGAATGATTATTTGATTGAACTCCGCAGGTTTGGATCGGTTTTTGTAACCTTTGTAATAAATATTCAAATACCTCTGGTTAACGATTTTAACAGATTATGTTGTAATCAAAGCCTCAGAGGGAAGGTAATGTCATTTACATAACTCACGTCTTTCAGTGGAGGAGTTACATCTTTGAAATAGCTAATGTCTTTCGAAAATAGCGTAGATGCATATTGACGAAACTGTAGCAAAAGGAAATTCCTAATAAGCAATTTCTCCTTTTGCTACATTGTTTTTAACTCTGTTAAATGATAATGCTTTTATTCCCGGAGAGTTGTCATATATCTGGCAAAAACAATTCAAAATCGTCTTCTGCACAGTTGTTGTACGTGAAATAAGCAAAATTCGTCATCTTCTACTGCTTTTGCTACTACCACCACTACTACTACTAATAAAATAGGTACCTCTACCTATAATGTTACTACTATTACTACTACTACATTTAAAACTACTAACAGTAATTCATTTATTTAAAGATAGTAGTTCGTTTATACGATATTATTCTATAACAATTTGATTGTTTGGTGTTTTACGCCGCTTTTAACAACTGTTCAGTTATATCACGTCATTTCCAGGGTAAGTTACCAGTACTTATGGGTTCATTTATCCTGGCACCAGCCAGTTAGTCGTATTGCTAACCCCGCAAACCTGAGCGCCAAGGAGGGCAGCCAATACTACCGCTTTTAAAGTCTTTTTATTCTATAACAAATGATGAATTAAGTTTAATTCTAAAAAAAATAACACCTCTGTAACAAATAAAGATGATGTGAATATTACAATGACATTCATAAAGATAAAGTAAATATATAATCAAAATAATATAGCTGACATTTAATTATAGGCTGTATTTAAATGTATCAGTTAATTTTCTAGTTTCTAGTAGTAATTGGTTCCCAATTACTCTAGTTACTCTTGTAACAAATACACTGATTTACTAATAAACCATAACTTCTATTTCCTGAGAATTTCGATGGAAGAGTTATCGTTGTTAACCCTTTCCCTCATATAGAGGCTTTCTGACGCCTCTGCAGCAAACGGCTTTTTGAAAACATAGTGACAAAAGAAGAAATTGCACAGAACGTGTACTTTCTCCTTTTGCCACAACGTTTTCCACTTTTTGTAATAGGTTATCTATTCAATTATTAAGATTTTCTATTGTTTTGACAAAATACATTCAAAGGCGTCTGCTGCCGAATTGTCGTATGAGGGAAAAGGGTTAATTAATAGGGGAAATGGAAGAAATAACAAAACACAACGCATAACCTCGTTTTATCTTTGAAGTACAAAACCTGTCTGAACGCATTTTAAGTGAACCATGAAATATGTCTGTTCCTGATAATATTTACTTCTTTCTACTATACAGAAGTAAAATCAATTAGTTACCCGAGCAACGGATAAAACCAACGTTTGTGCTTTTGCGATCAATGCAGATTCAGATTATTCTGTTCGATTGCACTGTTTTATCTAGATCTGCACTGTGCGCTCATTATTTATTGTAGCTTTCAACACACTTTTGAAAAACATAGAATAATATCTTGTTCTACATTTTGTCTTAACCCTTTCCTTCATACGACAATTCTGCAGCAGACGACTTTGAACATATTTTGTCAAACAATAGAAAATCTCTATAATTGAATGGATAACCTATGACAAAAAGTGGAAAAACATTGTGCCAAAAGGAGAAATTGCTCGTTTTGAGCAATTTCTTCTTTTGTTACTATGTTTTCAAAAAGCCGTCTGCTGCAGAGGCGTCAGAAAGCGTCTATATGAGGGAAAGGGTTAACTACTATAGGATTGACCTGTTCCGACGTAACTGAGTATGTCGGGCATGCATGAAACCTTTACCACTAACAGCAGCAGATGACTTTGAAAATATCCATACATAAATATCCATTTATAACTAAAGGTATAATTATTGAATACAGTTGACAACATCCTGACAAAAGGAGACATTTCTCATTATGAACAACTTCTTCTTTCTCCACAATGTCTTACAAAAGACGACTGCGGCAAATGTGCCATAATGCGAGGGCTAGACATACATGTACACGTCGATACTGAAATATTCCGATCAGGAAGGCGTTACTTATCCAATTGTCAAGGCTTTTAGACGGAGAGATCATGAGAAAGGATTTAATGTCATTCGAATTAAATCCGTTCTCATCTAAATACAGACTGCTATCTCGGAACGAGGTTTAAGTACACCCCAACTAATGATGGCTGTCTTTATCATTGTGTTGTGGAGGTTAAACGATGTTTTCAACAATATAACAGTTTTATCAGGCCGAACGAAGAAGTGCGTTCGCTCCCTGGGTTTCTACATAGTACAAGGACCGAAAACATCTGAGGAAAAGCTCAAGACATAAGATAATTGTGAAATGTTATTAAGATACCATTGTTGGAAGAGGAGAAATACGGCTTCAGATATCGTTTGTTTCAGGGAAAGGGTTTATATTACTCGTATAATTCGGCTATGTCGGAAAGTAACCGCTGATTCTATGATATAAGACGTGATGTCAAACTGACATATCTTGATTGAGTGCTTTACAAATTAAAAACTCCACAAGTTAACAGTCATCACTCAAAACATGTCAGTCGCGTGAAAACGAAATGTCAATTTGTTTTTTTCATAAGCAAGACGTAGGAATGAATGGTGAACTTAATCGGAATTTCCAAAGATAACGCAGGAATGAAAATTAACTAGAAGATGAACAAATGCCCCTAGAGACCTAGATAAGAGTCGTTTTGTATGTTTATCTAATGATCTGTACAACCTATGTTGTGGGTACTCAACATAATCTTCTCATGAGACGATTCTTCTAAGTACCCACAACAAAGATTTAAATGAAAGCTAAAAGAGATATTGTTGAATCACGACGAGTTGTCTCTTCTTTATCCAGTATTATCATGTGTAATGTAATGAAGGTGTCTGTTAACATCTATTGTTCACAATCAGACCCACACATCATGTGTAATGTAATGAAGGTGTCTGTTAACATCTATTGTTCACAATCAGACCCACACATCATGTGTAATGTAATGAAGGTGTCTGTTAACATCTATTGTTCACAATCAGACCCACACATCATGTGTAATGTAATGAAGGTGTCTGTTAACATCTATTGTTCACAATCAGACCCACACATCATGTGTAATGTAATGAAGGTGTCTGTTAACATCTATTGTTCACAATCAGACCCACACATCATGTGTAATGTAATGAAGGTGTCTGTTAACATCTATTGTTCACAATCAGACCCACACATCATGTGTAATGTAATGAAGGTGTCTGTTAACATCTATTGTTCACAATCAGACCCACACATCATGTGTAATGTAATGAAGGTGTCTGTTAACATCTATTGTTCACAATCAGACCCACACATCATGTGTAATGTAATGAAGGTGTCTGTTAACATCTATTGTTCACAATCAGACCCACACAGGAATCCGCCATGGTGGAGTTGTAAGCATTGTGGACATGATACCTGTCATCCCGGGTCCGGTACCTTGTTCGCGAGGGCAATGCACATTTCCAATCATTTCCAATCATGATAATGCACACCGATATCAGACTGTATACAGTCATATAGTTTGATATTGGTATGCTCTATTATATTTGTTTCAATTGTTATAGTCATTGTCATATGTTATTATTCATTATTTACTTTATTTTGGCTTCTCGTAAAGTGATTACGTTTTGTAAATTGTACATACTTGAACGGAATAGGAATGACGTACAGTATTCGTTAGCTACAATAGAAAGACAGAGGACATTTTATTTGTTTCTTTGAATTGTGTATTACGCCGCTTTAAAATAACTGTATGTTAATTATATCACGGCGTTTCCTGTGTGTGTACGTAACAAAATGCATCCGCGGTCAGGCTGATCTAGCAAAATAGTTCCTAGACAAAATTTGTTTGCGTAGAAATGAGTGTATATCATCACCAGAATGCATTGAATATATGACATTGAGTTTTAATTCATTGTAAATGTGTATAGGATACACTGTAAATGATTGATTCGATCGTATTTAGTATCTTGACCTTGTTTGAAAGTGAATTTAGAGGATTTGTCCGGGCCCGATTTGGTCCAAATTAACGGTAACCATTTTCGGCTGGTGAATTCTTTCTTGCATAATGCATGACCCCCGCCCATTTTCTTTGGATTGTTTTCAAGCTTAAGATGACTCTTTCCAATGATATATGGTATTCTACATGAGAAACGCTTAAGCGTTTTCTAAAGAAAATGTGACAATTTAGGATTTTAAACTGGTCGATTAACATGGAAACAAAGAAACAATTTAGTTGGTGTATTGTAACCTTAAGCCGCAACCCTAAGCCCTTAGTTGATTGATTGATTGATTGGGGTTTAACGCCGTTTTGAACAATTTCTCAGTTATATCACGGCGGCCAGTTCACCTACTCATGCATTTCCTGGTTTTCTCACACCAGTACTCCACACAACAATCTATCCAAGCAACTGGCTGCTTTTCCACATAGACTAAGCCCATTGGTGGAAGACGAATGACGCATGTCGCATTGACTTTTGTCAATCGTCGGAAAGAAAGTTGGCCGAGCCGGGATTCGAACTCACAACCCCTGGATTGACAGCCCGCGTCGCTACCGACTGAGCTACCGGGGCTCGGCCCTAAGCCCTTAGAAGCAAGCTATTAATATCATATTTAAAGCAGTTGTTGTTAACATACCGCGGACCGAACCTTGGTACCCCGTTCCCAAGGTGGGCGCTCTTACCACGGAGTCGGTAAAGCTGGGTTAAAGTTATCAACGTTGGTTATGTAATAACAGTTTAACTATAGTTAAATCAGTTTTCTGGATATGAACATAAAACTCATCCTATGACAAAACCATCAAGTAAGGGTCTTAGTGAGATAATCCGACAGAACTCAATACCCGATGTGAACATGTTACAGACTTCAAGAAAAATGGAAGTATAGAAAAGTAAACAATACGTTTAATAGTTTACTAACAATGTGGGGTAAAAGGACAAAAATGCTCTTATTGGACAAGTTCTGTTTTTACTACAACATGTTCAAAAGCCGGCCGGCCGTCTGCTGTAGGGGCGTCACCTGTCGTCTGTGTTTAGGAAATGGTTACGGGTCGAGAGAATAATAACTCAGACTGTAATACTGTCTAGAACACATTCAGACATCTTTCCGAAATATCTAAAGAGGGTTGAGGGTTAACAGGAAACGAATCAGTCTCAGACAAAATTACTAAATACGGAAAGACATTTCTTATGATGTACTTTTTTACCTTATATGATATACGTATAGCCATCTGTTTTGAGACCATCTGATATGATTGTAACGTATAATCATAAATACTGACCATGCGCGAACACAGAGACCGTTCTGGTCGCAAAGTCCCGAAAGCCAGTTTCTGTGTAACGTATCACTTTACTAGGAAATAAGGAACCGTTATATGTAGCCATGTCTAATATAAAGTCACAAGACAAGATAAGAGGGAGTAACTGGGTGTAGCCATGTCTAATATAAAGTCACAAGACAATATAAGAGGGAGTAACTGGGTGTAGCCATGTCTAATATAAAGTCACAAGACAATAACAGAGGGAGTCAACTGGTGTAGCCATGTCTAATATAAAGTCACAAGACAATAACAGAGGGAGTCAACTGGTGTAGCCATATCTAATATCAAGTTACAAGACAAGATAAGAGGGAGTAAACTGGTGTAGCCATGTCTAATATAAAGTCACAAGACAATAACAGAGGGAGTAAACGGGTGTAGCCATGTCTAATATAAAGTCACAAGACAATATAAGAGGGAGTCAACTGGTGTAGACATGTCTAATATAAAGTCACAAGACAATAAAAGAGGGATTAAACTGGTGTAGCCATGTCTAATATAAAGTCACAAGACAATAAAAGAGGGAGTCAACTGGTGTAGCCATGTCTAATATACGTAAAGTCACAAGACAATATAAGAGAGAGTAAACTGGTGTAGCCATGTCTAATATAAAGTCACAAGACACGATAAGAGGGAGTACACTGGTCTTTTCCCCACAATACATATGTTAGTGCTAACAAACAATTTTATGTTGTGGGTACTTAAAAGAATCGTCTCATTGAGACGAATCATTTTGGTACCCACAACATAGGGTTTAAGGGTCAAATAATTATTTTGGCGAAAGTAAAATGACCCTGATTTAGAACTCTGCTACAGGGCATTTTCCGTTTAAAGTCTACCCTCTAGTGTTGGTTCGATTAGTGTTCTGACTGGCCGCCTAATATTCTGGTCATGAATAAGCCTATTATCCTAGAGTGGTCTCTTTCAGACGTTAAGATCAAGTCAAATGGATTAACGTCACACCTACTTAACCTCCATATATCGGTCCGTGAACTACAGAAAATATAGCCTCATCTGCTGTCTATTTGTTCGTATTTATTGAAAACTAGACTAGATAAGGAGTGAGTAAACTGATCTGTTTCCATCGATATATCTTGTATGACTCAGCTTAGCCCTATGTTGTTGGTACTCAAAAGAATCGTCTCAGTGAGACGATTCCTTTGAGTACCCACACCATAGGGTTTCGCGATGTGAAATACTCGTCTTAGCTAGAGCTCTGGAACAATAGTAAGATCATTTGATAGAGTTGAAGACATTAAAAAAAAAAAAAGAGAAATCTTTATCAGCAACTTTTCGTTTTGTCACAATGTCTTTAAAAAAATCCATTAGCTGCAGATTCGCCAAAATGTGTTCGTATGTAGTAAAGGGCTTACAGTTTGCCTGCATATTATTAATTTAGAACTATTTTCCTAAAACTTTTTCAGCTCCAATGGCAATATTGAGGTCTTTTCAAACAGAAAAATATATAATTACATGTAAGTCACCTCGTAACGAGCCGTCTGACCTTAAATCTGCATTGTCTGCACTTTAAATTATGAAAATACTCAAAATTTAAAATTGAGTCCCCTGGTTTTGAATATAGAAGAGTCTTATTTAGGAAACTCTGCACTGAAAGAGTTAACGCAGACATACTTAACGAGTATCCTGTAACGTTTGTACCCTTTGTATTCATATATATGAGCCGTCCCACGAGAAAAACCAGCTGTGTGGACTCTGCGTAAAGTATCGAGCCGGATCAGACTAAGCATGCCGCGCGGGCTAATCCGGACAGACACTTTTCGCCTCCTGTGGATTTTCTGTTTCTGGAATTATTTTTCTATACCTCTTTACCCCTGAGACGGAATGTGTCGGCCAGGATTAGTCTGCACGGACTACGCAGGCTGAACTGGGTCGATACATTACGCAGAGTCCATATAATGTTGGTTTTCTCGTAGAACGGCTCATATGATCATTGGCTAATGTATGGAATAGCCTTTTGTACAGAAATAAGTGTACACTAGTGAACAGTCTATATTAGACTGCACACATTCCATCAACACCTCTTGGTATTCTCTGTATACGTGGAATCCGCTGTGGTCGAGTGGTTAGCGTCGGGGATTTCGAAACCGGGTGTCCCGGGTTCGATCCCCAATCGCGGCACTACGGTCATGGTGGAGTGCCCTTGGGCAAGGCAAATTTTCTAGCCTAGTACTGGTTTGTTTACCCAGGGATCATGAATAATTAAATTTAATTGCGCGCTTTAAATGACCTTAGCTGTCGATGCGCCATAAAACAATATACATTCTTTCATTCATTCCTTTTGTAAAGAAATAAGTGTACACTAGTGAACAGGCTATATTAGACTGCACACATTCCATCAACACCTCTTGGTAGTCGCTGTATACGTATCAATGTTAATAGCTCACTAAGCCGTTTCATCAAGACCACAAAATGCCAGACTGGTTTCAATCTCGTTTGCTAGTGTAGACTGGCATAAATAACCTTGCATTATACAGTGAATCCCAATATCATACTTGTTTCTTAACCCTTTCCCTCATACGACAATTCTGCAGCAGACGACTTTGAACGTATTTTGTCAAAACATAGAAAATCTCCATAATTGAATGGATAACCTATGACAAAAAGTGGAAAACATTGTGGCAAAAGGAGAAATTGCACGTTCTGTGCAATTTCTTCTTTTGTCACTATGTTTTCAAAAAGCCGTCTGCTGCAGAGGCGTCAGAAAGCGTCTATATGCGGGAAAGGGTTAAGAAACCTGATAGCTCTTTTAGCAAACACTGCGGCAAGCCGTTCTACTATTTATTCATTAGGAAATCGTTTTTAAAAATATTAACATATCTGTTATTAAGAACTGCGTCTATTTCTAAATTAGATATATTTCTCTCCAAGTTAGAGGTATATATAAAAGTTCATTGTTTCGACTTTCACCAATGGGCTAACGGTCTATGTGAAAAGCAGCCAGTTGCTTCCAAAGACTATTGTGTGGAGTACTTGTGTGAAAAAAGCCAGGAAGTACATGGGTATGTGATTGGCCACAGTGATATGACTGAAAAAATGTTGAAAACAGTGTTAAACCCAATCAATCAATTAATCAATTTTAATATATTTAATTTATTTGTAAAAAAATAATCAATATTTTGATCTACATAGAGTATGTATTGGAGCATGATAAGCATATACTAATGTACTTATGTACTTATTAAGAACATGTTAGTTAGTCAAACAACCCCATATTTAGGATGTGAGTTTTCAGACAACTTTGGCACAATATCAAAAGGATACGACAAAACATAATTGAACCGTTCCATGAGAAAACCAACATAATGGAATCTGCGTAATGAATCGACCCAGATTAGCCTGTTAGAGTAATGATTCCTGAAACATAAAATCTACAGGAGGTGAACAGTGTGTGTCCGGGTTAGCCTGCGCGGTATGCTTAAGCTGATCCGTGTCGGTAAATTACGCAGTGTCAATATTGTTGGTTTTCTCGTGGGACAGCTCAATTATGAAATATTAGTAGCTAATATCAAAAGGATACGACAGAACATAATTGTTAAAACGGAAGGGTTTCCAATTACAGAGATGTATCCTTTTTCTAACCAAACCATCACCTTACATAACTGCAAGAGTGTTGGCAATTTGTGTCTCATTATTCACCAACATTGCTACAGACTATGAAATGCAGTGATGTTTTTCACAAAACAGGTTGTAAAAAACCGTCCTGTTATTAAACATGATTTGTTTGAGTAACATCACTTTTTAATAAATTGGGTTCAGATAATAATACCCTGTTCCCTTCCCCCTTACATGCTAGAACTGGAACTGGTTTGTTTATAGGTAGATGTTCGTCTTCACTTCTCACATTTTTCCCTCTGCGTTCTCTTGGGGATATTTTAGTTTAAAAGGGCGATGAGGGCTATTTTTGTGTTCAAGTGATCCAAGTTGCGAGGCTTTCAAATGTTGTGGCTTGACGTTGAAAAATGTACATGGCTGAACAAAATCTTCCTTCACCGTCCGCGTTAACTGGATACTTTCAATGTAGTGTAATGTTATGTAATGTTACTATAGAGACCAATTGCTCTGATTTAGCATAACCTTTTTTAACCAGGTTTTCCGAAGAAAAATCTGGTTATTAGTTTGGCGAAGTCGGCGGGAAGGCGGGCGGGCGGTTTGGCGGACGGACCATAACTTTGCCATGCATAGAGATAGTTTCAAATAACTTGGCACAAACATGCACCATATCAAGACGATGTGCCAAATGCAAAAAAAAAATCTGTAGATTCAAGGTCAAGGTCACACTGATAAGAAATAGACTTTAATTGAACTTTTCTTGTCCGGACCATAACTGTGTCATGCATAGAGATATTTTCAAATAACTTGGCACAAATATGAACTATATCAATATGATATGTCATATGCAAAACTTTTGTCTGTAGCTTCAAGGTCAAGGTCACAGTGACAACAAATAGACATCAGTTGAACTTTTCTTGTCCGGAAAATAACTTTTTCATCCATAGAGATATTTTCAAATAGCTTGGAACAAGATATACACCATATCAAGACGCTGTGTCATATGCACAATTTATGTGTTTAGCTTCCAGGTCAAGGTCACAGTGACAGAAAATATACTTTATGTGAACTTTTTTTGTTCAGACCATAACTTTACTATGCATATAGATATTTTCAAATAACTTCGCGCAAATATGCTCCATATTAAATAACTTGGCAATTTAAAAGAATATAGCATAGATATAAGTTTCATAACCTCGGGCCTTGGATCTAGTCTGTTTGTAAAGGCATAAACGTGTACTATCAAGTAAAGGGTTAAGGCAGATCACTGATTATCAACCTGGCATTAGGGATCCTAAAATGTGGCTGCTTACAACAAAAGGTTGCTTAATATCTGTTATCTATTATATGTTCTTAATAAATGAGGCCATCAACACACGATTGACCTGTATTGAACTAATATTTGTTAGATAAAATTGTGATATATTTAATTGACAAAGTAATTATGATTATTCATCAATAGAAATATTCCCTGTTACTTGAATTACTAGCTTTGATTAACTATTAACAGAAATATTTGACAGATCTGTTTATTCTTAATCAAACACCTTCCATTATAGAAAACCTGGTTTCATGGAATTTCCATGTCTTGTTACTCTCTGAAGGCCTGTTTGATAGCGTACACTGTATCATGTACACTAATCTGACTGATGAGTTCAAGAGACAGACTTAGAAATAAGGGTGTTTGAGTGCGAAACCCTACATCTTTCCGAAAGAGACCCATTGGTTCTTTAACGTGCTCATTGCTTATAATCGATACACGCGAGGCACTATTACCTGGAAAGGACAAGTTCTTGAATTCTAGTTGAGTAAGTGACACTTAAAGCACCCGGACTGGGGTTTGAACGCCATGTTTGAACGCCATACCTCTGGGTTGACAGTCCAGCGTGTTAACCACTAGACCACGGGGCCACATTTTTAAATAAATAAAGGCCGCCGTGTACGACCTAAATATCTCCTGTTACACACATTATTATAACAAATGTTTCAGGTTAATACTAAAGACTTTAACAATGGTAGTAATGGCTGCCCTCCTTGGCGCTCAGGATTGCGTGATTATCATTACGACTGACTGGCTGGTGTCAGGATAAATGGACCAGTAGAACTGGTAACAGGCCCAGGAAACGCCGTGATATAACTGATACAATTGTTGAAAGCGGTGTAAAGCACCAAACAATCAATCAATCATTCAAATGTTTCAGCTCGTTCTGCTCAATGTGGTGTAGATCGATATCAGACTGCATAAAGTTATATGGTTTGATATTGATATACACTTTTACATTGTTTATATTGTATATACACTTTTACATTGTTTATATTGTATATACACGAGTACATTGTTTATATTGTATATACACGAGTACATTGTTTATATTGTATATACACGAGTACATTGTTTATATTGTATATACACGAGTACATTGTTTATATTGTATATACACGAGTACATTGTTTATATTTTATATACACGAGTACATTGTTTATATTGTATATACACGAGTACATTGTTTATATTGTATATACACGAGTACATTGTTTATATTGTATATACACGAGTACATTGTTTATATTGTATATACACGAGTACATTGTTTATATTGTATATACACGAGTACATTGTTTATATTGTATATACACGAGTACATTGTTTATATTGTATATACACGAGTACATTGTTTATATTGTATATACACGAGTACATTGTTTATATTGTATATACACGAGTACATTATCGAACATAACTGTGTGTTATTGAAATTATCATAAACTGCATTACAAAGAAAAAAAGAAAGCAACTTAAATAAAAATACATTTAAATCTGTTCATTATCTTTACGTTCAATCTCATTTGTTATTGTCATTGTATATATAATCTGAACAAAAAGTAACTATTCATAATTTAATTTTGTTTAGCTTCTCGTAAGATGATTACGTTTTGTTAATTGTATATAATTATTTGTTAGTTACTATAAATTTGCCTGAATGTAATAAAATAAACTGTATCGTTTATGTATTGTTTAAAGAGATCTCACTGAAAACAACATGAATTATAGCGACCTAAGAAAATCGGATGTCGTGGTATAATGAAATGCAAAGAAAACATCCCGCTTATAGCGACTTTATACCTTTCCCACATACAACTTCATCATACGACTTTATACCTTTCCCACATACAACTTCATCATACGACTTTATACCTTTCCCACATACAACTTCATCATACGACTGTATACCTTTCCCACATACAACTTCATCATACGACTTTATACCTTTCCCACATACAACTTCATCATACGACTGTATACCTTTCCCACATACAACTTCATCATACGACTGTATACCTTTCCCACATACAACTTCATCATACGACTGTATACCTTTCCCCCATACAACTTCATCATACGACTTTATACCTTTCCCACATACAACTTCATCATACGACTTTATACCTTTCCCACATACAACTTCATCATACGACTTTATACCTTTCCCACATACAACTTCATCATACGACTGTATACCTTTCCCACATACAACTTCATCATACGACTGTATACCTTTCCCACATACAACTTCATCATACGACTGTATACCTTTCCCACATACAACTTCATCATACGACTGTATACCTTTCCCACATACAACTTCATCATACGACTGTATACCTTTCCCACATACAACTTCATCATACGACTGTATACCTTTCCCCCATACAACTTCATCATACGAATTTATACCTTTCCCCCATACAACTTCATCATACGACTGTATACCTTTCCCACATACAACTTCATCATACGACTGTATACCTTTCCCACATACAACTTCATCATACGACTGTATACCTTTCCCCCATACAACTTCATCATACGACTTTATACCTTTCCCACATACAACTTCATCATACGACTGTATACCTTTCCCACATACAACTTCATCATACGACTGTATACCTTTCCCCCATACAACTTCATCATACGACTTTATACCTTTCCCACATACAACTTCATCATACGACTGTATACCTTTCCCACATACAACTTCATCATACGACTGTATACCTTTCCCACATACAACTTCATCATACGACTGTATACCTTTCCCCCATACAACTTCATCATACGACTTTGAAAATATCCAGTTAAAATGTCTTTAAATGAGGATATTAATAGAATTGAAAACATTGTGACAAAGGGAAAAAATTGCTTAATTCGCGCAAATTCTCCTTTTGCCGAAATATGTTCAATAGTTATCTTCTACAGAGGCGTCAGAAATCGTTTTTATTTGTTTGGAACAAACAAATTTAGAGATAGCCGAAATTCTGAAGCCATACGTCTTATGGAAAATTCGCTAAATTTCATACGCGTGAAAGTAGTACTCAATACTTGCTCTTACTTTTCAAATGTATCACGATATTTGAAATAATGATATATTTATATCGTCTTTGTTTTCTTATGTGGTTCTAATATTCAAAGAGAATTTGGAAATAAAATGAAACATTGTATTTTAAAACATGAACGCGGAGAGATTTATAAATCTCAATGAGTGAACTGCTACAGGGGGAACTATTTCCGATTTAAGCTCCAGATACGGTATTTGAATTTTCAATCACGCATTGAAAATGTAGATAAAAACAGAATTGAAAATATTTTCTTTGTGCCTTGTCGGCTATATAAATATAGTATAAAGAATTAAAAAAGCAAATATGTGCGTCATAAAATGCATTTAAAATGAGAGTAACACATTTGCAGAGAAATCGTGATCGTCGAATTCTATTTATAAATACAACGGTATGGGGGAGGGTCTAAAGTGCGGACGCGATCTGCGGACAAATACATTATAGAAGGAAAATGCGGACAAATGCAATATAGAGGGAAAATGCGGACGCTATAGAATATAAAGCAAATCTGCGGACGCTATGATTTGTTGTAAAAAATGTTTAATTAAAGATGGGCAAATGTGTATAATTTGTTACATATGATCATATCCGGGGTTTTCTTTGTAAATATATAATGTGTTTGATTGCTTTTATCAGTGAAATAGATTAAAACAAAAATCGAGATCATGCTGAAATGGAATCTCTTTGTAAAGTGTTTTAACGACTTTCCTCTTTATATCATATCTATAGATATCAATAACGAGAATTGATGGATTGATTTTCCGACAAGTAAATGTCTTTTGACGCATCTGTAGCGGACGAAATTTGAAAACATTGCAAGAATAGAATAGGTTGCTAGTAACTAGCCATAGGTTTTGCTTCAATTATATCCTCTCCTTTACAATCGATTGAAGGGTCATGGGTTCTAGTTATTGTTTGGCCTCTTCATTTTCTACTTTGTAACTTTCAACAGCTTTCCATGTGCCATACTACGAGGCAAATGATCCATGCAACATTCTATTCTGTAGGGTACTTGGAAGGGGCAGAACAATTTAAATAACAAATAAACAATAAGTATATATATATATACAACACTTTTAATCTTAATTTGTTTCTAGTAATTATATATATATATATACAACAATAATACTAATCTATAACAAATAAGTTAAATGTTTTTTTCTTGCTGTGTAAACAGTAAAAAGCAACATATATTGAAAACATTGTGGGAAAAGGAGAATTTGCTTATTTAAACAATTTCTTAATTCCCATAACCATTCTTTACCGTCGTATAAACCAAATTTGTATTTGAAGGCTGTTATAAGTAAAGAACTTAAATGTTGCCAATTTAATCACATATCTTATCATTATAATAGCCAAATAATTAACAAAAGTTACAATATACATTCATTCCGCATCTGTTGTCAAAATATCAACAGGTGCATTAACACAAGATTTGTGAAACCAATTTGTGCATATATCACATTGTACCATGACGGTATCGACACATCCCGGCAAGTTACAAATACATAAATGTATATGATAGGTTTATTGGGAAAAGGGGTTACATTTATAATTTGTTTGGAATGACACTCGTACACAATGGTAATTAACAGTGTATGGTCACGCATCCTTAATTGATTTGGCAAGCTTAAAAACCCTTTAAAGGAAACAGCGGCCAGCTTAGGTGTATACTGTAGAGTAAAATGCGGACGGCAAAGGCATTGGTTTTCTCTGGAGCATTTAATCCTTTTATAATGCAAATGAATTCAAAAGCCTCTGAAGTCTGAAGCATGTTTCTTTTAAAGTGCTCATATAAATATTAGTACTGCCTTTTTCCACAATATTTTCTACATGATTTCAATTACTCTTTCATTTGGATAGATGTTTCTTTTTTTAGCTCACCTGAGCACGAAGTGCTGAAAGTTAGTTATTGTGATCTCCTTTTGTCCGGCGTCTGTCGTCCGTCAACATCTTCTGGTCAGTAACGAGTGGGTCAATTGGGATGGAACTTCACAGAAAGCATCCTCTCATTGACCTCACCAGAATTCCTTCAAATGTTTGTGATTCATGCAGAATTATGGTTTCCATGGCAACGAAAATAAAATAACTTTAAAATTCTTTTTCTACCAAACTGGTTGGCAGATTTTCAAATTATTTTAAAGAAGTGTTCCTTGGCCGCCAGGGAGCGGGGCTTTTTTGCCTTATATGGCTATAGTGTAAACTCTTCTCCTCCAAAAGTGTCAGGCCGAATTTCAAATAATTTTGTAGAAATGTTCCTAGGGTGACCTTCTATCAGATTCCTTCCAGCCAAGTTGATTGGTCGAAAAACATGGCCGCCAGCGGGCGGGGCTTTTTTGCCTAATATGGCTATAGTAAAAACTTGAAAAATCTTCTCCTCCGAAAGTATTTGGCCAATTTTCAATTCTTTTTGTAGAAATGTTCATTGGGAGACCATCTATCAGATTCCTCCAAGCCATATTGATTGGTCGAAAAACATGGCCGCCAGGGGGCAGGGCTATTTTGGGCAGGGCTATTTTGCCTTATATGGCTATAGTGAAAACTTGAAAATTTCTTGTTAAGCAGGAAGCTTTTGAGTAAGATTTTAGAAAACCCTTGGTGAATTGTGATTTTTTTTTGTAACAAAAATTGGTAAATACTTAAATGAGTGAGTCGGGGCCATAATGGTTATCCATTTGTTTTACATGTCTTTTGAAACTTGGAAATTAAATATAATATTCACATGTATGTCTCATGATTTATTTTTATAGACAACTAAAATGGCATTTAATTTTAACTGATGCGTCATTTATTCTTTTACCCAAAGCTGTAATATTTATAAACAATGCATAGTTTATAAATCACACATCTATGCAAAGGCAAATGTTTGAACAGTTTTATGTACCCAAACAAATGCAGTACCTTCAGCGCTTTGATTGTTGTGGGGTACGGTTAAACACAAGAGTCATTGACTGTAATGATACACATCGTCAACATTCTCAGAGAATGGGTAACAATTTACTCTCTCATATCGGGGCTGCATGGCAGGCAGAAAGCTCATTAATTTGTAAAACGTAGCATGAATGTTCTGCATAATGAACTGTTGTAAATAACAACTCAAGCATTTGTCTCGGAAAGAATAAGGCTGGTTTGGGATTTCTTGTCTTTCCCTTAGATGTTTTACCCGCATCGTTCAATCTCAATAGAAAAACCCGGTTATGTTTAGAATAATTTCAGACAAGAAAATGACGCCTTTCAGTGTTGATCCTTTTCCATATTCAGACTCTTTTAGAAGTGTCTGCAGCTGACGATTTTGAAAACATTGTGGAAAAGAGGGAAGTTTTGTCATTTTGTTAAAACGTTTTCGGATTTATCCAATAATTCTAGTTTTTTTGTAGAGAGTTTTCTTAGTTTCACAAGACATTTTCAAAGTCGTCTGCTCCTAATGTGTTTCATGTAGGAAGGCTAAAAGTACTGTTATCTCCGTTTAGAGCGTTTTCGGCTTTTGCAATCCAGTTACTCGAGTATAAAATCTGGACATGCGCAGCACACGACACGAGTAACCATTCACGAACGCCTAACCCCAGTATTGTGTTGTTTACAAAATGGCGACCCTCTGTGCATCAGCTGTCGCCATCTTTGATCTAGTGTTACCCGTCAAATAGTGGGGATCGTTCTAGTCGAGTAGATTAGAGATTAAGCGCATGCGCAGTTCGCTTACTCGATACGTTCGACTTTCAACTCAAGTTACTCTCGTTACGCGAGTAAAGAAGTCGAAAACGCTCTTATATGTCGCAAAAACATGTAAAGATGTTTAATATGCGGCGATATCGATCCCTAATTATACAGATTTTTTTTCAAATATCTATTCTCGTGTCAGCCATAAGTAGACATTACAATATGCAAAAGAAAACATAATACAAATTTGGCCTGAAACATGAATATTTCAACGAAAGAAGTTGGTCGATCACATATTTCACTAATCTTGTGTGTTAGAAGATGGTCCTGTTTTATTTAAATAGCATCCTTTGAGACAAAATGTCAACACGCTTTGACAGAATGAAGGCAAAACTTAATACAATGAACAGGTTTGCTTAAGTTTTCACTCTCCGGATAAGTAACAAGATAAGCTGTTTCGCCTTATATGGCTAAACCGAAAGCTTGTAAATCTTCTCCTTCCAAAGCGTCTGGCAGATAATTGAATAATGTTGTAGAAATGTTCCTTGGATGACCCTCTTTGAGATTCCTTCCAGCCATGGTTATTGGTAAAAAAACATGGCCGCCAGAAGGCAGGGCAAATCACTTTGCATAATTCAGTTGAGCGATTCCAGGGCCATCCTCTTGTTTTGCTTTCTCACACCAATACTCCACACAATATTCTGTCCAAGCAACTGGCTGCTCTTCCATATCGAATGTTAGCCTATTGGTGGAAAAAGACTGACGCTTGTCACAGTAATTGTTGTCAAACGTAGGAAAGAATGTTTGCCGAGCTGGGATTCGGACTCACAACCCCTGGATTGACAACGCGCGTCGTTGTCGACTGAGCTACTGGGGCTCGGCCCTATGGAACATGGGTTCATATATTATATGTTTCCTTTTCGATGCTATTTGTGGTTGTATTCGCTGTTTTACCACCGTTATTTTATACTTTCAAATTTAGCATTTCCAAGTTCAAGTTTGATATTTTTCAGTTGCATATTAACATATATCTATTTACAATAACATATATAGATCTATGTACCTATATACCTCTACGTTTAGCGAACTAAAACATTATCAGAAACATAAGAAATATGTGAGACAAGAAAAGTGCGTCACAAATAAAAGCCTTGATACAAAAAGATACATCTAGCAAGGTAACTGACATCGTGAGATTAGTTAAACAAAGTTTGTCTAAAATAAGGCCGAACCGCGGTAGCTCAGTCGGTAGAGACGATCGAGGGCTGTCGTTTCAGGGGTTGTGAGTTCGAATCCCAGCTCGGCCAATATTCTTTCCGTTGTTTGACAAAAGTCATTGTGACAAGCGTCATTCGTCTTCCACCAATAGACTAACAGTCTATGCGGAAAAGTAGCAAACTGTTGTGTGGATTACTGATGTGAGAAAGCCATTAAACACATGAATAGGTGAACTGGCCGCCATGATATGACTGAAAAATGGTTTAAAACGGACCATGATGGTCATATGTCGCCTACCTTATTTAATAGAACATAAATAGTATCATATGATCTGATTAGCCTGGAGAGTCAATAATGTTGGTTTTCTCGTGGAACAGCTCATATATATATATATATATATATATATAAAAGAAATTAGCTTGCATTCCGTATCTGGGAGATAGAGGTAAAGAGTAATGATTGCTGAAACAGAAAATCCACAGGAGGCGAAAAGTGTCTGTCCGGGTTAGCCTGCGCGGCATGCTTAAGCTGATCTGGGTCAATACATTACTCAGATAACATAATGTTGGTGTTCTCGTGAGACCGGCTCATATGTACTTCTTGTCGGGCATAATTGTGTTATTTAACTAGATAGTATCTTCATCAACATTTAAGCTATTTTCTTTTATATTTATATATGTACATACTGTGTTTGTCCATATTCAGCCATTTGTTTACTTTCACATGTTTTTTGATTGTTTTTCTGTGAAGAATATGCATGTTGCACTTACACTATCATCCACACAGGGGGGACATACAGAAAGTACTTGGTTGTTTTGTCTAAATTTCACAATAATGAAAGGCCGTTTCAATTATGTTGTGTAACAGGGAAATGAATTACAATGGCAATTTAATGTCTTGCAAGATTCTATTAAAATGATTGCATGAGAAACGATTCATGTTGTTTATAGAGGCCGGAAACAGAATGATTAAAAAGGAAATCATGAGTTATTCCCGTTAAAACTGTGGTCTGGTTTTTAATAATTAAAAAATTGCCTTCGCTCTCTCGTGGACAGATAGAAGAAGAACATAGAGATATCATGCACGAAATTGACAGTTCTGATAAAAAAGGTCTTGACGTATAATGCTTATATTTTAACCATGATTAATTGCATAAAGGCACAGATTACATTTGACACAATCTAAGATCTTCAGGACACAATTTAAGATAATGCAATTCGCAGTCTCGATGACAAATGAAAAGAATGCTTGGTTACAACAAGTTACTGTATATACCATCTTAACGGTGTAAAGTATCGCAGTATGTTGGTATAGAACTTTCTAAATTCAATTCGATCCCCGGCCGGCTCTTACCAAAGACTTTTAAAATGGCAGTACTGGCTGCAATCCTTGGCGGTAAGCATTAAGACCGACTGGCTGGTGTTAGGATAAATGTACCAGTAGTACTGGTAACTTACCCAGGAAATGCCGTGCTATATCTCAGAAATGTTAGAAGCGGCATAAAACACTTAACAATCAATCAATCAATCTTATTTCATTTGTGTAACTTTATTGTGTACGTAAACTATCAAGCAGAACAAACATCTACCCAACGAGAACATAATTGAGCCACTTCACGAGAAAACTAACATTATGGACATTCTGCGTAATGTATCGACCAGATCAGCCTGCGCATTCCGCGAAGGCTAATCCAGGTCGTCACATTCCGTCTCAGGGGTAAAGAGGTAAAGAGTAAAGATTCCCGAAACAGAAAATCCATATGAGGCGAAAATTGTCTGTACCGGTTAGCCTGCGCGGCATGCTTTGGCTGATCCGGATCGATACTTTGCACAGAGTACACAATGTTGCTTTTCTCGTGGGACGGCTCAATTAATTATGCTTTTAGGTCATTCTGCCAGTTTATTACTTGACCAGTACATCATCGTGCTGTCCTGCTAGTGTGATCTCCAGGACGAGAACTAGATTCTCGTTTTACTCTTCTTACGCTGTGATAATATTGCAGAGCCAATTATCTTCTTTCTGGTTCATATGTGCAGAGTATCGTTGAGTACATAGAGGAAAGTTCATGAGTGTTTATATGTATCATCACTTTTAAATGAGTTTAATAAGATGATATGCCACGAGCCTTGGTGAGCGTCTTATTCAGCTTAGTTAACGAGTTTATTAAAAGTGATAATTAATTAACACGAGTGAGCTATTATATATATCGCACACAGTTATTTATGAGGCGTATTTCGAAACGATGTACATGAATTGTGCCGTAACGTATTAACGTCAAACCGCAGACTTAACGTCATTTTCCTTGTTAGGTTTCCGCGTTGTAACAAAGACTTGGAGCGTAAGACTTGAAACCAAACTAGTAAATATGATATTTATGTAATGGGATTTTGACACTCCCAGAGAGGGCTTTGTGTAATACATAGAAGTTTCACATTTGCATGGCTATGTTTAACTTTGTCAATTTACATTCGTTTGTTAAACCTTTCACACGCATTTAAAATTACTTTTACAACAGTCCATATTTGAAAGCATTGAGACGGAAGGAGTAAATTCTCATATTCAGCAATTTCCCCTTTGTCACATTAATTTCAACTTTTTTCAATACTTATTATACTTTCATTTAATGAGAGTTTCCATGTTTTTGCCTAGATGTTTTTAACGGTCTCTTGTAAAACAATGTAATATTCACACATGACAGTGACTTTAGAATGTTTAATTATTCTTTTCTTTTCCACAGTAATGACGTCACTGGCGGATGTGAACGAATACAGACTGGTTCGAGATTTATTACGAAGTTATGACAAGCGAATACGACCCTCGCTGAATGCCAGTCACCCGCTCAATGTGACGTTCGGATTCTCCCTGTCTCAAATTATCGACGTGGTATGTACATGTACGGTCTCTTATCGGTTGTTTTATTTATTAGTCGCCGGGCAGAAGCCCGCGACTTCTCTTCTATTTTTAATAGGTTTTCGGAAATCACATGGGAGGGGGGGTTGTTATATATATATATATAGGATCTGACATGAGTTGTCATTTTATGAAATGACAACGAATGTCAGATTCTTTTTATACATGACGAAACACAAAAAGAAAATCGGGTTTTCGCTGTCAGAAAATAGTCCTAACATGTAATACTTAATAGACTGTTAACTAATTACACAATAATATATTTTTATGACCGACAATGGTCCCGTTACCTCGCCCATCCGTCGTGACGTTTGTGTTTACCGGATACACGTTCTCGGCATTTTGTTTAACATTCGCGGATAAATACACAAATAGTGAGTCGGTCATGTTATATTACACGTGCCATATATAAAGAAATACGTAATGGGTATATTACATCGGATACAAGAATTGTCATGTGATAAACATATATATCTTTATTTAGCATTAAAAGTGCCGAACTGCAGATTATAGATAGTATACTCAACGTTTTAAAATTATTCAAAAGTTGCCTTGAAATAATTTCACTTTCCAGTACAATAAACATCTAAATATTGATCGTTTACCAGTAAGTCAAATTATGTACACTTTCGTGACTTTCAATAGACATTTTTTAACATTTACTGCCAAAATAGTTTTGAACTATTTATTACTTACATTTCGTCGCTATTAGCAATATTTGGAGAACTTTCAACATTTCAAAATTCTGAGCTCCATCTGGAGTTTAGCACCTTCAAATATAACATACTTATAGCCAATTAACATATAAACATTGAACATAATATCATGTTCTGCGTAATATCAGTAAGTCTTTTCCGAGAAGTTGGGGGTGAAATATATGGAATGTAATACGTCGGTTTTGAAATCAATATAAATTTAAGTTTTAATCGTTTTGAAAACATTGGGACAAGTAAAAGCATATCAAATGATTTATTGTTAACAATTATGTTTTTTTTAAACTATACTGAGATGCTTGTTTTACAACTGCATATGCAAAGATACATTTGAATATCGTGCAAATGATTGTATATGCAGTATTAATGATTCAAGTTATATATGGTATTGATTGAATGATTGATTGATTGATTGGGGTTTAATGCCGTTTTCAACAATTAATCGGTCATTTCACGGCGGCCAGTTCACCTACTCATGTGTTCCCTAGCTTTCTCACACAAGTACTCCAAACATCATACCTTCCAAGCAAATGGTTGCTTTTCAACATAGACTGTTAGCCCATTGGTGATATTTATCGTATGCAAGTTTTGTTTGAAGGTATTTCAATTGTTATTGTAATACTCAACAACGTTGACCAGGTGATGACCTTTGTGCGAAAAGATTTTAAACAAAGAACTAGAAAAGGAGGAGTTAATTTGGCTTTCCCCCACAATATCTCTCTTGTAGTCGTTCTTCAGTGAAATATGTAGTCGTTATTCAGTGAAATATGTAGTCGTTCTTCAATGAAATATGTGGTCGTTCTTCAATGAAATATGTAGTCGTTCTTCAGTGAAATATGTAGTCGTTCTTCAATGAAAAAAGTGGTCGTTCTTCAATGAAATATGTGGTCGATCTTCAATGAAATTTGTGGTCGTTCTTCAATGAAATATGTAGTCTTTCTTCAATGAAATATGTGGTCGATCTTCAAGGAAACATGTGGTCGATCTTCAATGAAATATGTAGTCGTTCTTCAATGAAATATGTTGTCGTTCTTCAATGAAATATGTGGTCGTTTTTCAATAAAATATGTGGTCGTTCTTCAATGAAATATGTGGTCGTTTTTCAATGAAATATGTGGTCGTTCTTCAATGAAATATGTAGTCGTTATTCAGTGAAATATGTAGTCGTTCTTCAATGAAATATGTGGTCGTTTTTCAATGAAATATGTGGTCGTTCTTCAATGAAATATGTGGTCGTTCATCAATGAAATATGTGGTCGTTCTTCAGTGAAATATGTAGTCGTTCTTATAATGAAATATGTGGTCGTTCTTCAATGAAATATATATATATGTGGTCGATCTTCAATGAAATTTGTGGTCGTTCTTCAATGAAATATGTAGTCTTTCTTCAATGAAATATGTGGTCGATCTTCAAGGAAATATGTGGTCGATCTTCAATGAAATATGTAATCGTTCTTCAATGAAATATGTGGTCGTTTTTCAATGAAATATGTGGTCGTTCTTCAATGAAATATGTGGTCGTTCTTCAATGAAATATGTGGTCGATCTTCAAAGAAATATGTGGTCGTTTTTCAATGAAATATGTGGTCGATCTTCAAGGAAATATGTAGTCGTTTTTTAATGAAATATGTAGTCGTTCTTCCATGAAATATGTGGTCGTTCTTCAATGAAATATGTGGTCGTTCTTCAGTGAAATATGTAGTCGTTCTTCAATGAAATATGTGGTCGTTCTTCAATGAAATATGTGGTCGTTCTTCAGTGAAATATGTAGTCGTTCTTCAATGAAATATGTGGTCGTTCTTCAATGAAATATGTGGTCGATCTTCAATGAAATTTGTGGTCGTTCTTCAATGAAATATTTAGTCTTTCTTCAATGAAATATGTAGTCTTTCTTCAATGAAATATGTGGTCGATCTTCAAGGAAATATGTGGTCGATCTTCAATGAAATATGTAGTCGTTCTTCAATGAAATATGTGGTCGTTCTTCAATGAAATATGTGGTCGTTTTTGAATGAAATATGTGGTCGTTTTTCAATGAAATATGTGGTCGTTCTTCAATGAAATATGTGGTCGATCTTCAAAGAAATATGTGGTCGTTTTTTTAATGAAATATGTGGTCGTTTTTCAATGAAATATGTGGTCGATCTTCAAGGAAATATGTAGTCGTTTTTCAATGAAATATGTAGTCGTTCTTCAATGAAATATGTGGTCGATCTTCAAGGAAATATGTAGCCGTTCTTCAATGAAATATGTGGTCGATCCTTGAGGAAATATGTGGTCGTTTTTTTATGAAATATGTAGTCGTTCTTCAATAAAATATGTAGTCTTTCTTCAATGAAATATGTAGTCGTTCTTCAATGAAATATGTAGTCTTTCTTCAATAAAATATGTAGTCTTTCTTCAAAGAAATATGTAGTCTTTCTTCAATGAAATATGTAGTCGTTCTTCAATGAAATATGTAGTCTTTCTCCAATGAAATATGTAGTCGTTCTTCAATGAAATATGTAGTCGTTTTTCAATGAAATATGTGATCGTTTTTCAGTGAAATATGTAGTCGTTCGTCAATGAAATATGTAGTCTTTCTTCAATGAAATATGTAGTCGTTCTTCAATGAAATATGTAGTCTTTCTTTAATTAAATATGTGGGCTTTCTTCAATGAAATCTGTAGTCGTTTTTTAATGAAATATGTGGTCGTTTTTCAATGAAATATGTGGTCGTTCTTCAATGAAATATGTAGTCGTTCAATGAAATATGTAGTCTTTCTTCAATGAAATATGTTGTCGTTCTTCAATGAAATATGTGGTCGTTTTTCAATGAAAGATGTGGTCGTTCTTCTATTAAATATGTGGTCGTTCTTCATGCGGCGGCGTACGAAGATTTCATCACTAGAGGTGATCAGTCGTTCTAGATTATGCGGTTTCAAGATGGATTATAAGCAAAATTCAGGCCATCCTACGCACAACACTGATGTTTTATTTTATTTTCAAATTGATGGTGCTTGCAATCAAATTATAAAATTTAAAATCGATAACTGGTGTTCAGTCATTACCGATGGTGATTGCAATCAAATTACAAAATGTAAATCGATTATTGGTGTTCAGTCATAACCGATTCCAGGGGCGTCCATAATGTCTGTACGTAGGCGTAAGTTGTCCTTGATCTACGCCTTATGTCGGTTTCCCGTGTATGATGACTTAATTGATGTTGGCTACAATTGCGTTAATTCGGATATGGGCCCGAAAGTTTGGGCCTAACCATTGGTTACTTGATTTCGGGACAGTCTCCTGGTCTTTCCTTCTCGACATGGCAACAAGTACACATAGGTACACGATTGATTGCGATATAATATTTGTGTCGCTGAATGTACATTTCAATATTACCCATTGATTTGTTTGTTTTAATGGGTTTTACGCCGTTTTCAACATTAATTCAGTTATATCGTGGCGACAGTTCACTTAATCATCATTCCGGGGTAAGAAAAAAACCGGAACTAGCCAGGAAATTTGCATTGCCCAAAGGCACTCCACCATAACAATTTCGTCGCAACTGGGGATCTAATCAGGGACGACCGGTTCCAAGTCCCCGACGCTAACTGCTCGGCTATGGTGGATTCAAATTAACCATGGAAGTATGCTTTGGACTGTAACTAGTTGTCTTAGTAAATTAACCATGGAAGTATGCTTTGGACTGTAACTAGTTGTCTTAGTAAATTAACCATGGAAGTATGCTTTGGACTGTAACTAGTTGTCTTAGTAAATTAACCATGGAAGTATGCTTTGGACTGTAACTAGTTGTCTTAGTAAATTAACCATGGAAGTATGGTTTGGACTGTAACTAGTTGTCTTAGTAAATTAACCATGGAAGTATGCTTTGGACTGTAACTAGTTGTCTTAGTAAATTAACCATGGAAGTATGCTTTGGACTGTAACTAGTTGTCTTAGTAAATTAACCATGGAAGTATGGTTTGGACTGTAACTAGTTGTCTTAGTAAATTAACCATGGAAGTATGGTTTGGACTGTAACTAGTTGTCTTAGTAAATTAACCATGGAAGTATGCTTTGGACTGTAACTAGTTGTCTTAGTAAATTAACCATGGAAGTATGCTTTGGACTGTAACTAGTTGTCTTAGTAAATTAACCATGGAAGTATGCTTTGGACTGTAACTAGTTGTCTTAGTAAATTAACCATGGAAGTATGCTTTGGACTGTAACTAGTTGTCTTAGTAAATTAACCATGGAAGTATGCTTTGGACTGTAACTAGTTGTCTTAGTAAATTAACCATGGAAGTATGGTTTGGACTGTAACTAGTTGTCTTAGTAAATTAACCATGGAAGTATGCTTTGGACTGTAACTAGTTGTCTTAGTAAATTAACCATGGAAGTATGCTTTGGACTGTAACTAGTTGTCTTAGTAAATTAACCATGGAAGTATGGTTTGGACTGTAACTAGTTGTCTTAGTAAATTAACCATGGAAGTATGCTTTGGGCTGTAACTAGTTGTCTTAGTAAATTAACCATGGAAGTATGGTTTGGACTGTAACTAGTTGTCTTAGTAAATTAACCATGGAAGTATGCTTTGGACTGTAACTAGTTGTCTTAGTAAATTAACCATGGAAGTATGCTTTGGACTGTAACTAGTTGTCTTAGTAAATTAACCATGGAAGTATGCTTTGGACTGTAACTAGTTGTCTTAGTAAATTAACCATGGAAGTATGCTTTGGGCTGTAACTAGTTGTCTTAGTAAATTAACCATGGAAGTATGCTTTGGACTGTAACTAGTTGTCTTAGTAAATTAACCATGGAAGTATGCTTTGGACTGTAACTAGTTGTCTTAGTAAATTAACCATGGAAGTATGCTTTGGACTGTAACTAGTTGTCTTAGTAAATTAACCATGGAAGTATGCTTTGGACTGTAACTAGTTGTCTTAGTAAATTAACCATGGAAGTATGCTTTGGGCTGTAACTAGTTGTCTTAGTAAATTAACCATGGAAGTATGGTTTGGACTGTAACTAGTTGTCTTAGTAAATTAACCATGGAAGTATGCTTTGGACTGTAACTAGTTGTCTTAGTAAATTAACCATGGAAGTATGCTTTGGACTGTAACTAGTTGTCTTAGTAAATTAACCATGGAAGTATGCTTTGGACTGTAACTAGTTGTCTTAGTAAATTAACCATGGAAGTATGCTTTGGACTGTAACTAGTTGTCTTAGTAAATTAACCATGGAAGTATGCTTTGGACTGTAACTAGTTGTCTTAGTAAATTAACCATGGAAGTATGCTTTGGACTGTAACTAGTTGTCTTAGTAAATTAACCATGGAAGTATGCTTTGGGCTGTAGCTAGTTGTCTTAGTAAATTAACCATGGAAGTATGCTTTGGACTGTAACTAGTTGTCTTAGTAAATTAACCATGGAAGTATGCTTTGGACTGTAACTAGTTGTCTTAGTAAATTAACCATGGAAGTATGCTTTGGACTGTAACTAGTTGTCTTAGTAAATTAACCATGGAAGTATGCTTTGGACTGTAACTAGTTGTCTTAGTAAATTAACCATGGAAGTATGCTTTGGGCTGTAGCTAGTTGTCTGAGTATGCTTTGGGCTTGTAGCTAGTTGTCTGAGTATGCTTTGGGCTTGTAGCTAGTTGTCTGAGTATGCTTTGGGCTTGTAGCTAGTTGTCTGAGTATGCTTTGGGCTTGTAGCTAGTTGTCTGAGTATGCTTTGGGCTTGTAGCTAGTTGTCTGAGTATGCTTTGGGCTTGTAGCTAGTTGTCTGAGTATGCTTTGGGCTTGTAGCTAGTTGTCTGAGTATGCTTTGGGCTTGTAGCTAGTTGTCTGAGTATGCTTTGGGCTTGTAGCTAGTTGTCTGAGTATGCTTTGGGCTTGTAGCTAGTTGTCTGAGTATGCTTTGGGCTTGTAGCTAGTTGTCTGAGTATGCTTTGGGCTTGTAGCTAGTTGTCTGAGTATGCTTTGGGCTTGTAGCTAGTTGTCTGAGTATGCTTTGGGCTTGTAGCTAGTTGTCTGAGTATGCTTTGGGCTTGTAGCTAGTTGTCTGAGTATGCTTTGGGCTTGTAGCTAGTTGTCTGAGTATGCTTTGGGCTTGTAGCTAGTTGTCTGAGTATGCTTTGGGCTTGTAGCTAGTTGTCTGAGTATGCTTTGGGCTTGTAGCTAGTTGTCTGAGTATGCTTTGGGCTTGTAGCTAGTTGTCTGAGTATGCTTTGGGCTTGTAGCTAGTTGTCTGAGTATGCTTTGGGCTTGTAGCTAGTTGTCTGAGTATGCTTTGGGCTTGTAGCTAGTTGTCTGAGTATGCTTTGGGCTTGTAGCTAGTTGTCTGAGTATGCTTTGGGCTTGTAGCTAGTTGTCTGAGTATGCTTTGGGCTTGTAGCTAGTTGTCTGAGTATGCTTTGGGCTGCAGCTAGTTGTCTGAGTATGCTTTGGGCTGTAGCTAGTTGTCTGAGTAGAATGTTGAGTGTAGGCCTTATTTGAGATTGTACACGGGTACACTCGCTGTTGATGGAATGGCCACCGTCATATAACTGAAATGACATACGTTTGAAGACGACGTTAAACTGCAATTAATCAAACAACCCGAATGGATCAAAGTCGGTGTTCTAATAGCTTCAATTTTTGATAGACATAATCTAATTTTTAGAAGTGTATATTCAGCGTATTTAAGTCGTTAGATATTCACAATCAGTAATCATCAACCTTACCAGCCTATTTGAATTGCTAATATGGTTTGTTTTACATAGATACAGATATAAAGGCAATAAGGCATGGCACATTTTCTTTAATCCGATCTATGATGAATAAAGTACATCGCTAACTACGGTTCTGTATTGAATACCCAACACAGTCAAAGACGTATGAGCCGTCCCGCGAGAAAAATCATCATTATGGACTCTGCGTAAAGTATCGACCCAGCATGTCGCGCAGGCTATCTCGGACAGACACGTTTCGCCTCCGTTGGAGTTTCTGTTTCAGGAATCAATACTCTATGCCACTATCCCCCTGAGACGGAATGTGTCTACCCGGATCAGTGTGCGCAGATGCCATCACGTTTTTTCACGGGACGGCTCATATATCTAGTATTATGTTCAACATACAACTCACATCGCTTGCAAGTTACATTTGTAAATGGGTTATTGGTAGACTTGCGCATGCGCAGAGGCTGCCATAGTCATAGTGAGATTGAAGTCACGTGATGTATATGCCCTTCACCACCAACAATTAAGTGCAATTTTTGGTTTGACTAATTTACGAATGCTCACAAAAGCAAACATAGAGTAACGAAAAAAAATGCGATTATTCAAGCTTATAATAGAAAATAACAAGTCTTGTAAGTGTAAATATCATATTTAAAGTGTACACAATTATTTAGATATCACTACGCCAATATAGCACTGCACCGCGCAATTACCCTTTGTAAATTGTAACCCTTTTTTCCCTCTCGGCAGAGATGTAAACATCCACTCGCCCGCTAGCATAAGCGAGTGGAATGAAGGATCGGCTAGTACGAAATTCTAGGCGCTAGTCCATACATATTCGTTCATGTCCTTATTCATAAAGATAGTATGCATTGCTAAGCCTTTTCTTTCTCTTTCTCTCAGTCCATCTATTCCTTCGACAACGATTAACGATGACTTGCATTTTGGAAAGGTGCTTTCGACAAGGTCCGCGTCTAAAGAAACAAATTTCATCAAATGATTTGAGCGCTTTAAATCACTTGTTTATAAAGCGTTTAGAATACTTTGATTATAATAGGCAGAACGAATAACGAATGAATCTTGCAAGAAATCGATCATTTCTTTCGGCCAAAATCAGGTAAATGACCCGCGGATATTGGTTGTTACAACATAACTGATTCATCCTTTTATTCTAAATTTGTATTACACAGTTCAAAATTAGATTTTGACAGTTTGTTCGTTATGATTTTGACGCGATTCAAGATTTTGACGCGATTATTTCGTTCATAGAGTTGATTACTAACAGATGACTAAGTTGATGATGGAAAGAACATTAACAAGTTAAGTTAAGCTAAAACATGCACAGGCAGGCGAGTGTTTCATTAGGATAAGTGCAACACTCAATTCCCAATTCTGCTTGCCCTTTAACAAATCACAACCCACCCCACAATATAAAAACTCTGCAGCAGACGAATTAAAAAAAATCTGAGCAAAGATACAGAAAATCACATTTATTGGAAGTGTATTCATTGAATATAGTTGAAAACATTGTTGCAAAAGGAGACAGCTTGTTATGAGCAATTTCTTCTTCTGCATCAATGTTTTCAAAAGTCGTCGGCTGCAATTACGTATGCAAGTGGGAAAGGTTTAAATAAGAAACACTTTTTCAAATGATAGTCAGTTGGCTATTCTAGTATATAATGTCCGTCTTAAATAATAATGACAAAACTTTCAAAAAACAAGAAAAAGATTTTTTACAATTTAATTGAAAACATATTTAATCAAAGTTGGGAAAGATGTCCCTTTCCGTGCTTTTTTTATGAGAGTTCAAATCACAAGCAAACCTTATGGCACAGAGTTGACAAATAACACATTGACACAATTTCAGATTTAGGCTTTGTTTCTGTCAAACTGCTGAAGAAGACAACACTGAGACACACATTTTGATTAAAAGTTTATTTAAAAAAAGGAATAATTTTATTTATGATAAACAACATTACAATGATGGTGTAGAAAATACATGTCAACAATACATTTTTCAATTTGTACATTCATTGCACAGACCAAATCTTAGCAAGTTTGAAATTATGGACCTCTCAGCACATTTTTTTCCCAATTCATTACTTCTTGGCAGGATTTTACTGCTAAAATTGATGATTTTTTTATTTTTTTTGGCCGGATTGCTTTAGCAATTCCGGTCTATAGATTGGCGATGTCTGTCTCTCCGTCTGTCTGTTCGTCAACATTTTGGTTAAAGTTTCAGGTTGAGGCAAAATCTCAGCACTGGAAAGGGTTGAAACTTTGCCTGAAGGTAACCGGTAAAATAAATATTCATATATGCACTTCTGTATCTCTTCTTAAACGATCGCAATTCTACCTTCAGTATTTTGTACTTTGATATTGTGTTTGTTTGTACGATAGCTATATCACGGCGTTTCCTGGGTAAGTAACCAGTACTACTGGTTCATTTATCCTGTCACCAGTGATTCAGTCGTGATTTAAACCCCACAATCCTGAGCGCCAAAAAGTGAAAGTTATTAATACCACTTTTTAAGTGTTAGGTATGACCCGATCGGAAATCGCACCCATAACCCCCGCATCTGAGTCGGACTCTCTTACACTATATCACCTAGACGTCTGTTACTTTTAGAATTGATATAAAAGCCACGTGTATTGATTGGTGGGGACATCTGGTTCCTCCCTCCAATAACAGGATCAAATAAAGGTTCAGTAATGTTAAACTAATGGGCTACAGTTCTAGTTTTGTGACAATAAAAAATGTTAAAAACACATGTTTATTCAATATTTCTAGTTTTCTGACAATAAAAAAGTTAAAAACACATGTTTATTCAATATTTCTAGTTTTCTGACAATATAAACACATGTTTATTCCATATTTCTAGTTTTATGACAATATAAACATGTTTATTCAATATTTCTAGTTTTATGACAATATAAACACGTGTTTATTCAATATTTCTAGTTTTATGACAATATAAACACGTGTTTATTCAATATTTCCAGTTTTATGACAATATAAACCCATGTTTATTCAATATTTCTAGTTTTATGACCATCTTAACACATGTTTATTCAATATTTCTAGTTTTATGACGATATAAACACATGTTTATTCTATATTTCTAGTCTTATCACGATATAAACACATGTTTATTCAATATTTCTAGTTTTATGACGATATAAACACATGTTTATTCAATATTTCTAGTTGTATGACAATATAAACACATGTTTATTCTATATTTCTAGTGTTATGACAATATAATCATGTTTTTCAATATTTCTAGTTTTATGACAATATAAACACATGTTTATTCAATATTTCTAGTTTTATGACGATATAAACACATGTGTATTCTATATTTCTAGTCTTATGACGATATAAACACATGTGTATTCAATATTTCTAGTTTTATGACGATATAAACACATGTTTATTCAATATTTCTAGTTGTATGACAATATAAACACATGTTTATTCTATATGTCTAGTGTTATGACAATATAAACATGTTTTTCAATATTTCTAGTTTTATGACAATATAAACACATGTTTATTCAATATTTCTAGTATAATGACAATATAAACACATGCTTATTCTATATTTCTAGTTTTATGACAATATGTTTATTCAATATTTCTAGTTGTATGACAAAATAAACACATGTTTATTCCGTATTTCTAGTTTTATGACAATATAAACACATGTTTATTCTATATTTCTAGTTTCATGACAATATAAACACACGTTTATTCTATATTTCTATTTTTATGACAATATAAACACATGTTTATTAAATATCTCTAGTTTTGTGACGATATAACCACATGTTTATTCTATATTTCTAGTTTTATGACGATATAAACACATGTTTATTCTATATTTCTAGTTGTATGACAATATAAACAAATGTTTATTCTATATTTCTAGTTTTATGCATAAACACATGTTTATTCAATATTTCTAGTTTTATGACAATATAAACACATTTTTATTCAATATTTCTAGTTTTATGACAATAAAAACACATGTTTATTCAATATCTCTAGTTTTATGACGATATAAACACATGTCTATTCTATATTTCTAGTTTTATGACGATATAAACACATGTTTATTCTATATTTCTAGTTTTATGACGATATAAACACATGTTTATTCTATATTTCTAGTTTTATGACGATATAAACACACGTTTATCCAATATTTCTAGTTTTATGACGATATAAACACATGTTTATTCAATATTTCTAGTTTTATGACAATATAAACACATGTTTATTCCATATTTCTAGTTTTATGACGATATAAACATGTTTATTCAATATTTCTAGTTTTATGACAATATAAACACATGTTTTTTCAATATTTCGGCATTGGCATTCTTCAGTATACATGTTTTTCAAATATCACGAACTATGTTGTGTTCATTTGGAAAGCAATCATTTGTCAGGATTTAATGCCCTACGGAAAAGAAGTTATGTTCTAGTTTAAGTTTATATCAAAAGAGGCAACTCGAACTAAATTACATGTAGACGGACAGATAAGGCCCTGATCAGACGGTGCGGATGAGTTGAGACGCAATATCGTTTGAGGCGATTCATACGCATCATAATATCATACTTCGCGTGTTTATTATAAATAGGTTTGGACAAACATAGATATAACCCAGACTGAAAGAAAATATACAGTATGCATAATACATATTTAAAACATTTATATTTGTATAAGGAACGTCACGTCACGCGGCGGTGATGACACAGTGCACTTGGATAAGATACATTTCCTTGACTAGTACTGGTTGGTTTATCCAGGGATCATGAATAAGTTGTCTGTCGCCGTTATATAACCTTTAGCCACAATAAAAAAGAAGAAAAAGAAAATCGACCTGCTAGAATTCGCGATGATCTAAACCAGCCTGTGTCTCAATGTATTTTAGCGTTAGATATTTATTTAAGAACTTTAAAATACGCCTTGAATGACCGCATTATTTCTGCACTTCTCTTCTCTTTCCCTTCCTACATACAGACACTTTCTGACGTATTTGCAGCAAATAAGTGTTGAAATCATTGTGACAAAAGAAGAAATTGCTGAAAAAAAAGCACTTTCTCATTTTACCAACCTATTTTCAATTTGTTTTCAGAAATAATATCTTCATTTAAAGAATTTCAACATGCTTCTGCCAAAAATATCAAATTCGTCTGCTGCTGATTTATTGTATATGGGAAATGGTTAACTGAGGTTGGAACTTTTCTTTTCTTAGTCTACGTCGATTGTGATACAAATTGTTACAGCTTTAATTGAATAACCCTCTCGATGTCTGAGACCTGTATTCTCAAATCGTATCTCCGCCCCTAACACTTTCCCTCATACGACAATTCTGCAGCAGACGACTTCGAACATATTTTGTCAACAAATTGAAAATCTCTTTAATTGAATGGATAACCAATGACTAAAAGTGGAAAACTTTGTGGCAAAAGGAGAAATTGCTCGTTTTGAGCAATTTCTTCTTTTGTCACTATGTTTTCAAAAAGCCGCCGTCTGCTGCAGAGGCGTCAGAAAGCGTCTATATGAGGGAAAGGATTTAAATGTTCACACTTACAATAAATCTACATGCAAACGACTGTGAAAGTATGAAATATTTCTTCAATTAAATGTGTTATCATTGAATAAGGTTGAAAGGACTGTTGCAAAAGGAGAAATTTGCCACACTGTTGTTGTTTTTTTCAAAAGTTGTCTGCTGCAGAGGCGTCAATAAGCGTCTGTATGTAGGAAAGAGTTAAATACATTTTCTTTGCAAAAAAAAGAAATTGTTTGGCATCTTTATCCGGATGCGGGAAAAAAAAAGAAACTCAAATAAAAATATTTGCACACAATATAACCAATGATAAATCAACAGTATGCTGACAGTTGAGAAGAATAAGAAAATTAAATAGAAATGCACGTGTAACATGTCAAAACATGCACAAAATAATAAACAAGGATTTGTTAGAAATGTCTACATTGCTGTATCACCTCAGTTCAAGCGAAATGAGAAGTCTCGGGCGAGTCTGTGCTTTAGAAGCGCATTTAACTCTTTCAGCGCCGAATTGTTTAAAGTTGACTCTTTCATATTCAAAATCGGGCGTCTCCATTTCTCATGTAATACAGGTTTGGACTATTTTGATAACTAAAAGGCAAACAATGCTGATTTCAGGTGAGACAGCTCGTTACGAGCTGACTCGCCTGAATCAGTATTGTTTGCAAAAGCCTTCAAATATTGCCTTTGGCGCTTAAAAAAAAGTTAACCCTCCCTTTCCAACATGCAACAAATCTGCAGCAGACGACTTTGAAAAGATCCTAGCACAGATATAGAAAACATCTATTAATGAGAGTGTACTATTTGAATAAAGTTGAAAATATGTTGGCCAAAGGTGAAATAACTCATTATGAGAGATATCACCTTTTGTCACAATGTTTTCAAAAGTCGTCTCCTTCCAAGGCGTCAGAGTATGTGTATGAGGGTAATGGTACATGTGCGTCTAAATATCGTTATATGACTTTTGACAACATGCTAGATATGTATTACACCAACGTACTGTTATGTGCTGCTCAACTAACATACAGATAGAACATGCCGCCGTCTTTTGAATAACGATCGATTGGTCCGTCTTCAGTGGAGTGTCTGTTATATCACGGGTGTGTGTTTAACGTACGAGTGATTCATAGCTTTCTCACACCAGTTATTTACACAGCGTTCTTTCGACTTAACCAGTGTCCACCAACCTTACCTAGCACTAAGTAATATTTAAATACTTAAAAGCGTATTTCATCTTTTTCTTTCCCTTATATTTTGTAAAACACTTATAGTAGAATGTTTTAAGTAAATGACTTAGCTGACATATAAAGGTACTTGTTCATATTTTGACTAACTTTATTTGTTAATATTTTGACTAACAATATTTGTTAATATTTTGACTAACAATACTTGTTCATATTTTGACTAACAATATTTGTTAATATTTTGACTAACAATATTTGTTAAGATTTTGACTAACAATACTTGTTCATATTTTGACTAATAATACTTGTTCATATTTTGACTAACAATATTTGTTCATATTTTGACTAACAATACTTGTTCATATTTTAACTAACAATATTTGTTCATATTTTGACTAACAATACTTGTTTATATTTTGACTAACAATATTTGTTAATATTTTGACTAACAATATTTGTTAATATTTTGACTAACAATACTTGTTCATATTTTGACTAACAATATTTGTTAATATTTTGGCATTTTTATGAGGGAAACCAAAAATTATGGAATATGCTTATAATTTTTTAAGTATTACTTAGCGCTTAGTAAAGTTGGTGGAATTGGACCCTGCTGCTTTCCCACATGGATGGAAAACGAATTACGCTAGTCACAAAGACTTTTGTCAATTATCGGAAATTATTGAATGGCCGAGTCGGGGTTCAAGCATGAATTATAACAACAACAACACTAATTGTTGATTTATAGCACTCGTCGGTACGGACTAAACTATCGCGGCTTGACCCTTTAAGGTAAAATCAAATGAATGTATATTGTTTTATGGCGCATCGACAGCTAAGGTCATTTAGCGCGCAATTAAATTTAATTATTTAACAAACCAGTACCAGGCTAGAAAATGTGCCTTGCCCAAGGGCACTCCACCATGACCGTAGTGCCGCGACTGGGGATCGAACCCGGGACACCCGGTTTCGAAATCCCCGACGCTAACCACTCGACCACAGCGGATTCCAAGGTAAAATCAAACATAATATGTAAACACTAGATCGGAGATCGTACTGTAAGCAACGCCCATCGCCATGCATAACAAACAAACCATCAATTTACCGTTATAAACTAACCGGTTCTCATGCATCACATGGCTTTTGTTTGTGATGCAGAAACCGAGTTTGTCAATCGAGAACAAATCGAATGTTTTGATATGCTAAAAAATGGCAAACTATTTACATATCGGATGTATTAATTAGGGAGCTGTGTCTAGACTTCTGAAGACTCACTGCATCTCCGTTACTTAATCACACGAGAAGGAACATGATAGTACATAGGTGATGACCATCCTTCTTATGTGTTGTCAGAAGTTTCATCTTCGTCTATACTACATGTGATAATAAAAATCGACATAAAGCCGTTCCTTGTAAAAAACAAAAACATTATGACTTCTGCGTAATTTATCGACCGAGAACAGCCTCTGCTGTCCGCGCAGGCTAATCCGGGCTATTCCGTCTTAGGGGCATAGATGTATCGAGTAATGATTCAGTCCTGAAACAGAAAGTCTGTCCAGGTTAGCCTGCGCGGATTGCTTAGGCTGATCCGGTCGATACTTTATGCAGAGTCCACAATGTTCGCTTTATCGTGTGACGGCTCATATAGCATATCAAAAAGAAACAAATGTCAGACACGTCTCGGTACATCTGCTACTATATATATTTATGCATGGAGTATTCATAAAAAAAGTATTACCAAAAAACAAAAAATTGAATTGGCTAGTACAATCGTCGCTTTTCTCCTCTAATTTTTTTATTGTTATCGTTAAATATCTGCCGTTAATCAGGAAGAAATGTAAATGCGAGTTGGGATTCGAACTCACAACCATGGATTGACAGCCCGCGTCGCTACCGACTGAGCTACCGGGGCTCGACGTCTTCACTAGACGCAGGTGTATAAAGAAAGCCACATCACGATAGGGCAGCTCGTATTATTCGCATTGTGTCGATCTGTAAAACGTAGCCGAGTTTTCACCGTGTTGTTATAGCACGTGTATCACGAGGATTGATGTGTCCGTAGAGAAATAACGAGGAAAACATGTTCTTGGAAAAACAAATATTTTATAGAGTGAAATGAAAAAATCTGCTGACATCTCTCGTCAAGTACGTGGTTTTTTACATGCTCAAGAGTTTCTCTCAGACTATGCGTAAATTGAATTGATCACATATGTGGTTCAGAATTGATTTAAAATCGAAAAAACAAAGTCGAGCCGGTCTAGCTTAGCTAGTTGATTGATTGATGTGGGTTTAACGTCGTTGTTATCAATTGTTCAGTCATATTACGGCGGCCAGTTCACATTCCCATGTGTTTTTTTGCATTCTCACCCCAGTTCTCCACACTACAATCACTCCTCCAAGCAAATGGCTGCTTTTCCACATTAGGTTATTAGCCTATTAGTGGAAGACAAATGACGCTTATCGCATTTGTCAAACGAAGGAAAGAATGTTGACCTTGCTGAGGCTCGAACTCACAACCCTGGATTGACAGCCCGCGACTATATACCGACTCAACCGACTGAGACGAGTTGGCAAAGACGGGGAAATCTATTTTGGGTCATGAGTTTCGAATTAATGGCGTGACCATATATACTTTCGAATAGATAACAATCAATCAGTCTGATCAGCGGCATTCGTCTTCAATTAATCGGAATATATATGGCACATTTGAATATCTTACATAGTATATGTCCTAATCTGAACAGTTTTAATTCAAACTTAGCCTCCCATGACCTTAGATTGATAGGGAATTATTGTATATATGCGAGGCTAATACTCTTCCATAAATGTGCTGACCAAAGACTCTGTGGTGTTTATACTTTTTCAACTATTTGACAGTGACGGAATTCACATGGAAAATCCACATTCATAATATTAATAATATTCTAATATTATGTTATCACATAAAGCCCTCTCTGGGAGTGTCAAAAGCCCATTACATAAATATCATATGACACTACTAGTTTGGTTTCCAGTCTAAAGCTCCTCAAGTCATTGTTAAAACACGAAAACCAAACTACAATGTATGTAAATGACGGCTCGTTAGCGATTTGACGTTATAATGTTAGTCACTTTGTCTACAAAACCGGCAAATTTCATGTACATGTTTTCCGAAATACGCATCATAAATCACTTTATGTGATAAATAGGATATTTCATTTGTGTTTATTTATTATCACCTTTAATAAACTCGTTAACTAAGCTCGCAGCGTATCATCATAGTAAACTCGTTTATTATAAGAACTATTATAAAACCATGATAAAGCTCCATAACAGATGATTGTTCTTACAGCATTTCATTTTTGTCCAGTTAATTATAATACCATGGGATTATAATCCACCATTATACTAGATAGAGTGATTTATGTTTTCAAACTACATCTCAATGGAGCCTTTCCGTCTATGTAAAACGGAAAGATAGTCAATAACAAGTAAACCATTTTGTCTATTAAATATACTCATCGCTCGAAGTAGTGTTCAAACTATATAGCGTAAAGTATTTATAACTTTTCTTTTGTAAAATCATTGTCAAATCTCATGTTACAGCCAGTACTGAAAAGCACGCCAGCACTTTCATGGTAACCGAACGGTTTTAATGTAGTTATAACAGTTTTTATTGTCATTTGGGATTATTTGTCTTTATTTATTTTATGTAGCTGAACCTGTTTTTCAAAACAATTAAATATCGCCTGGTATTATCGCAATGACAGGATCACACAATCACATTAAAACCGAACAAAAATACTTTGCTGAACGTAAATTGTATCTGACGACTGCGCGTAAAAGGTCGCCTCGAATTTGGTTTTATACAATCTGAACACTCCACAATCACTGCTTCTCTATCTCATTTATTTATATGGATTGACCGCTGTATACCTTATGCTTTTGTTGGCGATAATTTGCTTGGCTGACGCAGAGGTCAATCTGAAATGACCTGTGTGAGGCAGTCATCAGATCTATATACGAGCGAGCGAAGATTATGTCTGGTTTAAATAAGATGCCGTGGTCAATAAGAGTACCATCGTAGTTAAAAACCCTTAGAGCAACAAGTCTCTGCATTCTACTCAGAAAGTTAATCTATGTAGTGTTAATTATCTCTTTCGTTGCCAATGGTAATTAAAGGCTTTTTCGAGCAATGCAGGTTCAGTTGAGACGTGTTGAGAGTTGAGACGTGAGTCGTGACGAGCTGTCTCTCCTGAAATCTGCATTGTTTGCCTTTCATGTTGGACGAAAACTGCAGTGGTCAATTGTTTGAAGAGTTGACAGTCGCATTGTTAACCACCACAACCCTGAGCGCCAAGGATCAGCCATTACTACCATTTATAAATGTCGTATAAGTTGAGTCACGCTACACAAATACTCACCATTGGAGGGATAACCCCATATCTAGTTTACAAGAATTAAAGCAACATTTGTTTATTATGATAATTATCATTAAACATTATTTTCAAGCAATTTAGACCTAGATCGGCTTACAGTACAATGTAATATTTTACTGACCCATTTAGAAGATATTATAAAATGAATAATATATGTCCATAAGACAATTAAATTGTCAAGTTTGACAAAAATAAAAATAACTAGAACTATCACTGAAGATGATAAATACCCCCTAAACAGCACCTTGACCTACACCATAACTTAATAAGTAAAAGGGCCATAACTCTGTAAAATAACATGCAATTGTGACCCCTTTAGTATATGCACATCTCCTCTTGGTATAGATGCTTCATGTAAGGTTTTATTGAATTCCACCCAGTGGTTTGTAAGAAATACGCCGGACAAAATATGGCTTACGACCGACCGACCGACAGACAGTCAAACAGCCCGACACAGTGACTCCTATATACCCCCTCTTCTTCGGAGGGGATATACTAAGACAACGAAAAACTACAAAGCAACTCATATAAACACACTTTCGATGATGATGGACATATTCTTGCGACAACGCGCTTAAGACAAAACAGTAAGTCACCATAACCCGATCAGAGCATACATGTTGGTTTGGTCATAACGGTTCAGCAAATTATCAGATGACAGATTAACAAACAATAAAAAGTCCAATCAGGATCCACAGCAGGCTAGTCTAATCTTACTCTTCCGTGATGGCTAGCCTCGATGTCCGATTTTCCTTTGGCGTGTCTATTATACTTTAAAGTACATTTTTCTATTTTACAGGACGAAAAGAACCAGATCTTGACAACTAACTGTTGGTTAAATCAGGTAAGTCATGTACAGATATATAAAACTGTGAAAGAAAGAGTTCCAAAAGTCTGTGTGATGTTTTGTCCGGCATCTATCCGTCTGTCTGTCTGTCTGTCTGTCACACTTTTTCGTCACACTTTCAATGAGCAGGTGCAGGTGACACACGTGGTCCGCGGAGCACTCCATTCTAGTTATATTGTCTTGTTTATCATGAAGTATGTGTCAAGTCGTTGATGTGACCGGATAGTGGAGGCGAGCATGAGACCTCCCGCATTCGACACGTTTCAGCCATGCTCCACAAAAACCATCCATAGGGCAATCAATCGACTCTTTGATTGGGAAATATAAACCGTTTCAGCCATGCTCCACAAAAACCATCCATAGGGCAATCAATCGACTCTTTGATTGGCTAAAATACTGCATCCAATTTGCATATCGGGTCTATGCATTTCTGTCCGTCTATATATCAGAGTAAATTGATGCTAAGTCGATGAAAATTGCTCCCAATTACTCAACTTATACTGCTAAACCATGTACTATGAATCACATAATGAAAGCAATAGGACAGGTTGGCCGCAAACAAATTGATTTTGCGATTAAAAACCAATCGAATAAATCCGTTTAAGATACGAAATCGAGTATGATTGTTCAAGTCACGTAATGGACCACATCACACGATACTATAAAATTGTGTTACTTTTGTTATTTAGGGTAGGACACCTTTAAGAGGTCAGTATTTATTAAAACAATACAGTATCGACAATTTCCGACAATTTCCGAGCGAGTTCATAAGATAATATAGGATTGACAATTTCCTTCTGTGTTCAATTCCACCAATCTTACTTAAATGATTAAAAACATCTTTTGTCTTTTTTGTTTACCAAAAATATTGTTATACATAAATGGTGAAATGTGTATGACTAAACTCGCATAAATAGTGACCTTGCCGACTAGCAATCCTTTTTAAGAAATTCAATCTTTTGGCATTTTTATTGGGGAAACAAAAATGATGAAATATGCTGTTAAGTATTTAAGTATTACTTAGCCCTTACTAAGCTTAGTGGAAATGGACGTCGTTATTAGTAAATCAAAAAATAGGCTCGACGATTTCCTTACGAAGTCGGTATTTATTGAAATACTATATAAATAGGTTCGACGATTTCCTTACGAAGTCGGTATTTATTGAAATACTATATAAATAGGTTCGACGATTTCCGTACGAAGTCGGTATTTATTGAAATACTAAAGGCTCGACGATATCCTTACGAAGTCGGTATTTATTGAAATACTATAGGCTCGACGATATCCTTACGAAGTCGGTATTTATTGAAATACTATAGGCTCGACGATATCCTTACGAAGTCGGTATTTATTGAAATACTATAGGCTCGACGATATCCTTACGAAGTCGGTATTTATTGAAATACTATAGGCTCGACGATATCCTTACGAAGTCGGTATTTATTGAAATACTATAGGCTCGACGATTTCCTTACGAAGTCAATACAATACAATACAATACAATTTCTATATTGCCCCCTTTATAGGAGATATTGTAAGTACATGAACAATTTTTCATGATTAACAGAAATACAAACAAACATCAATACAGGTTAAAGGTTATCCATAGTACGATGTGTGAAGGAGAAGAAAAAGAAAAAAAGAAAAACAAAGAAAAACAAAAAAACATAAATCAAAAGACTAAGAAAATAATGTATATCAATGTTATATACACGCATGACAGATCGTCATTTACATACTATGTATAAAGCATGTATGCAGTTTTGCAGAGAATAAATATATAGTGCTCGTTTGGTGCTGGCACATACCAGTGCTTCAATATATCGCTTTTAACCAGAGACACCGGTATATGTATCTAAAAGTACAATCTAGCAGCTGTAGGTTATCCAACTCGTCAAGGTATGGGAATATTGGCGCGCCTAATATACGTAGCGTAAATATTAAGCTATCCTGTTCAAAGAAGTCATCGGCAAATGTAGTACCATATTTGGATGATAATTCCAATTTTAAGTGCGATTTCACTTCTTCTATTAGAGTACACTCAGATAGAATGTGGCCCAGCTCTTCCTGAAATGTTTTGCCGCATTCAGTACAGACTGCATTACATGCTGAGACGGGACGTGATCATATTTTAGCTATTGTATTCATGGTTGATCTGAATGAGCTAGGTTTAGATACCCTGTATATTAAAATACTAAAGGGTCGGCGATTTACGTCAGAAGTCGTAAGATATTGGTATTGTTAGTCAACAGTATAATCTCTAACGACCTCATTCGGAAATGACTGTGTCCATTAGTGAAAGTGCATCTTAAAAGTATTTCTACCACTCTAATCAAGATCTGCTCACCATCTTCCCGTCAAAGCACCCCGGGAGGCTTTTGACCATAACCCAACACAACAAGCACATTAATTAGTCGTTTTTGGAGCTATTTCGAAATCTCTTATGTTCGGGGACTGTTGGGTGTGGTTCATATAATGAACGCACTTTTGTTCTGATTAAAATGTATCAATATATGACACATATCATGTGAAATGGGAACAACATAAAGGAAGCGTGGATTGAATTAAGTGTTTCTAGTGTTTTGACACAAAGTACGTGTAGAGCAACGGGATGGTGCGGTACTAGCTTCATCTGTAAATCTGTCTGTCTGTATGATCTTGTCTAAGCTTGTCTAGGCTATGACGTCTACATTCATCGATGGATAATTCAATTTCAATTCAATCCTGTATTGGCTAATATCGACACAACATATATATGGCCATTTACAAAGTGGAAGCATATGGCTTAGACAAATGTAAATAAATATATAAAACAATACAGTATGTCAGATAAATAATATTTAGTAAATCAAATGAAAAAGGTACACAGTAAGAATAGGTCAGGGAACAGCAACACGCGTCATTACGTCATCGCGAATAGAATATCCTTCCGAAATATATCCACATATATGTATTAATAATTTCTGTTTTGAACTTCACAGTAATTTGTTAAATTTATAAATAGTGGGCGATTGCATATTACCAAGATGATTTTGTCTGATAACTGAATATTTTGGACAAGATACAAGCAATTAGGTTGGAACAGCAAACTTTGCAATACCTCTGTTCGCTTGGAATACCATAAAAACAACCAGATTCAATAATTTACGCCATTTGTTATTCGAAATAAAATTTAAATCTTTTTCAAAAGATAATTATTTTTTGAACTTATAATAATATACCAACTTTGGCGAGTTATTTATTGACATAAGACTTTGAATAAATTGGTCATAAAGTCTAGTTTTAAAGATTGAATACTTGCCACACTCGTTCACATTGACACGAGATATCTAACTCTTTGCCCATATTTGATTCATCTCTAAGAGATGTGGCTAATGTATGCTACACAAACTAATTGCACTATCAAGAGAGCTTTTATGATCTAGACCTTCCTCGATACGTTGGAATACGGATCCTGCTATGCACATGGATCGACAATCGATGCATCCTCATACAGGTTCCGAAATACCCTAACAATGTTCCCACTGCAGTATGGTAATTTGTAACCTGTTTGATGAAATATGTGTTCTATGAAAATTCAATTTAGATTGAGTACTTCTTCTGAAAGTTCACAGCCAGGATGTAAAAAGTGTAATTTGTCTAGTAATGCAGTTTTTCTAATGCAATATCAGTTTGGCTAATTTTCTTTTCGGGCAACGAACTGTTTCGAATGTTTTGATAATGCAGACAGATAGCGCGAAGTAGTTGACCCCCTATTCACTAATCTAGCTAAATACCATTCTAATACAAATTAGAAATTCACAAAGTAACATTATTTGATTTGCAAAGCCTCCATAGGCCCTGATGACATTATGTGCTTTGACTGATACACCAAACCCCTAGATGTTTACAGGCTCAACACACTCTCGTGTTCTGACGGACAGTGAAGTCTTTGGTGAGACTGCGCTTATGTTCAGGCTAATCAGAGATGTTACTGTCCACATTTGAAGCAAGACCCTAAACTGTTTCCAACATACGACAAATCTACGGCAGAGGACTTTGAAAACTTCCCGGCAAGAATATGGAAAACGTCTATAAAATAAAGTTTAGTTATCTGTTGCATACAGTGTGGCAAAAGGAGAAAAAGCTCATTATGAGCGATTTCTCCTTTTGTCACAATATATTCAAAAGTCGTAGAGTTGCAGAGGTGTCAGAAAGCGTCTGTATGAGAACAAAAAACGAATCGCCAAACTCGGCTCATTTCTTTTCTAGTCTACGGATTGAACATAAGCTCGCAGCTTTCAAACTAGCACCCTGATAAGCTGAAACCTAGCCTGGATGCAATAAGTGCTATTTGTCTAGTAATGGTGTTTTTTCCGGGGCATAATTCAATTGCGATTCAATATTTTTACATAGACAAATGACATTTTTGGGGGCATTGTACGAATATTAGTTTAAATATGTACTTAACTGTCTCTTGAAGCTGTTCTTGCTTGAACCAGGATTATCTGATAATGTGTATTTCGATAGTCTATGTTTTATCTCCACAACTGTTGACAACCACGCTTCATTTACTTAAGATGCTTTGCTAGTTGCATCACAGGTCAAAGTACAATTACAACCGCGGGCACAGGCTGATATACAGCCAATAAGTCTTGAAGAACCTGCGTTAGTGTACATGTATCCCGTCACATGACTTCATTGAACATTGTGACACTGTGTTTAACTTGATTGTAAATGTGCATCGGATGCACCGAAACTGTCTATCTTCGCGGGGAGAATCATTTCTTGCATATTATATGTATACCCCTCCCAATTGTTGATGATTTCAACGCTGAGAGGTTGCTGTTTTAACGATAAGGGTGTCCTACTTATAACTTTTGAAGAAGATTTGACAGTAAAGGCCAGGCGTGTAGCTCCTTTAGGCACTGTAGGCACGTGCCTACACATTATATCTAAATGCCCCAAAATGCAGCTGCGACGATACACAGCTGCGTAATGTATCGACCAGATCAGCCTGCGCTGTCCGCGCAGACTGATCCGGCCGACACATTCCGTCTAAGGGGGGGATAGATAGAGTAGTGATTCCTGAACCAGAAAATCCACAGGAGGCGAAAAGTGTATATCTGGGTACGCCTGTGTGGCATGCTTAGGCTGATCCGGGTCGATACTTTACGCAGAGTCCACAATGTTGATTTTCTCACGAGACGGCCTACACATTGATTATTGCAAAGCTACGCCCCTGAAGGCTGAACCTTGTTGACAAAAGGAAGGTTTTGACCTACATTACTTTATGGGCGATGTTTGTTTTAGTCTTTAAGTGTATGACAAATAGACCCCCATTTCATCCGTACAATGGAATCGGTGATGCGAATCCCCATTGCTTTGTTGGATAATCTATCTCATCACAGGGTACGGAATATTCTTCTGGCACAGTTATTAATAGATAATTAATAGATTGGTTGATTAATCTGCGGCCATATAACCTATCCATGGAAGTATGATTTAGGAATTTGCAAGAATCCAGTTCAATACATAGCTGAAAATCGACATTTCTTGTTTCCGATAGTAGCCATTTTTATTATGTGCCTAATGGCCACCAGGAAAAAACCTAAATTTGTATGCGGAAATTTTAAAAAATATAATGCCCATACCTACTGGCATGCCAAATATCAAAAACTTGTCACTAAGTGCACACTTTTTATTAATTGACTCCCAGCTTATGTGTTTTCTGACTTTCTCACACAAGTACTCCATACAGCAGTCTATCCAAGCAACTGGCTTCCTGTTCATAAAGACTGTTAGCCTATTGGTGGAACACAAAAGACGTTTGTCTCATTGACGATTGACATACTGTTGGCCGAGTGCAGTGCTTTATGAGCAGTGCTCTACGAAAACAAAACTCAGAGTATTTTTGTAAAATGTAGAAACTGACCGAGGTTTACATTCCTTCGTTGTGATCTAACTGTACACTGTTTGTCAGGTGTTTCTTCGACTAGTCTTTGACTAACAAACGAACGGTAAAAATCAAGATCAGTTTGTTACGAATACACTGGTAGATCTTGTTCTACAAATGTCGCAAATACCTTAATATTAGTTTTCCTACAGCGTCACGTTTGTGAGGACCTAAAACTTGCGGTCAAGGCTTTGACCCACGACTCCTGGGTCGACTGACATCGTTGTAATTGGTTGAGCTATAGCGGAGTATTAGAATAAGAATAAAAAAGAATGTCCGAATGGTCGGTGTATATGAGAGAATATGTGATGAATGTAACGCTGACAATGTAAAGGTTGAGACATATCTAATCAGATGGAATTGTGATGGAGTGAGTATTCAATTAAAGAGATATAATACGGGCTAATTTGACCCGCTACCGCTTCCCGCAATAAATCAACAAATCTAATATCCATTTTTATCAGTGGAGCAAGAAGCTGGTTTTGCCTTATATTTCGGCACTCTATATTTGGCTACATCAGAAAATAAGCTGCCTTTTGCAAATGGTATGATATGAAAACGTGCACCCTTGGCTTCCATTAGTAAGGACTAAGTTATGTTACTGCTCCCGCTATACTGGAAAGGTTGTATAAAACAAAACCAGTATACAGATAAGGAGGACTAAACTGGTATTTCATAACAAATATCTATATTATTACTCAACCAAACCCTATGTTGTTGGTACTCAGCAGAATCGTCTAAGAGAGAAGATTATTGTTTGAGTACCCACAACATAGGGTTTGAGTTGCAATTAAGGAAATGGGAATGTGTAAAATACACTATTTATCTAAATGTATTTGAGACGTCCCCAACGAGAAAACCAACATTGTGGCGTAAAGTATCGACCTGTATCAGCCTAATCATGCCGCGCAGGTTAACCCGGACTGAAACTTTTCGCCTCCTGTAGATTTTCTGTTTCAGGAATCATTACTTTATACATCTATCCCCTGAGACGGAATGTGTCGGCCAAGATTAGCCTAGTCCGCGCAGGTTGATCTTGGCCGATACATTACGCTGAGTCCATAATGTTGATTTTCTCGAGGAACGGCTCTTATAGAAGTGTTACATGCAACATGATATATCACATGTATGATATCTTGACATGAAAACACATCATAATAAAACATAATTACAAGGCTCGCCTGTTTCTTTGGTTTTCGTTCTACCATTAGATAACTTACTGGGATAAAACTCTTAGGAACAAATCAAGTTGATCTCACCCAGAGACTGATATCCTTTAAAGGTAGGAAAACTAACATTTGTGAAACGAATTCCATATTTCCTCCTCTCTCTTAATACCTTTTATTATACCTCGCGTGACTTTGTAATGTTAAATTCGCATATACTCAGCATGGGCAATTTCTGACTGTTTCATGCTAACAGTACGTCTTTGACCGGTTAACTGTATACTGTTACATGGCACGCGCGTTAAAATGTTGGTTATGCACGTGCATGACGTCATTTCAAACAATAACGCCACCTTTTAGATGTGCGTGCCATGTAACAGTATACTGTTAACCGGTATGTTCATATGTGTGTGTTACATTGTAGTATATCTACCCATGTTCACCTCCCCTATAAAGGTACAGAATAAATTAAATAAACGTATAATTTTTAAGTATCATAAAATAAATATTGTATGGCTTCCAGTGTAACAGTATATAAATATCATATGGCAGCATGTGTGACATTGATATTGTCAACCCGAGAGCAGAATGTCACCCGAGGTGTTATACGGAACAAAATTAAGTGACGTCACTGCTGTATGCTGTATGACGTCACTGCTGTATGTGTATAAGGGAGGCAATCACGTCATGATTTAGCTAAAATATTGAAGCAGTTATTTGCCCTTATATGACATTCAAAATATCACTGCGGTCACATGACCTGACAGTTAATTTTCGCTTGGTCACGTGTCAAAAAGGTTGAAAATGTTTCTGATAGTCATATCTCTTTTTCGGGTAATGAGATTTTACCATTGTAGACAAAAGTGAGGTATAATAATACATATTGTCAACATTCGGGTAAATACTGTTAACCTCGGCTTCGCTTCGGGTAACAGTATTTTCCTCATGTTGACAATATGTACTGTCACACTGGAAGCCATGCAATATTCATATATTGTTAATGCTCCATTGTGATCCTCGTGTAACATGAACTAATGAGCTTATGCCTTTTTCTTAATTTATTCTAAATGTAAGCAAGTAGACGAACACAGTTCGACGTAACGAGACGTCAACACCGATCTTCGGGACTTTGCGACCAGATAAAGTCCAAATCAGATTGTGCATCTGTATAATCTGATCAAAATATTCCCAATTATCATCTAGTGGTTCACGCATTATTGAAATCCTACGGGGACAGTTAACACTAGATGTCGACTGTCTGTAGAAGTATGCACCTCTCTCGGTTTTTTGGCCATCAACTCTTTCAAATCCAAATTTCATAAGGTCGACTCTTTAATGTTGACAATCGGAATACTCGATTTCACGTCAAGTAGGAAATTTAGTAAAAATGAATGTCTAAGTGGCAAACAATGCAGATTTTAGGAGAGGCAGCTCGTTACGAACTCTGTCTCACCTGAATCTTCATTGTTTTCAAAAGCCTTTAAAATAATCTTTAAGTGGCTGCTTTGCAACAGTTGGCTGCTTCACAGAGGTGACAGCTAACACAAGTTTGACTATCTCTCTCTCTCTATCGCTCTAAAATGTTCAAGGCATGTCGAACTGTTTCAAATTGAACTTACTGCTGAGTTTGATATTAACAATAAAGTGAAATAAAAATCTTAGTACAAAACATACAATGTTGCAACTGCAAAACGACGCTAACAAAACCAGTTGAAATGCAGAGCCCAATATATGTATGGATGTGTCGTTGTGCTTGAAACAACATCCTATTTTAAGGTAAACAACCAATTTCAGGGCAGAATAAATAACCCTGCCTTTTTGTTTTGATCGCAATTACTAAAATTTGATTCGAAATCACTATTAGATCCGTCCCTACTCTAAGCTAAAACCCACTTTTGACCACTTAAAATGAGTAACACTTGCATGCCTAAGGGGAGCTCTTCTTTTGATAGCTAGTGTCCCGGCAGATTGCGCACATATCAATTTTTTCGGACGTGGAAGACCTTGATCAGTCTGCATCGCCGCGTTGTCTGATCAAGGTCTTCCATGTTCGGCTTCCAGTCACTTAACATTCTTTAAGCTTCTCGACAATCGCCATGGCAACACGAACATCGAGTCAAGTATGTTATCTGATCTAAATCTCCATCAATATTTAAATTTCCGAAGGGAGATATTTGGATGCATTGACTAAAGCGTGTGTCTTACATCAAGGTTGTACCTAAAAGGTCCTGAAATCCAGATGGAGTTCAACATTTTGAAATGGACTAAATAAAGCGTGTGTCTTACATTAAGGTTGTACCTAAAAGGTCCTGAAATCCAGATGAAGCTCAACATTTTGAAATGGACTAAATAAAGCGTGTGTCTAACATCAAGATTATACCTAAAAGGTCCTGAAATCCAGAGATGGGGATCAACATCTTGAACTATTGAAACTTCTGTAAATATTGCTTATTGTGACAACACAGTAAGTAATAAATAGTTCAAAACTATTTTGGCAGTAAATGTTGAAAAAACAGTCGATTGAAAGTCATAAAAATATACAAAATTTGGCTAACTTGTTTTGTCTACCCAGTAAAATTGAATTATAAACGATCCCTATCTAGATGTTTATTGTGCTGGAAAGTGAAATCATTACTCTTATTTTATCCCTGAAATATGATTCTAATATTTCGAGACAACTTTTGAACAGTTTTAAAACTTTGACTATATATACTATCTATACTCTGGACTTCAGCACCTTTAATGATAGCTAATGCGTAATACACGTAATGTGTAATTGACGTATGGTGCTTATTTCTTGGAGGTTCGAACGCTAAGAGGGAGCAATTTGCCTGAACAGTTTAGTGTTGATTTTATTTTATAAAATGTCATTGTGAAATGTGTACGCATAGATTCCTGTACATTCTGAGAGGTACTATAAACGATAAACAAACTCTTTGGTTGATTTTTAGAAAGTTGCTGTTGACAGAAAAGAAAAGTAAAATTTCCATTGAAAAGTCACAGAGCACGTTTCTTATGAAAAATATCAGAGCACGTTTCTAATGAAAAATGGCAGCACAAGATTTTCATTGAAAAATGGCAGAATAGATTCTCATTGAAAAATGGCAGAAAAATATGCTCATTGAATAATGGCAGAATAGTATAGTTATGTCCTTTTCGCGTAACACATATAATAATATTAAAGAAACATCGCTATATTGTAAATTTAACTAGTCGAAATGATTTGTCTTCTTACGATTAGTGACCAATTGGCATAAACTGTGCTGTTAACTGTATCAAGCTGATGGAAAACTTATACGCAATTTACTTAGTTGGGACCTGAACAATTGAGTCGACCGATTTTGAGACGTTTTCCTTTTTGTTATCACTCTAACTCAGTACTGTTCTAAATGGAGTATATCTATCTTTATATATTGACAAAACAAACATTGCTGTATTTCATAAAGGGGGGACGTCTCAAGGAAGTATATACATGGTATATAAGTGGAAATAAAGCTGAGTTGGTTAATACATTTAATTACTTAGGAATAGTTTTTGGGATAGGGGCGTTTCGCCACTATCTCATAGCGAAGCTGCTTTCGAAAAGTCGGATTAAAAGCTGCAACCGCAGTCCACATGTGTATACCTACACCAAAATCGAGTTTTGATTGGTTATAATCTGCCTTTTCAACGATTTCATTGGTTCGACCGAATCACAAAACCCTCCGCTTGCATAAATTTACGAGACAAAATAGTTTCTATGAATGAAACTCACTCTGAACTATGGTTGACCTCAATGTCAGTAGTGTGAGGTAACGTCGACCGTTCTGTGACCCCATTAGTTTACAACAGTCGACTTATAGAGAAATGTGCAAAGCACTGTAAATACAATTATTGAAAGGAGTTGAAACCATTGTGGTAAAAGTAGAAATTGCCTACGAAAAGCAATTTCCCCTTTTGTCACAATGTTTTCGATTGTCGTCTGCTGCACATGCGTCTGTAAGCGTCTGTAGGCGGAAAATGGTTACATCCTTCCCATGGAAGCGGAACCCTTTCCCTGATACTATAACAGTTCGAATATTTAAAAAATATTGTTGAAAATGGAGCTTTTGCTGACACTGAGCAATTCCTCCTTTTCACACAATGCTTTCAAACACGTTTCAAATTAATTCTTTTCATATTTAAACGTTTTACTATGGACGTTCTTTCTCTCTTTCTCCCTTCCGGACACATTTTGAATAACATGCTAGAGATGAATGATTACGAGCAATTTTGCCTTACATCAAGGGGAAAAATATATAGTTGAAACCTTTGTGGAAAAAGAGGAAATAGGTCATGATAAACAATTCTGCAGCCGTCTGCTGCACATGCGTCAAAAAGCGACTGTAAGCGGGAAAGGGTTGAACCGTTCCCGTTATAGCTACTTAGTTACAAACAAATGTTGAAAGTATATTTGCAAACGGAGCAATTGCTGACAATGAGCAATTCCTCCTTTTCAAACAATGCTTTGAAACATGAATCAATTTGTTTCTATAACCTAGATAACGAAAACATTTGTCTACAGTTATTATTTTAACCTTTGCCCCTTTTAGACACATTTGACTAACCTTAACAGATGAATGATAATCAACAAGTTTGTCTTTTTCCACAATGTTTTCATCACTATTCAAAATCATATCATACTTTTATTAATTCAGGTCAATAGTTATACCTTAGTTCAATGTTGTTTGCTGTATATCTAGTCTCTGTGGTCAAGGTTAAGGAATACTGTAAACAAACTTGTTACAACATAATTCGTCCAAAGAGAGAGGTCCTACTGTGTATACATGCCATGAAATAATGTTACAAACGGTCTCACCGCTACTGGGGAATTGTTGGTAAAACAGGTCGCGTTTTGTGTTGAATATTCTCATGTGTCGCTGTATGTAGACCCTACTAGGAAATAGAAATTAAATCTACAAATTATAGATAAGTTAATTCCAACATTGATTGATTGGGATTTAACGCCGTTTTTAACATTTCTTCAGTCATATCACGGCGGCCAGTTCACCTACAAATGTATTTCCTGGTTTTCTCAAACCAGTACTCCTCACAACAATCTTCCCAAGCAACTGGCTGCGTTTCCACATAGACTTAGCCATTGGTGAAAGACGAATGACGCATGTCGCATTGACTTTTGTCAAACGTCGGAAAGAAATTTGGCCGAATTTGTCAACACATCCGAGTTATAACCGCAAGGTCATTATTTATTTTATTATTGAGAAGCTTCTAGCGATTTTGGGACTAAAATTATAATGTATATGCATTTGCGTTAATTTAAGACTCAACGTTCATCAACGTGTAATATAGTCCTAGATGTATCTGTTGACAAATAAACTAGAAATGTAGTCTAAATAGGTTTTTGAAAATTAACCTTGACGGTCCGGTCCCGTTTCGGAGATACAATTAAATTGCAAATACTTTACAAATACCATAATCTAAGCTGACGTGTTTTGACGCATCGAACCAGTCTTCTGTAATCAATACTTGAGTTGTCTCCGTCTGTAAAGCTTGGAGGTATAATCCGGCGTCCGGCCGGCTGTCTGCCTGAATGTGCATTCGTCCGTCCGTCATGGAATGCATGTATTGGTTAACACGTTGTTTCTGTATGGCAGATTTATTTCAAAGTGGTCACAATTATACCCGTGTGATCAGGAGAACGGCAAAGTACTAGGTACATAACTCTGGTCTGTTTTTTCAGTTATCTCCATTTTTCCTTATTTAGTTCAGCGATTGTCTCAATTAACTTTCATTGTATCAATTTCAAACTTGGTTTGTATGTAACTTATGACCTACAGATTTGCAGTGCACCATTACCATAAATTTAGCATGCTGCGTTTGGAGTGTGTATATTTTTGTCTTTCAATGTTCTCCCTTAGTATATGCAACACATGCGTTCCGTGAAATTCCCTTTTTCGTTAATGAGTGCTTCCCCAAGATTTGTACTTCGTCAAATCTAATCTGTTCTTTAGGTGTAAACTCAATTTTTTCATTTCTTCGGTTATTGTCTCAATATATGTCCAATATATCAATTTAAGACTTGGTGTATAGGAAACTCAGAGCTGCAATTGTGCAGTGCAAAAGAAACATAACTCTATCATGCTTTCGATCGTCTTTCATTTATCAGCATGATTACAATATACATTGTGGATCTTTAGTGATTTCTGAACTAGAAATATTTTAATTAAGGGTAGCTGTTCGTTTTTTTTTGTCAATCTTTTGTCCATCGATATTTTGTTTATACAAGAAAAGGGTAAAACTTTGACAAATGAGGTATATGTTATTGGCAGGCAATATGTGTTGCTTCAAACATTTTTGGTTTGGTTTGTTTAAAGGTCATTGTTTCATTGTTTCAACAATGTTTGTCCATATGATCTATGCCATATGTTTTCAATTTACATATGCCCCCTATACCATCAGCGCTTTCAGCATTTTGATTTCTAGTGGTGGATCATTCATACATGTATATGCCACTAATACATTGGCCGGTAATAGCTTTCGGGAGATGGAATATTAATTTGATAGTACAAAAGATATGGACATTCCAGTTGATATTATGTTAAATCTTTTTGATTCTGTCCGGTAAACACGATTACCGAACACGGTTTCTGCATCATAAAAAAGCCATGTGATGCATGAGAACCGGGTAGTTTCCAACGATTGATTGGTTTGTTTATGACGATCTCGGATCTATGTATTGATTTGGTCCTGATAACCATAATAACCTCGTGTCAAAGGAGCACAATTTGGACTCCTAAATATAGATATCGTTTAATTAGGTTTTAGCCATTGTAAAAGAAGATTACATTTACTCACCTCCAACATGATTTAGAAGAATTTGTAACTGATATCTTTAGAAATATATAGTGGAATCGTATCTTAATATTTACTTAACTGTGCGATATTGAAAATATGATAGGTTTAGTTTGATTGATATCCTTTCAGAAATCCTTCAGTCTGACAGGATAGATGTTGTGTAAATACAATCAATATTTATATTGTTCTTTACAAAGTCCTGAAAAGTAATGATATCGTTTAATCCTTTTCCACTCACAACATATCTGCAGTAGACGACATTGAAAAGATAAATGCAAACACATATAACATTTCTATAATGGAAAGATTAAATATAGAAAAGAGTTGATAACACTGTGGCAAAAGTAGAAATTGCTCTTCACGAGCCTTTTCCCTTCTGTGTCACAATTATTTCAAAGGTCGACTCCTGCAAAGGCGTCAGAAAACGTCTACATATGGGATAGGGTTAAACATAATGTTTCACATGAATTCCGGCTGTCGGTATTTTGTGACCAGTAATGATCAGATGAGCATTCTCATCTGGGTTTTAAAATTAATATCCCAGTTCCAACATACAACACATCTTCAGCCATCAACCTTAAACGCTGAATTGCTGAAACCGGTATCAGTATTTCTGATTTATTAAATATTACATATTAGTTACCTATTCTTTACAAACAAGCTGATAAGCTAAGAGCGATCAAGTTAGACCAATAGTTCAGCAATGCTGTTTAAGAGTGCGCAAAGCAAGGTCACAACGTTCTAATTATTGTCACATTCAACCCTTTTCAAGGAACATGAGCAATTTGACGCATCTGTAGTTGACGATCCTTGAAACATTGTGCCATTGTGAAGTGCTGATAATAAACAAGTTCTCTTTCTGCCATACCACTATCAACTCTACCTACTTTACAGTACTACTACATGTGGGTTGGTCTTTTAAATTGTAGGCCATGCATCAATGACTCTTAGATGCTTTCGTTCTTATAAAATATTTCTTATAATAATTTACTTTAATCTTTTAACATATCACTTAACCCTTCTCCTCATATAAGACGTTTTCTGACGCCTGTGCAGCAGACGGCTTTTTGAAAACATAGTGACAAAAAAAGAAATTGCACAAAACATGCAATTTCTCCTTTTGCCACAATGTTTTCCACTTTTTGTCATAGGTTATCCATTCAATTAAAGAGATTTCTATTTTTTGACAAAATACGTTCAAAGTTCTCTGCTGCAGAATTGCCGTATGAGGGAAAGGGTTAATAACTAAATACATTATAATTCGAAACAGTCTCGAATTTCATTTGAATGTTTTATATTGATGGTGATAATTGTATTCAAAATAAAAACATTTCTATTATCTAGACAATTGTACACAGTTGATTGAACATAACCTTCCTCTTAAAGACATGCTCTTGATTTTAAAGTAATTATTAAAACCCGTATATAGACAACAAAACATGGCCAATAGGGCTTAGGAGATCGGTCTATAGAGTTGCTGAGATGTTTTCTTAAAATAGTTTATATTATTGAAATTAACTGAAATAAATACTTGTCTAATGATAGCTGCTCGCCAAATGGCATTAATGCCGAGCGCGACCTCCCTAAACAACAACAAAATTAATACTACGAGACAAATTAAAAAAAAGCTTTTCACTAGATCTTGCTTCTTGTAAGATCATGACAATAGATACTCGGCCCATACATTTGAGAAGAAGAAGCAGGCATCATCTACTGGTGCAAGCTTGTGCCGAAATTCTCATACATTTAAACCTTCTAACACGAATAATAAACCGGATTCTCGTCAAAAAAAGCATCTGTATGTGGGGAATGTTTAAGAATGAGAAGTTTCGCTTAACATGTTCCGTTCTTACTTGAACAGACCTGTGTTTAAAGACGATCCATGGGCAGAGAACAATCAGGTGGTCTTTAACCCTTTCCCGCATACAACACATCTGCAGCAGATGCTTTTGGAAATATCCAGGCAAAAACACGGAAAAGCTCTATAAATGTAGGTAATTACTAAAAACAATTGAAAACATTGTAGCAAAATAAGAAATTACTCGTTTCCAAAAGATGTCTGCTGCAGAGGAGTCAGAAAGCGTCTGTATTTGGGAAAGGATTAATTACAGGGTCATTTGTGCAGAAAATGAGTAATTGGGGAATAAAAAGTTGGTTGCTATAGACAGGGTATTGCTAAACAAAGATCGACTTTAGCACAGGTGTGACTGTATATGAGAATAATTTCAGGGACAGACTCACTTTCAAGTCAACTTTCTCCAGTTATGCCAGAGCTATATCCCCTTAATTAGTGAAATTTAGTTTGATATGATTTGTCTGAACTTTAACTGGAGCACTCCTAACATAATCCAGGGGTTGTAAGTTCGAACCCTAGCACGACCATCATTCTTTCCGACGTTTGACAAAGGTCACTGTGTCAAGCGGCATTCGTCTTCAATCAATGGCCTAACGGTCTTTGTGTTAAAGCAGCCAGTTACGTGGAAATAATGTTGGGTGGAGTAGTCAGTACTGGTGTGAGAAAGCCAGGAAACACATTATAGAATATAATGCTACAATAAATGTATCAATAGGAGCAGCTTTTCCTTCGCAAATGGGTTAGAAAGGGTTGTTCAGAAGCCTGTTGTTTATTGACTGTTGATAACCAAATCTTTTGTTGTCGAGTCTGCTTTTGGTGAGCTCGACATATAGCTGTCACAATGACGGTTCGGTGGGTGTGTCCGTGCGTCCATGAGTCTGTCTGTCCGACCCGCATTTTAACCATGCATAATATAATTTCTAAGAAAGTTAGCACAAAAGTGCACCAAAATGAGGTGGTTTGTCGTGCACAAAAGTCAGGCCTGTACCTAAAATGTTAAGATCACTCGTAGAGGTCACAACACAAGTACTGTTTGATAGGACTGACTTTTCCGGCCCGCATCTTAACCATGCATCATAGTATTTCCAAGTTACCAGGCACACATGATCACCATAATGAGGTGGCGTGTGGTGCAATTCGTACAATATTCTGACACAGGGTTTCAACATGCTTAATTCGAAAATGAGGTATCTAAAGTCTACACAATATTTTATTTTAATATAGCCTGGCGACCTGGTGATGAACATGCGATAACCCAAAATAATTAGCTTATATAAAACCAAGACAAACATTCTAATAAAGTTCCACTTTAAGCCTACACCGAGATACTGCTTGTTACTTTGCAGGATTTTCTACACGATTGCCACTACTCTTCAGCGCTTTAATTATATAAGAGATCGTTTCAAGTTGACCTTATTCGTAACATATCAACAGGGGAGATAACCCATATACAAAGGTACATACTCGGGAAATAGTTTGGTACATAGCGCTCAACTTAAAGTTTATTAGTACATGTTGCTTGAACCAGCAATCGCGACTTGATTGATCACCTTCCCTTATGTATCGCTATCGCGTATAAATCAAATAAATAAATATACAACTGAGTTTCGTAAACTCAACAGCGGTTGATTGGGGTTTAACGCCGTTTCAACAATTTTTCAGTCATATCTCGGCGGCCAGTTCACCTACACATGTGTTTTCTAGCTTTCTTAAACCAGTCCACCACACAACATACTTTCCAAGCAACTGGCTGCTTTTCCGCAAAGACTATTAGCCCATTGGTAAAAGACGAATGAAGCTTGTCACAGTGATTTTTGTCAAACGTCGGATTGAATGTTGGCTGAGCTTGGATTCGAACTCACAACCCCTGTTTTGAGAGCCCGCGTCGCTACTGACTGAGCATCCGGGGCTCTGTCAAAACCACAAAATAGACCATTACAACTTAATGTTTGGAATCAATACATCTGTTAAGACTCAAGCTATATTTTGTGTTTATAAGGCTAAGCGGTTGGTCCACACATTAATTGTCTCTATAGACTTTTGATTGCAACACATTGACCAAAGGGCGCCGTCATATCGTATTCCTGATGATATAATGAAAAGGTACCGGCAGGTAAATCCAGACTAAATCGTGAAAGAAAGGCGGTAATTGCCAAGCGGTTGTTGTATCGTACGATTTCATTGGACAATAAAACCGAGTACCTGTTCATGAATATTTAAATGTATAGGCTCAATTCGAGACGACCTTGTATGCGGTGTCGTCAGATTCGATATAAAACCATCGAGTTTAAGTCATATTTGCTCTTAAAAAAACATTCCAAGACAGTAACCAGACTACATCTAGCGCGCCTTATTTTGGTTCCCGGTTTGATGTACTATTGAAATTATAAAACGTATGAGGCAGGTTACCAAATTCGGTAGATTGGTTCTCTATTTTAGTGATTAGATATAGTATTCATTTCGCTAAACTAAATATGACATACATTGAATTAATATATAGGCCTTTGTCTTTTTTCTTTAATTTGTAAAACTCGCACATGTAAAGAGATTGTAAAAGAGATGTTTAAAAAGTTATTTACCTTAAATTAATATACTTACTAAGGACACAGAGAAATGCCGATGTGTAGTCACTCTGGCAGGTCTATATATCTTCTTGTGCTAAATTTCAAAGCATTCCTACAGGAAGCTGGCGGCTTCCAACAAAAGGTGAAGCGAAGTACATGATGTTCATAAATGACGTCACGAGCAGCATTACGGCTAGTTTTGTAAACAAGGAATTTCTTGACTTATAATTATCACATTGACATAAAACTGATATCATTTTAATTGATAAAGCTTATAGATTCAGGTCCTGTGCAGGTTATTTTATCAATCATAATGAACAAAAGACGACTTTGTTTTTAAAGTTTTAGTTGTGAGAAAAGAGAACGATGTTTACGATGCATGGTATAAGTTTTACCTTTAATCGTTTCCCACATACAACACATCTGCGACTGACGAATTTGAAAATATGGAAACTCTCTGTACACGAAAACATAATTGTTAAAAAGAGTTAAAAACAGTTTGGCTTCTATTAATCACTTTTTCCTTTTGCCACAATAGTTTCCGTCTTAAACAGATGTGTCAAAATGAGTCTGCAAGTTGCAAAATAGGAAAATTATAGTTATGGAAGAAAGAGTAGATACCAATTTATATCTGAATGATCTGACACCATGCTTGGGATATGTGCCCAGTCTTCCTTTGATCAATGCTGTTGTGAATGTTCGATTTGTTTGTTTATAACGGAGTTTTCCGGCGCTAGTTCGAATATAATACGTCATTTTTAAATATAATAGATTCCATAAACTATTGTCTTCACTGACAGCAAAACAGTTGTAATGTTCGAGATTGTATACACCTTATCCTAAAAGATAAAACAAAGCAAGTTTCGAATTTACAGTTTAAACGCTGTTTCCAACAGTTCATCATTAATATCACGGCGGTTAGTTCACCTCTCGTACTTTGCATGGATCTGTCGCAACATGACGTACCCAACATGTCGTACCCAACATGACGTACCCAACATGACGTACCCAACATGACGTACCCAACATGACGTACCCAACATGTCGTACCCAACATGACGTACCCAACATGACGTACCCAACATGACGTACCCAACATGACGTACCCAACATGTCGTACCCAACATGACGTACCCAACATGTCGTACCCAACATGACGTACCCAACATGTCGTACCCAACATGACGTACCCAACATGACGTACCCAACATGTCTTACCCAACATGACGTACCCAACATGACGTACCCAACATGTCGTACCCAACATGTCGTACCCAACATGACGTACCCAACATGTCGTACCCAACATGTCGTACCCAACATGTCGTACCCAACATGACGTACCCAACATGTCGTACCCAACATGTCGTACCCAATATGTCGTACCCAACATGACGTACCCAACATGTCGTACCCAACATGACGTACCCAACATGTCGTACCCAACATTTCGTACCCAACATGTCGTACCCAACATGACGTAACCAACATGACGTACCCAACATGACGTACCCAACATGTCGTACCCAACATGTCGTACCCAACATGTCGTACCCAACATGTCGTACCCAACATGACGTACCCAGCATGTCGTACCCAACATGTCGTACCCAACATGACGTACCCAACATGACGTACCCAACATGACGTACCCAACATGACGTACCCAACACGTCGTTATTCTCAGACAATTAGTTTCCATCCTTCATTCGTTTAGCCTAATGGCATTAAGTCACAATTACTGTTGTCAATGATTTGAATGAATGAAGGGACGACCAAGAATTCTATTTCAAGACCTTTGGAATATTAGCCAGTCTTTATCAAATAATTTGTCAGTAAATACAAAAGAAACTGATTTGCTGGTGTATTGCGTTGGTATTGGCATATACATACGCGTGTTTTGAGCTTGGTTATTTAAATCAAACAAATATACTTTAAAATTAGTCTAGACACAGATTAAGTCTAAGTTATATATTCAGTTTTATTTCCTTGAATATAATAAAGTAGAAATAGTTTATAACTTTTTATTCGACAGGTTGATCATAAAACTGACGTTAAACTGCTTAAAACTCCTTCAGTACTTCTTCTTTGTGTTACCAATCTGTAGATCATCTCCTGTCTCCTTAACTCTTTCAGCGCCGAATTATTTAAAGTAGACTCTTCCATGTTCAAAATCGAGCGTCTCCATTTCTCATGTAATAAACGTTTTGGACTAGTTTGATTAGTAAAACACAAACAATGCTGATTTCAGGTGAGACAGCTCGTTACGAGCTGACTCGCCTGAATCAGTATTGTTTGCAAAAACCTCAATATTGCCTTTGGCGCTGAAAGAGTTAAATAGTTTCCCCGATTTGATTCAGAGCGACCTGCTTTTAAAAGATTCTAACATATGGAAACATAGGATTCTAATTCACATGCAGAACAAAGGACCGTGGGAAAAGGACATATAAGCCGTCCCGCGAGAAAACCAACATTATGGTCTCTGCGTAATGTATCGACCCAGATCAGCCTGCGCAGTCCGCGCAGGCTAATCCTGGCCAACACATTCCGTCTCGGGAGATAGACGTAAAGAGTAATGATTCCTGAAACAGAAAATCCACAGGAGGCGAAAAGTGTCTGTCCGGGTTAGCCTGCTCGGCATGCTTAGGCTACTCCGGGTCGATACTTTACGCAGAGTCCACAAGGTTGGTTTTCTCGCGGGACGGCTCAATTATGATGATTTTATAAGCCGTATGTATGCTTCAGAGGTCTCAAATGCCGTCTGTATCAGGGAAAGGATTTAGAAAGAATCTGTTTTTACTTTTGTATCACCAATGAATTTCTTCATGATAATGACAAATACTGTGTTGTATGCCAATTTGTATGACAGACAGCGATAAACTATGTGGACGTTTGTTATAAATCTTGTCCGCAGATTTGTGTTTTATCGCTAATCATGTTGTCAAATAGGCCATTTGCAAGATAGCGTCTTGTGACAGAAATGATATTGTCAGATGATTATTCACGGTAAAAGGTTCGTCCTTGGGGCCCATTATTTTAATTCTGTATCCACCAAGAGTAGTTTGACCTTATTTTTAGCCATTATAGAAACGGCTTGGTTTTTTATGCATTTTCCAAACGCTAGATGAACCCTTTCCCACATACATTGCATCTACAGTGATCTCTTTTAAACATATTAGCAAACTATGGATATTCTTTAGAAATGACAGTAAAACAATTGAATGGCCAATAAATAGAGGGCTTGGTGTGAAACGGTTTTAACTAAAATTTGTAATTGTTTACCAAAGTTAATCACCTCGCGGATCTAACTAAAGACCTATTTTGAAAACCCTGGTTTAGGGGATATTTTGACCCCTTTGTAAACAATGCAACATTAGGTGCCATTGCTCAGAACGAGCAATGGCACCTAACTTTCCATTGTTTACCAAGAAAAATAATTTAACGATTATAAAGGCTTCGTCGTTTAGGCCAAGCCCTCGAAATCATTGATGCAAAAGGGGAAATTGCTCATACGCTTTTTACAGTGTTTTCAAAATGTCGCGTGCTACAGATGCTTCAAAACAAGATGCATGAAGGAGGAACAGTCGTGTGGATTTGGGGAAAACTCTATCGCCGTACAACACAACATGTCGTCGTGAAGACCGTCCTGTTTGTCTTGTCGTACTGTGTAAATAACTAGAACACTTTATCGCCGTACAACACAACCTGTCGTCGTGAAGACCGTGCTGTTTGTCTTGTCGTACTGTGTAAATAACTAGAACACTTTATCGCCGTACAACACAACCTGTCGTCGTGAAGACCGTCCTGTTTGTCTTTTCGTACTGTGTAAATAACTAGAAAGCTCTATCGCCGTACAACACAACCTGTCGTCGTGAAGACCGTCCTGTCTGTCTTGTCATACTGTATAAATAACGATAAAATTCTATCGCCGTACAGTCGTCGTGAAGACCGAGCTGTTTGTCTTGTCGTACTGTGTAAATAACTAGAAAGCTCTATCGCCGTACAACACAACTTGTCGTCGTGAACACCGTGCTGTTTGTCTTGTCGTACTGTGTAAATAACTAGAACACTCTATCGCCGTACAACACAACCTGTCGTCGTGAACACCGCGCTGTTTGTCTTGTCGTACTGTGTAAATAACTAGAACACTCTATCGCCGTAAAACACAACCTGTCGTCGTGAAGACCGTGCTGTTTGTCTTGTCGTACCGTGTAAATAACTAGAAAACTATATCGCCGTACAGCACAACCTGTCGTCGTGAAGACCGTGCTGTTTGTCTTGTCGTACTGTGTAAATAACTAGAAAACTCTATCGCCGTACAGCACAACGTGTCGTCGTGAAGACCGTGCTGTTTGTCTTGTCGTACTGTGTAAATAAATAACTAGAAAACTCTATCGCCGTACAACACAACCTGTCGTCGTGAAGACCGTGCTGTTTGTCTTGTCGTACTGTGTAAATAACTAGAAAACTCTATCGCTGTACAGCACAACCTGTCGTCGTGAACACTGTGCTGTTTGTCTTGTCATACTGTGTAAATAACTAGAAAACTCTATCGCCGTACAACACAACCTGTCGTCGTGAACACCGTGCTGTTTGTTTTGTCGTACTGTGTAAATAACTGGAAAACTCTATCGCCGTACAACACAACCTGTCGTCGTGAAGACCGTGCTGTTTGTCTTGTAGTACTGTGTAAATAACTAGAAAACTCTATCGCCGTAAAACACAACCTGTCGTCGTGAACACCGCGCTGTTTGTCTTGTCGTACTGTGTAAATAACGATAAAACTCTATCGCCGTACAACATAACATGTCGTCGTGAACACCGTGCTGTTTGTCTTGTCGTACTGTGTAAATAACTAGAAAACTCTATCGCCGTACATCACAACCTGTCGTCGTGAAGACCGTGCTGTTTGTCTTGTCGTACTGTGTAAATAACTAGAAATCCTCATTGATACTTTTCAAGCCTTTCCCGCATAAAACAAATCTGCAACAGACTAGTTTGAAAACCTCTATGAATGAAATAATTTAATTATTGGAAAGAGTTGAGAATATTGTGACAAGTGGAGAAAAATCATGAGTAATTTTTAAGGTTGCCACAATGTTTTCAAAAGTCCTCTACTATACTGAGGGCGTCAGAAATCGTCTGTATTTTGAAAATGCTTATATTCTTATATAGCCCTCAAACCTTATGTTGTGCGTACTCAAACGATTATTTGGAGTACCCACAACATAGGGATAAGTTGATTCATACGAGATGCATGTTTATTAGTGGGGAGAAAACAGTGTGCACCACCTTATATAGTTCGTTTAAAAAAAAAAGAGAATGACTTGTAATAAAACATAAATGTTCAAATTGGGAAAAATGAAATATTTATCCTTAATCATTCCTTGACAAAAAATGCACAGTCTATCGGAATAATCAACGAAACAGAACCGATAAGACAGTGCTCTGCAAAAACGTATATCTTGACCCGAACGCAAACATTACAGAACCAAATTCGACAAGGTTTTTTTCATAAAAAAAAGAATTTTATAGCAAAATAAAATACAATCTAAATGAAATCAGACCAAAATACTTCGCTAAACGTAAATTGGATCTGACAACGGCGCATAAAACCCAACGCAAATAAGGTCGAGATCAAGTTAAGGCCGTTACTTTGCACATTGAAATGAGAGTATAAAACCAGCGTGCATGCCACAATGAAATGTGGTTATCAATAATTACACGGAGATTATTGTTATTCTGTTTGTATTCAAAGACAGTTAAAAAGGTGAATATATTTCAGTAATTTCGGTTATTGATATCTGTGGTTTCGTAACATGTGTAGCTTTGCCAATTACATTGAAAAATGCATATACATGTAACTGATACTGTGCAAATATATCCATAACATATGCCTGCATACTTTGTTAACACCCCTTGTTAAGCTAGGCGTGATGCTGCCAATTTTGAAAACAAACATGCTGGCATAAATATAATTATTCGTTTACGTTCTGGTACTTATATACATGTATTGCAGAAAGCAGAAAAAATATTCTAGTCATGGGCGTAGCTCCCTTAAGGCTCTGTAGTCACGTGCCTACACATGTTTTTCTCAAATTGCCCCAAAATGCAGCTGTGGCGATAGACTGATCCGGCCGACACATTCCGTCTTAGGGGGATAGATATATAGAGTAGTTATTCCTGAAACAGAAAATCCACAGAAGGCGAAAAGTGTCTATCCGGGTAGGCCTGTGTGGCATGCTTAGGCTGATACGGGTCGATACTTTACGCAGATGTCTATTAGATACTTTCTAAGCGCTAGTACAAGACATCTCTTTGAACATGAAAACAACATTTAGTAAGTTAAAATTGCTATTAAAAGGAGAATCCGAAATTGACCTCAATGATGACACATAAGAGTCTGCATTAGGGGGTGTTGGTTCACGTCTTGAAGGGACCACTTTTGTCTTCGTAAATAAGACAAAAAACTTAAATGCGAGTGAAATAAAAAAAACTGCAAACATTAAAAAATCGGAATATTTATTTCATTTTAGATGTGTCATTTATTAGTGTTCGTAAACAACCACAATTGTAATATGTTCAAATCATCTAGATTTGTTTCTTTCTAATAATAAGCCGCCCTCCCATGTGATTTCCGAAAAGCTATTAAAAATAGAAGTCGCGGGCTTCTGCCCGGCGACTAATGAAATTAAATACATTGGCACCTGTTCGGGTTTTTGACCTATTAAATCACACAATGCTCGGTTCTATATAATCGGACAACTCGACAATCACTGCTTCTCTATCCCGTTTATTCCCGGCTCGAAGTCTATGTGGAAAAGCAGCCAGTTGCTTGGGAAGATTGTTGTGTGGAGTACTGGTGTTAGAAAACCAGGAAATGCATGAGTAGGTGAACTGGCCGCCATGATATGACTGAGAAATTGTTAAAAACGGCGTTAAACCCCAATCAATCAATCTATCCCGTTTATTTATATCGTATGGGTTTGTTTACCCTCGCCTCTCGACATAAAGCCATTTGGCGAGCAGCTATTGTTCTCTCTCTCTCTCTCCAATTATTTTGTATTAGGGAGGGTAGACCATATTTTGTTTTTTCAATTATTTAAAAGTTTATTTATATTGGTTATCTTACTTGTTTTATACCTAACTTTGGTAAGCGAGAATTTGATCTGGTGACGCAAAGGTTGATCGAAGGCGACTTGTACGAGGAAGGCATCAGTTCTGTATACGTGCGAGCGAAGTTTAGATCTGGTTTGAATGATATTGAATACAATAAGCGAGTAGGCCTTTACTTCTCGTTTAAGTTCTAGTTACAGTATCCATGTACATTGAATTCCTAGAATCACGTGACTGAAAATTCAGTAAATACAATCTCTTTTCTGTAACCTATTCGTGTTTTGTACTCATTGAGCGACAAGGTCAATTTACACAAACTATACAATAATCATCGAATCATTTGTTTGTGGGGAACGGTTAGGTCCACAAAGTGTCCGTGTTGGATAGAAAACCGATCACATTCATCCCGAGTCTTAAGCCTCCGCTGCTGGTTTGTTGCATGACGCGTTCAATTATCGATTTGTCCCGCTGATTTGGAAGATCGCAGAATACAGAAGCTTCATTTAGCATTACGTAATTCTCCCGAGATCCAATTGTAAAACCTTATTTCCAGATATGTGAGCTATAGTCGTGAATCTATCTTTAAAAAAAAACGGTTTAAAATGTCGTAAACGATCAGTTTACCAGTCAAATATGTATTGATTTATGAACTATCATTTCCATTTAAAAACACACTGAAAGCATTTTCTAAACTTGCTTTGAAAAAATGATTTATCCATGGATGTCAAAAGTGTCGTACATACGTAGCTGTGAACAGTCAACCCTTTCCATTTTGTTGGCGCATTTTGACGAATCTGATGCAAATTACTTCTCATTTGGCAAAAGCAGAAATTGTTCATGAAATCTTTCTAATATTGATACTTTCTGTTTAAAGATGAATAACTTCTTTAACCCTTTCCCCCATGTAGACGCTTTCTAACGCCTCTGCAGCAGACGGCTTTTTGAAAACATAGTGACAGAAGAAGAAATTGCTCAAAACGAGCAATTTCTCCTTTTGCCACAATGTTTTCCACTTTTAGTCATAGGTTATCCATTCAAGTATAGAGATTTTCCATTTTTTGACAAAATATGTTCAAAGTCGTCTGCTGTAAAATTGTCGTATGAGGGAAAGGGTTAAGACTACATGCTGGCAGAGTCGTCAGATGTGTTGTGTGGAGTAAACGGTTAAGCCGATTTACTCGCTGGAATTTGCACGAGCCGTTTTTAATTGAATCAAATTGATTTGACAGTTGAATAGAAACTAATCGACCACTGCCTCTGCAATGCATTATTGTATCAGGAAAATGCGCAAAATGAATCCGACACAGTTTCAATCAAAGTAAACTAACCTAGCTGAGTCGTAATTCAATCTTTCTTTTTAAAAATAATTCTTCTTTAATTTTTTGCCCAGTGTTCCTTCGAATTGTCTCGCAAGACTTCTGACGAAGTTACTGAGACATAGATGTAGCTTGTCACGAAATATTGCCTCACTACTAATTTCACTTTCATAACCTTATGATGTCAAAAACCGGGATAAAACAAGAACAACCTTTTGCCTGATATGTCGCATTTCAATGTTGCGACGTTCTTCAGAGAGATCAATATCATTAATGGAATGAAGCATGTTTCATTGTTGATCGTATGACGTCATGAGATAGGACTTAAATAGTTACTTAGATATAGAACGCCTGCATATTATAACAAGATCACCTGGCGGATTCAGATTATACAAACATATTGAGCACTCGGGCGAGTGCTAATCGAATCCACCAATCAAAGTACAGCTTTAAACTAGCACTCACCAGAGTGTTCGCTGTGTTTAAACAATGTTAACTCTTTCGGCGCCGAATTGTTTAAAGCAAACTCTTCCATGTTCAAACTCGGACGACTGTATTTTTATGGCATAGGATTTTTGGAATATTTTTATAACTCACAGCCAAACAATGCAGATTTCAGGTGAGACAGCTCGTTACGAGCTGACTCACCTGAATCTGTATTGTTTGCAAAAAGTTCAATATTGCCTTTGGCGCTGAAATAGCTGAGTTAATACACCCGAGTCTCAATCGTACGTAAAGCGTGGTCAAATGTTGGAATTGCCTCACTTTCAGTGTTGAGTGTGGATTTAATGCTTGGAATCAAACAGCGATCTAAAATAAATGCATTCCAATCATTCAGTATGTCAACAGAGCCTTTGCCAACTACGTGGCATTGTGATGGTTTATTATTCGGACTCTGCTGTCGGGAATTGTACCGACATGATGCCTATTTACGGAGTGCTATTGACAGAAATATTATAAATAAATGACGTTCACAACAGACCAAGATTAGCCTAAATGAATGTTCTTTATATTGGTATCTATTGTAAGCAAACAAGATCTAACTGATATATAATATGATGAACAACTTCGACCGTCCATCGGAAAAAGTACACGTTTCTTTTTAAATTTAAGGTGCTTTTATTCTAAAATGCTTAATTTCAGCATCAAACACATTTTCTGTTTTCTCATGTTCTCGTACTAGACCGGTTACCGCCCCCAAACCCTCCCCTTTCCTCAGAAGATATTGAAATGTATAAGCCACGGTTGATACAGGGTATATGTTCATTAGTATCTACTGAAGACAATGTAATATGAATAACAAGACGAATTTTGATGCTAAGCATCAAAGACGCCGCGCATGATTTTAAAGCATGACTTAAAGGGAAGCAGATGCAGTTCAATACATTTAAATAACCTGTGCAAACGGACAGGATGTAAATAGAAGAAAAAAGAAGGCCAAATGTACCTTTATCTTAAACAAGAAGGCCAAGATGTTCCATTATTGCTCACCTGGATACCATAGTCTATACAAATGTTATCAAGAGCAAAAAGGGTCCATTTTGACGTAGGGATTATACACTTTATATGCTACGATCTATGTGATATTCAGCATGTAAAGTTAAGTCGGGAAATGACAAGTTAAGTCTTCAAACCATTTACCGTTTGCTTAAAATTGACTGCAACAATAAAGTGTCATACAAGCTGAAGTTTCTTAATTTTAAATCTGCTCTAACTAGATCAATTAGATAAACAAAAAACATAGATACTGAAATATTAACAGATATTAACTTAAGTGTTAATGCCTCTAGTTATAAGTTAAGTGTGACACAATCTTGGAAGGAGAGAGGGAAGTCTATTCTCCTTCCAGTTGAGCAGAAGTATGATATCAAAAAACGAGAGTATATAAACAAAAAAGTGCAAATAATTCTAACAAGTTTAAAGATATTTAATATCAAAATTAAGCATTTATGAAATTAAAAGAAAAAGTTATCATGTATAGTCAACATATAGCAAGAATACAATGGTTTGAATGAACAACTGTATGGGGAGGAACGTTTTAAGTTTAGTAATACAACAGAAATAAATAGGAAAAAACATCACCCGAATCTTTTTTCTGATCTTTGTTGATTCGACTCGTCAGAGCAGTAAAACAAACATTTAAAAAAGCGTAGCCTAGTGAACTCCGTAAACCAAGTCATAAAAAAAGCTTAGCCTAGTTAGTTGGGGAACAGTTATTAAAAATAATTTAAATGTGTCTAAAGTTTTGTAACAACGGTAAAAGATGTACGTATTTTGCATCTTGTTGTTTCTTAAATCAGTTAATACAATTTATTCAATCATAAAGGCTGTTTTTTCAAACATATTACAGAGTTTTTCTTTACAATAATAGTTGTTGGTTGCTCCCTTTTCGATTACGTCACCCCATGGTACAAAATTAAAACCTATCCCATACTGACGCCGCGCTTCCACGCGGCGTCAATAACATGAACAAATTAGCCCGTCCATCGGAAAAAGTACATGTTTCTTTTATGGCCATTGGTAGATCCGTATCAGCAAGCGCGTTCGCACAGTTTGAGCTGGCTCTACCATGTTCAAAGGTTTGTCGTAAAAGGTTTCCAGAAACGTCTGTAATGCAGTTACCATTTTGATCGTTAGAATGGATGCGCAGTCATTTCTTTTTTAACTGTTGTACTAATGATGTTTGTATTTGGATTTTCCTGGTGCACCGTGGATCTGTCATATACAATATTCGTTCCGTCAATTGTATTAAGAAACTGTGTTGATACCTTCATGTGCTTCTACCCTCGTCAAAATGTGAGCCGGATTACGATAAAACCAACAGTGTGGACTCTGCGTAAAGTATCGACCCGGATCAACATAAGCATGCCGCGCAGGATAACTGACACGTTTACCCTCCTGTGGATGTACTGTGTTAGGAATCATTACTCTATACCTTTATCCCCCTGTGACGGACTTTGTCGGCCCGGATTAGCCTGCGCGGCGGACTGCACATGCTGATCTGGGTCGGTACATTACGCAGAGTCTATCATGTTGGTTTTCTCGTGGATCGGCTCATTTGTCGAGTTCATATTCTATCTTCGACCCTTTCCCAGGAACAGACGCTTTCTGACGCCTCTGCAGCAAACGACTTTTGAAAAGATTGTGGCAAACGGAGAAATTGGTCCTAATGAGCTATTTCCCCTTTTGCCAAACCATTTTGTCAACTCTATTCAATAAAAATACTTTCTGTTATAAATATTTTTCCTATTTTCCTATATGCTTTCAATGTCGTCTACTGTTGATTTGCTGTATTTTGGGAAATGGTTGACCATGTTTTAAGATGCAGACGTTCTTTAAAATGTGTTCATTTATGTGCCACAGTACTCTAAATGTTTCAACGGTTTTCTTTTGCAAATGAGAGGTTTTTGTTTCACGGCAAGCGTTAAAGATTATACAGAAAATAAACCAATTTATTTGTCTGGCATAGAATTCTTATTTAATGGAGTTGTTATCGTTCGGTCGCCCAGATCCTCTTTTTATTATTGGTTCATAAATGTTTCGTCTATTATTTTCTGTGATGATGTATTGAAGATCATTGACTTTGACCCTTTTTCTGAATAACCAATTTTGCACTACTCGACAGCAGACGATATTTGAAAAAAGTTTCATAAGAAAATAGAACATTCTCGTAATGAGCCATTATTTCTGACAGCAACGTAAATCTTATCGAGGGCTTGGTGTGAAACGGTTGTAACTAAAATTAGTATTTTTTTACCAAGGTTAATCACCTCGCCATAAAGTCTTTATAAGCGTTGAATAATTTTTCTTGGTAAATAATGGAAATTTAGGTGCCATTGCTCGTTCTGAGCAATGGCACATAAATTTGCATTGTTTACAAAGGGGACAAAATTGCCCCTAAACCAGGGTTTTCAAAATAGGTTTTTAGTTACAACTGTTTCACGCCAAGCCCTCGTTGTCTTCGTCCCTGCTTCTGATTACCGAACTGCTTCCACACTTCATTAACCCTTTCCCTCATATAGACGCTTTCTGACGCCTCTGCAGCAGACGGCTTTTTGAAAACATAGTGACAAAAGAAGAAATTGCACAAAACGTGCAATTTCTCCTTTTGCCACAATGTTTTCCACTTTAAGTCCTAGGTTATCCATTCAATTATTGAGATTTTCCAGTTTTTGACAAAATATGTTCAAAGTCGTCTGCTGCAGAATTGTCGTATGAGGGAAAGGGTTAAAACCACAATCCCAGTAGTATCGACTTGATTCATTATTTGGTGCTATATGCAGACGCCTTTAAAATGACGTACTTGGTAACAATGTCAAATGACTTGCATCGTCTGTTTGGGCATTTTTACTGAGTAAAAATACAAGTGAGAGACAGAAAATATACACTGAACATTTCAATCAGCACTTAGAGTGATATGTCATATTCAAGTGTTTATAAGATGCAGTCTTTTGCCGCCTCTGTATCATCTGAAGAAAGAAGTTTTAAAAATATTGGTACCAACCTTTCAACAAGTGAACCATTAACATAATAAACATACACATCAAACAAACGTAAAACGATGAATTTGTACAAGACATATTTATCAATATCTGGAACGAACTTATACAGTTTTTCCGAAGTTGCAAATAGAGCTTCAGCAACGTCATATTTCGCGATCAGCCAAAATCAAGATCCACATGTGATTTTCACGCAGTTTTAGCAGGAAACTAGTGTATCATATTCGTAATCTAGTACAAGACGTTCGGAAGTTTTCTAAAAACTATTATGACTAATACCCGGCATGCAATTTAATCGCGATTGTCATTCGTTTGAAAACTTCCGAAATGATTGTGACTTGGCTTATGTACCCACTACACGTAGGCGCATTTGCAGCAGGCAGCCTTTGGAAACACATTGATCAATGGGTGTCATTAACACAATGATGTCAACTTTCATCAATAACTTTACTTTCATTCATGAAGAGCTACCATATGTTTTCCAAAGCGGTCTGCTGCATTGTATTCTTTCATAACAGGTCTGACATTGAAGAATTGAATAGGTTACAATACGATTCAACGTTTTGTATATTTTCAAATAATACAGGTATCGCAACAGTAGCATTTCCAGCAGAAATTGTAATTCAGCCACATGTTGATATATCTACGGTACGCATTAAAATAAACTACATCGTCGGGAACTCAGTGAATCTTTAGACTTAGCAATTAGTGACACACGTCTCAATCGACTGCTAATACAAAGTCGTGGACGAACAGACCGAATATAATGAAGTCAGGAACTAGGGAAGATCACAAAGTCGGAAGGCTTTACGATATAGATCTGCATTGCAACATTTCTGTAATCGCAGCAAAGATTCAAGTGACAGCCACATGTTGATATAAAGATCTTTGCATAAGGTTAGGCATCACATGGCATGAACGAAATACTCCCATAAGTTTATTTATGGGTAGATGGAATGTGTTCAAAGATAAATATTTCTTAGAACATATTTCATCGAAGTTAATGTCATTTTATCGCATTCCGAAACCTAAATTAGCATTCATAAACCATGTTCTTATCAAAGCACTTATTTAGTTTATATACGATGTGGCACGTTTTCTGGATGAGAATATATGGATCACATTTTATAGTGCGGATAGTTCTATGATAAATTGGAAATGACCACACGAAAGAATATGTTTCTGAGATGATATATTGATATCCTAGTCGGTGTCATTTAACAGCATTCTGAAAATCGATTTATCATTCAAAACCCGTTTACGTTTAACAGCACTCATTTAATTTATATACGACGTAGCACGTTTTCTGGTAGAGAATATATGGATCACATTTCATAGTGCAGCTATTTTAATGATAAATTGGAAATGACCACACGAAAGAGTATATTTCTGAGAAGATATATTGATATCCTAGTTGGTGTCATTTTACAGCATTCTGAAAATCGAATTATCATTCAAAACCCGTTTAATTTTAACAGCACTCATTTAATTTATATACGACGTAGCACGTTTTCTGGTAGAGAATATATGGATCACATTTCATAGTGCAGCTGTTTTGATGATAAATTGGAAATGACCACACGAAAGAGTATATTTCTGAGAAGATATTTTGATATCCTAGTTGGTGTCGAATTATCATTCAAAAACCAATTTCTTATTTAAAAAAAACACACTTGTTTAATTGATATACGACGTAGCACGTTATTTTGGTGAGAACATATGGATCACGTTTTCTAGTTTTCTAGTGCAGAAAGTAACATGATAAATAAGAAACGACCAAACCAGGGAATATGTTTGTCTAACCCTTTCCAAAATACAACAAATCTGCAGAAGACGACTTTGAAAACATAGTAACAACAAATTGAAAAAAACTCAATATAAGATAGCTTAATTGTTAAATAAAGTTCAAAACATTGTGGCCAAAGGAGAAATTGTTCATCAATGTTTTCAAAAGTCGCCTTCTGCTATTCCGTTAAAATGCGTCTGCAGGTGAGAAAGGGCTAAGCAAACATTGACCTGTGACTATCAACCTTTGCAAAGAAGTGAGCAGGTTGATTGCACTCACAATGGTTTGCGCTATGGCACGCAACCAGGCGTACCAGTGAGGGCAATACGCTTGGAGATTTTCCTTGGGGGTGCTCGGTAGATAAACTAGCGTGTTCCCGTTCGTGACTTAATGTGGAAATATTGTCACGATACCATTTTTGGTTACTTACAGTTGGTGAACAATAAAGTCCATTTTGAATAGTCGCACGCTTCATAGGTTATTGTACTGACTAGGTTTCACATTATGTGCGTATGGTCAACATTTCAAAAGAACGTAAGAAAAAGTAAACGTAAATGTAAAACCCCATTGAAACTTACTACATTAACCCCCCACCCCACCCACACGCCCCCCCCCCCCCCCCCCCTCCATCTTCCGCCACTCCTATCCCCGCGCACACCAACCCAAATCCTTAGTAGACAACTTTGAAAACATTTAGACAAAAGTATTGAAAATCACTTTAAATGGAAGTATTAATATTGAATAGAGTAAAAAAACATCGTGGCAAAGGGAGTAATTGTTTTCGGAATTTAACGGAAGCAACCGTTTTCTTTGGACACAATGTTTTTGGAATTCGCCTACTACATATGCATCAAAATGCGTCTTTTATGAGGGAAAGTATTAAGTTGGTTCCGAAAGAATTGGATTGTCTTTTACGAGTAGCCTTTAGAACACTTAAATCCGCGTTTGTAGACAGCCTCGACTTGACATTACGTAACGTCACGCTTCATTGGCAAACACATGGTAAATTGTTTTTCTTTTGTCTACAGTCCAAATGTATCCCGAACTAGTTGCTTTTGGATTAAAGTTGTATTCTCGTTGCATTATGTTTTCCATTTAACAACGTCGACTTGTTTTCCTTTAACCATTATTTTAGGATCTGGTTAATAAAGCGTTTGATAATTGCCAGGATGCTTACGGCGTGGGTAATCAAATGACGTTTGAATTTGGCATCTTGTTTGAATATCCCTCAGGAGTGGTGAAGGTCTTTAGGCAAGGTGATTGTCCCCTGAGTTAATTGCTCAACTCGGAAAGAAATGGCGTAACGAGCTTTCCGGAATTTTAAACCAACTAACATTACGCCGCAATACAGATGCAATCGTGTGAATAAATTTGCCTGTGCACGGACGACCCTGATTACACAATTCGTAGAGGCTACCAGTAATTCAGTCGAAATTAATTTGTAAATGTACACTTTCCCACCCTAGATTGACATGCATCTGTAACATTTTTGTCTCAAGGTGTTACATATCTTATACCTTATAGATGCCATACACTGCTTCCTTGACATACATCTGTAACATGTTTGTCTCTAGATGTTAAATATCCTATATCTTATAGATGCCATATACTGCTTTCTTGACATACATCTATAACATTTTTGTCTCAAGATGTTAAATATCATATACCTTATGGATGATATACACTGCTCCATTGACATGCATCTGTAACATTTTTGTCTCAAGGTGTTAAATATCATATACTTTAAAGATGCCATATACTGCTTCCTTGACATACATCTGTAACATTTTTGTCAAGATGTTAAATATCATATACCTTATAGATGCCATACACTGCTCCCTTGACATACATCTGTAACATTTTTGTCTCTTGATGTTAAATATCCTATATCTTAAATATGCCATACACTGCTTCCTCTACATACATCTGTAACATTTTTGTCTGAAGATGTTAAATATCATATATCTTATAAATGCCATACACTGCTTCCTTGACATACATCTGTAACATTTTTGTCTCAAGATGTTAAATATCTTATACCTTATAAATGCCATACACTGCTTCATTGACATACATCTGTAACATTTTTGTCTCAAGATGTTAAATATCATATACCTTAAATATGCTATACACTGCTTCCTTGACATACATCTGTACCATTTTTGTCTCTAGATGTTAAATATCATATACCTTAAAGATAATATACAATGCTTCCTTGACATATACCTTATAGATGCCATACACTGCTTCATTGACATACATCTGTAACATTTTTGTCTCAAGATGTTAAATATCATATACCTTAAAGATGCCATACACTGCTTCATTGACATACATCTGTAACATTTTTGTCTCTAGATGTTAAATATCATATATCTTATAGATGCCATATACTGCTACCAGGGGCGTAGCTCCCTTTAGGCACTGTAGGCACGTGCCTACACATTTTTTCTCAAAATGCCCCAAAATGCAGCTGCGGCGATAGACATCTGCGTAATGTATCGACCAGATCAGCCTGCGCTGTCCGCGCAGACTGATCCGGCCGACGCATTCCGTCTTAGGGGGATAGATGTATAGAGTAGTTATTCCTGAAACAGAAAATCCACAGGAGGCGAAGTGTCTATCCGGGTAGGCCTTTGTGGCATGCTTAGGCTGATCCGGGTTGATACTTTACGCAGAGTCCACGATGTTGATTTCGTCACGAGACGGCCTACACATTGATTATTACCAAGCTATGCCCCTGGCTACCCCTCAATGGTTGGATGTTCTAAATACACGTATACACCTTTCTTAAATACGTATGTAATAGATGTGTACGTATATCTGATTATTATACTCCTTGAGGGGGGGGGGGGGGGGGGGGGGTTAAATGATGACAGCTATAATGACAACGATATACAACCTGGACACAAAATGAAAGTACCTGCGATCGACATTTCGGAATGGTTCGGTTTTTTTTCGTTGCGGTAATTGTCAGTGATATTGCGATTATTTTATTATTTTCCTGAATCTTCCATCCCTCATACCTACTGTCTTATGTATTGTAGATACATTTAATGGAACTGCGTTAGAATTTAATTTTTGCGTGTAAGTTCACAGACGCTACTCCAGTGCTTGCAGTTATTTTAACAACTTTCCCAAGTGTATGCAAATCTTCAGCGATTTTGCACAACAGATAACTTTTGCCACTGCCCGGGAATCCTGTTATCAACAGGTTATGACGATGTATCGCATGCATCAAAGCTTTACCCTGATTTATGTCCATGTTTACTCTTTCACATGTTGACCATTTCCGGGAAAATCATCACAACAACACTGACCATTTAGCAGCGAAAAAACCGAATCATTCCGAAATGTTTACCGGGAAAATAATCGCATTTACCGCAACGAAAAAGACCGAACCATTCCGAAATGTCGATAGCAGGTTCTTTCGTTTTGTGTCCAGGTTGTTGTCCTTTTGGCGTAGGGAGGGAAAAAAACTCGTTATTTTGGTATAGCTCGATAGAAAAATGCATTATTGATTGATTCCCTACTTCAAATTCATATATTTGTTCGAATACTTTGAATAAAATGAGTTGAAGCGAGGCGACCCAGAAATCTGTGTCCACCCTTGTTAATATCTATGCATAGTAGGTCACATCTATTTTTAGAGGATCTATTTTTAGAGGAGCAAGTCCCTGTGCCCGACTAGTGCACGGTGTTTTTGGACAATCTGGATGCGCCCCTGTCTTCGCTGAATATACATCACGCAGTTAGATAGAAAAACTCGATAAAGACATGTGATAACGTGATGCTAATACATCTTGACCGTGTTATGCGAATAGAGGCCTTGGATGAACTGCGAACAATGAAGGCAATGGCGGGTCAGTACATAAACACAGTCTTGCCAGCGACAACACTGTCAGCCTAGAGGAAAATGGAATATAACAGTTCATGTTATTTCTGATGACCACCTGGAAGTGTAGCCCCTCTAGTAACGATACCATGGCCTCCATGTTATATCAAGTAGTAGGTGCCGATTAGCTTCACCCTGTAGCGATGCGGGCTGTGAATATAGGGGTTGTGATTTCGAATCAAAGCTCGGTCAACTTTCTTTCCCACGTTTGACAAAAGTCTTTGTCAACACGCGTCGTTTGTCTTTCAAAAATGGGCTCACAGTTGTTTGGTATGAATAACTGGTGTGAGAAAGACAGGAAAACACGTGAGTAGGTTAACTGGCTAAAGGGATATGACTATAACATTGTTGTCTAAAACGGGGTAATCCCGAATCAATCAAATCGAAGATACACACAGATCACTAATCGCCTTACAGAACTCTGCTTTATTACACAATAGAAGGTATGGGTGTTGGTGAATAATACTTGATGCATTTTCCGTGTTAACAAGAAATGTGAAACACATTATCGACAATTAAAATGCTCCCTTCGTTAGGTAGTTGATGTATTCCTAAGATTAATGACTTTTTGGTTAGGACATAAACTGATTTTATAGATAGGCAGACACTCGTGAATTAATTTATCACGCATCTAAATTCCTAACCGTGATCTTTTCAGCAGCGATTCGGCACATAGTAGATCTCTAGTGCGAATGGAAATGAAATGATGTGGAATTTAAATTTCAGTATTTGCTCTGTCCTTGTTATTCTGATCATTACAGAGCTCGCGGTAAGGGGCGTTTTGTATGTTCTTAATCCTGTTTTGAATCTCTAACCCTGTAATGTTGTGGTTACTCAATGAGACGATTCTTTTGAGTACCCCCCACCATATGGTTTGGTTTGATAATCAGAGAGATATTGTTCGGACAAGAGTAGTATACCCTCCTTAAATGGCACTCTGGATCAAGCTAAGAGACCATTTATCAATGAATGTACCATGTTTGCTCCTACATATATATTCGAATGTGTTGACGTTAATTGTTGAATGCGGAAATGAAACAGTTACCATTATCTTAAAAGAGTAAGATTCTACATAATCGACTACCCGATAAGTTTTATTCGTACTTATTATGATGCTATCGACATTTACATAACTTAAGCTCTAAATAGTATGGGTATTTCAAATCCCAATAGCCTTATTTGACACTCAAACAAACTATTGTAGGTACTAAAAAATAATCTTCTCAGTGAGATGTTTGTTTTGAGTACACACAACATAGAGTTGTGTTGATTCCTAAGAGAAATACGGGTAGAAAATACCTCATTACCTAGTCCCTTTCTGCTTCAGTCTTTGAAGTTTAATGGCGGTTAAATAAAAGGAGTGAATCAAGCGTACGCGATTAATGATCCATCGTGAATACAATATATCACGGTAATGTTGTTAATACGGCTGCATTCAATTACCGACATCCTAATAATAGTAGGTCAATTAATATCACGACACTGTCATTCATGTGGAAACAAAAACGACAAAAGAGATGAATGGGGTCGAGTAACAATAATACCGACCGTTCAGTCACAGGGACTGCTCCTCTAAAAATAGATATGACCTACTCTACGCATAGATATTAACAAGGTTAATATCTATGCGTAGAGTAGGTCATACAGTATCTATTTTTAGATGAGCAAGTCCATGTGGTTTAGTCCGGTACCCTGCGTACTATAGTAAATTAGTAAATATATAAATATATTGGCATGAACCAACGCTTGCGACTAGATTTGACACCTATCCTATAGCATTTGTAATAAATAGGTAAATATACAATTGATATCGGCATATGTTTATTAGAACAAAACAACTTGATGTTTTAATAAATACAAGACATTTGAGGCAAACTCCTTTTTAGAGTTTGAAAGGTTAAACCAGTTTGATCCACAGAAATGTTGGCTCTATAGTATTTTGCTTACTTAAGTATGTCCAAATGTGCCATATTTGTTGTACGCCTGACCCGATAATGTAAAGAAAAGGACAGGTAATTACAAACTACAAACCTTTGGGACATTGGGATCGTAAGGCTGTCCCAGGTACGTAGTCTAATCTGGGTATTCCTTGCCAGCTGGAAGTGCGAGAACCGTGCAAATATCTAGAACGGTTATGACTTAAAACCGGATTAACAGGCATGCATTTTGACTTTGAGTATCATTAAGCATTGCGCGGTGATCTGTCAAATTCAACCCTAACCTAAGTAGCACATGTGTTGGAAGAACTTCACGTGCATCAATGCTAAAGTATCCAAATGTTAACTCCTAAACATGAGTTTATTGTTACCATCTCTCTGTGACTATGCAAATGATCTGGCAGATATGGCTCTACACTGGTCATAACACCATGAATGTTCGTTTCCGCAGAACACCGGTCATATTTAATGTATCAAAGTTAGTATCAAGTAGTAAGCCGAAGTAGCAAACATTATTTCTTCGCTATGGTTGTCTTTAAAGATGTCGGATTTGGCTTTCATTTACAATTGCATCAAAGGACTTCATTCAATCTTAGGTCAAAGCCGTAATAGTGTTCTTGTCAGACTTTAACTATCACCGTAAAGAGTTTTGCGCTCTAAACTGCGTGCCATTATTGGGTATTAAACCCTTTCCCTCATATGACCATTCTGCAGCAGACGACTTTGAACATATTTTGTCAAAACATAGAAAATCTCTATAATTGAATGGATAACCTATGACTAAAAGTGGAAAACATTGTGGCAAAAGGAGAAATTGCTCGTTTTGAGCAATTTCTTTTTTTGTCACTATGTTTTCAAAAAGTCGTCTGCTGCAGAGGCGTCAGAAGGCGTTTATATGAGAGAAAGGGTTAACAAGAAACCGTATTTCCTATAGTTGTTGATTTGCATCAGACATGGGCATTTAATTTCTGTCAGTAAGGATGAGTATTGCATTGTTTTATGAAATACAAGTCACACGTTTACCGAATCAATTAAGCCATTTATTGTTTGTTATAAATAATGGATATCATGCAGCTTTAACGGCGTTTTTCGTTAAGACTAAACCATAAATACGTCAGTAATATTGATGTTGGAACGAATGAATAGAATATATAAATAAATTTATTTGTCTGGCAAGAAATTCTAATAGGACAGATTTGTTATTTTTCAGTCGCCGAGCAGTGTTTCTCAATATTTGTATATAAATGGTAGGCCTTACAATTTCTTGGTGATATTTCTGAAACCGCAGTCTCAGAACAGCTTTTAAAAGCAACCGTTGCTCAAAGTGCAATGTCTTTGTTAATTACAAAGGTTGCTCAAACCATTTCTATAGTATCAAACTTTTTTTTAAATTGTTTGTCTTCCCTCAACTTCAAGCTCAATCAATATGTCTAAATAAAGAAATCAATATGTGTAAATAAAGAAATCAATATGTGTAAATAAAGAAACCAATATGTGTAAATAAAGAAACCAATATGTGTAAATAAAGAAATCAAAAAAAGATGTAGGATAAATATACGTTTAAAATGCTTTTGATTGATTGATTTTTTTTTTTTAACAATTTCTCAGTTATATCACGGCGGCTAGTTCACCTACTCATGCATTTCCTGGTTTTCTCACACCAGTACTCCACACAACAATCTTCCGAAACAACTGGCTGCTTTTCCAAATAGACTTAGCCCATTGGTGGAAGACGAATGACGCATGTCGCATTGACTTTTGTCAATCATCGGAAAGAAAGTTCGCCTAGCCGGGATTCGAACTCAAATTCTTTAAAATTCCACTGGTCTTAACCCAGGTATATAGGCCCCGTCATGGTGCAATAGGAACAGACAGGTTTTTTTTCGGTTTATTGAGTTTTTTTGCCGTTTTCAAAATTATTTCAGTTACATCACGGTGGCAGTTCACGTATGCATTATCCTGGGTAAACGAATTATTCCTAGGCTAGGAAATGTTACTTGTCTAAGGACACTCAACCATGACCGCTGCAACTGGGGATTGAACCTTAAACGCCCGGTTTCAAATCATCATCTTGTGACTCCATGCATGTTTGCCAATAGGTATTTCGCGTATACTTCCAGCGTATTGAGAAGATTACTGGACACGCGAACAGTTTACATGCATGCTTTCTGATCGATATTAATCACAACTAGGCGTGAAACATCTGATGGTATGTTTTCTCGTTACGCGGCTGAAATTTAAATTAGATTCTCTCGGATGTGGTTCAAGCCAATACTACGGTGTACCATTAGGGCCATCGTGCTATCGTGCACAAGCACGATGGCCCTAATGGTACACCGTACAATACAGCCCAAAGACATAATGTGTTAAAGAGTGAGAGGAAAACCGACCTTCGTGAATAGTGGCCCAGCAGAATATACAAATCAGACTGTGCCTCCTTGCAGTTATATCAGAAGGTTCCCTGGTCGCCATTTAGTCGTACACTTCTCATGGAAGCCCCCGACGGACAATTACTACAACAATTCGTTTTTATAAATCTTATTTTTTTTATCGTTATTACCATGTATTTTAAAGACCGCCTCAGTGATGTAGTTAGAGGGTCCGCTTCGGGTGCGTGCAGGAGGTCGCGCGTTCGATACCCGGTCGGGTCATACCAAATACTTGGTAGTAGTAGTGTTCTCATTGGGGTTTAGAGAAATACGAATAAATGGACCAGCGGAACTTGTAAATTATCCAGGAATCGCCGTGATATAGTTAAAAGCGGCGTACAAACAAAATTAATTTCAAAACCTCTGACGGTCGGTTTTCGTATGGCGTGCTCCATGTCTATAACGTACTGCCAGCGTAACCCATTCATTATCACCTCACAAACAGCGTTAACACATTGTTTATATATTAAATCATGTACATCCACCATTCATTCCAAAGGCAAATGGTTTACGCATGCTAATTTGGGTTACGAAATGAGCGAAAATGTCATAAACTATAAAACAAGGATTTTCTCAGGAAGTAATTTCTTTGAACATATTGCATTTACCAATGAACTAATGGGATCTATAGATTCACGTTAAACGATGCCTGGAATTACTAAACGATGATATATAATACACCGTGTTACGGGAAAACCACCCTTAGCGTATTTGAGACAAGAGTAGATAAAATCGGTCTGAACCTCCATAATCTTGGTATCTCAATGTACAGTGTATGTAAGTAAGTAAGTAAGTAAGTAAGTAAGTAAATCGTTTATTATTGTGACTTGTTCATATTCACAGATTTATTTACAAATACATTTACAATTACAAAGAGCACACGGCCCTACGGGCCTATAAGTCATCACACAATACAAAAATCATGAATAATTCTGATATTTAAAAAAAAAATGGTTTTCTATTAGAATAAATAGTGAGATAAATGGAAATGGGAGAATGCACATGAGTACTGTGCATGGAAATAAGTCTACCCAGTACTTAACAAATGAGTATAGTAGAATAAAAAGATGATTAAAGTGAGTATAATAGCAATATATTTACAAGGAATCATTTAGCGTAGTCAATAGTTTATGATTAATGTGGAATACGTGAATATGAAGATAATAAATATTAATTTAAAATGATAGTTATACTGATTTACAAGCCTTTCATTTGCTACACAGAATGGTAGCAGTGAATATAAGATCTATAAGACAATAAACAAATTCACTCTATATAATGGGAAGTGGTTATTACGGCTACTAGTTTTCCTAAGATTATATGTTACAATATCCCGACCGCTTCTGGAACATAGTGTTGAACAGTGCATAGTCTGCGCATGCGCAGGATGTCTTGATCTAGACTGGTCGCAAATGATCGGATTTTCTTCGCTGTTGTATTATAAACGTGAAGTCATAATAAGTGTCTGCATATTTCTTCAGATATGCACAATTTGAATATATTGAAGTTTTATAGATGTGAGAGGTTTACAAGATTGGCTGTCTGTTTAATTTAATTGACTGATATGATTTACTTGTTTCATATCGGGTCCATAGCTCTCATTTAAACTTATCTGCAGCAGACAAATTTTAAAACAATTGTGGAAAGTGGGGACATTGTTAAAAAATGTCAATTTCTCCTCTTTCAAAACTGTTTTCAGCTCTCTTTCGGAATTATGCATGTTTTCCAGATGTTAAATCTTTTTTAATAAGAGCAATTTCTCATTTTCTCACAGTATTTTCAGTTCTGTATCAGAACTATACACGTTCTTTAAATTTATAAGTTAATTTATTTAAAAAACAACAACAAAGGCAAGTCATCTCATTGATTAACGTTCCTAAATTCAGCGAAAAAGTTTGGTTTTCGCCCGATTCGCGTCCCGATCCAAAATCTGAACCATGTTTTTCGTACGACACAGCACCCATAGAGAGCATGGATTCAAAATCGGAGAGAATCCGTGCCCTAATAAGGCGTCAGTACAACGATTGGTGTGATTTGTGGCCCCGCAACGTAATATAGAGCAAGAAGTGGTTTTCGCCCGATATGCGCCACGGGCTCCGATCTAAAATCTGAATCCGTGTTTTTCGTACGACACAGCACCCATAGAGTGCATGGATTCAACAACGGGGAGAATCCGTGCCCTAATAAGCTGTAATTTGATTGATGAATTTGCAACTGTGATCTTCCATGCTGTTTCACTGAACGGAGAGCTAATTTCATAGAATTGTGCCGGACACCGCATTATTCATCAGCAAAGATCACGATCTGAGATACAAAACACGTGTTTTAAGGGGTTTCTTTAGTTTATTAGGGTTTACGCCTAATCAATGTTTCGGTTATAGTCATAGACATAGATAAAAAAGTTTATTACGTATACATATACATGTATCTTGTTATATTATACAAATAAAGATATAATTACCTTTAACAAAAAAGAAACAGCAGTTTAGTGAAATACTTCTAGGATTTGAAATATACTAAGATCATGTTAGTGGAGGATGAGACGTTTTACAAAGTCGATGATTGATCAGTCGGACTGGTGTTTCCATCAGACGGTTGGCAACGAATCTTCTTATAGGAAGATACGTATATACTATAATAACAACAGAAAGCAACACCTCAAATAAATATAGTTCAACATATATCCATTAGAGACAAGAAATATCTTTAAAAAAGATAAACGGCGATCAATATGAGAAATGGAATATGCGCATATTATTCTAAACTATTTTCTTTCTTCTTCTTTAACAGAGAGATTATTCCGAACGAGGAAAGCGCATTTATCGTCAATATGTAAATAATTGTTAATAATCGGAACAATCAGGGATTTTCCATGAATTATAAAATTTGCGCAATAATCTATGTTTTTACCAATCTCCATCCAGCTTCAGTTTCTATAAATAGATTATCAAGGCCGAGAATACGTCACATGACTGGAGATTACGCGAGGCTTCTAAGAGGTGTACAAGAGAAAGTTGATGCAAGGCATCAATGTCGCCGGAAAAGACTGCATTGATTTATTTATGTATTCTTGACTTTCCTTAGTTTATTCAAACATTAGGAACGTTGAAATGAAAACATTTGATTATAAATTGTATATTCATACCTATACATTAGGGTATCTATAAAAAATTAACGAAATGTGTACACATTTATCTTGGCTTAAATTTAATTTTGCTGTTGTTACTTATTTAAATAATAGTATTCATTCATATAATTTCAATGTTTGTCAATCTTATTCGAATCACAAGGTAAATATCCTGGTATTGCTTTAAAGGGAGGTAATTTGAAGAAAACAAAAGTCTTCAAAAGGAGAAATATATCAGCATTACCGTCTACAGTTTAAATTGTTCTATTGTTTGTGGATTTAAAAATGTTCTTTTTTTCTTATTTCTACATGTACAACGAAATATTGCGTCTTCTCTTTGACGTTTTGCGTCAAACATTCGTCTTGTACTTGTCTACAATAAAATAATATCACTCGCTTTTTCATATCGAAATGCGCATGCGCGAAAATCGATGTTAAAGGTCACGAAACTACACAACAGAATAGGGTCTATATTTAGCTTAGAAACAGTTCCTACTTTAGATATTCATGGATTAACATTATTAAATGAATTCTACACAAATCAAGACATCTCTTTGAACATGAAAACAACATTTAGTAAGTTAAAATTGCTATTAAAAGGAGAATCCGAAATTGACCTCAATGATGACACATAAGAGTCTACATTAGGGGGTGTTGGTTCACGTCTTGAAGGGACCACTTTTGTCTTCGTAAATAAGACAAAAAACTTAAATGCGAGTGAAATAAAAAAAACTGCAAACATTAAAAAATCGGAATATTTATTTCATTTTAGATGTGTCATTTATTAGTGTTCGTAAACAACCACAATTGTAAAATGTTCAAATCATCTAGATTTGTTTCTTTCTAATAATAAGCCGCCCTCCCATGTGATTTCCGAAAACCTATTAAAAATAGAAGTCGCGGGCTTCTGCCCGGCGACTAATAAGTTTCAATTGACGATAAATAACTGAAAACTTATCATAATAATAATTAATATTTTGCTCTCAAATATAATATTTCATACGCTTTAATGATTTTTTTTCACTGAAATTTATTTCTTAAGGAAAACAATCAAAAGTTAGTATGCAGAACATTTCATTTTAAAACTTCATCTTATTCGTGCCTCTCGTAGGTTCGCCAACTTTTCGACATTATTCATTAAATACAACATTTGATTGATCTACAACCTAGATCATTTGTTTAGCATCTAAGTCAAAACTGAGGTTAAACAGCTATCACTGAAAAAATTAGGTTACGTGTTAGATTATGGCGCTGTCACACTAGCGTATTGTACTAGCGTATTCCAGCGTATGACACATATCACTCATACGCTGGTATAGGCTGACATACACTACGGGTACGTTAGACATAGGTTGTATACGTTTCAAGCACGGTCGCATACGGTGGTATACGCTGGCATAAGGCGAGGCAGAATATTATTTGTAAGCATGCCCAACATTTTGTGCATATTCGGACGTATGGTTTATACGCAAAACAGACGCAATGCATACGCTGAAAACGCTCGAGTTACGCTAGAGGTACGTTACTCATAGGTCGAGTACGCTGGTTATACGCTGACATACAATGGCATGAAGGTGTACCGTACATCTAGCGTATTGATGGCGTTTAAGTAACGTACTTCTAACGTATGTATGACGTATCTGCAACGTATATATACATATTGGCGTATGCCTGACGATTGAGTAACGTATACAACTAGCGTATCCCCAGCGTATTGCCAGCGTTTTGATGAAGTGTATATATAGGATCCCATTTCTATTCTGCAATGTGGAATGGCCGCATCTTATACGGGCACTTTGTCACGTGACCAAAAAATCTGTATTTTCAAGGGCTTTTTGTGCGTATGAAAATTAATTTATGAACTTTATGCAACTAATACGTTTCTCTCATACGCAATAGTTTGACAGGGCAATTACGTTGTTAAAGTTAATTTGCAGGCGTATCACTTATACTATTCGAACCTGAGTGTCTATAATAAATGTATCTGCTTGGTATCACAGTTACATATCCACTCATAAGATTGGAACACGTGTGTATACAAATGAAATATATAATAAGGTTATATCACTTAGACGGTTAACATATCCATGAGCCCTAGAAAACAAACCAGTACGTGGCCAGGGAAATATGTCTCACCAAAAGACGCCCAACCATCACCACGGTCTGAAAGTTTCGAAACCGGGGCCCCTGCTTTTAAACATTATCGATTCAAACCGTCGTTTGGACGTGATGGGTCGTTCTGTATCCGAGTAGTAAGTACTAGTAAGTCATCCAGGTATCATGAGAGAGTTACATATCACCAGTATAAGCATGTTCTGTATTTGCAACAATGTCTTCAACTATATTTAAAAAGTATCTACTTTCATGTCGAGATCATATGAATAATTTTGCTGCAGATTTGATGTATGCTGGAATTGTTTCAAAATTCGCAGAGTTATTTCAGTTATAAGACGCTCCCCGCCAAATGACTTGTTTGACAAAGTAAGTAGCAGTTAAACACAATTTTGTTGACACAATCTATGGCGCTGGTTCAGATATGTCATCATTGTTAACGTTAGTCGAATTGACAGACTTCAACTTTCTTTCGTTTCTCCGAGGCGAATCCTTGATGGCAATCAATGAATAACCAGACCATTTCCTATACCTACGGCTTCAAACAACATTTTGGTTATACTACACTATGCTCCATTGTTCACACAATTAAACGACAAATGAAGAATACGTTATTCTGCACACATTCACAGTCTTATCTTGATCTACATTACCCGCTCCTCATTTGTCAATGCCATCACATTTACTCTGTGAATACGCAACAACTTTGGCTCGATGAGTGCTAGTTAAAATCTATAAATTGATTGGTCGATTCGAATAGCGCATGCGCGAGTGCTCGTTGTTGTAGGAATTCAACAGAGTAATGTTATCATGTTCCCACCATGCGAGTTTAAAAGATTTTCAGCACACGATGAATTGAAAGCATTTTAACCATAGGAGATTGATCATTGTGAGCGATTTCTCTGTTTTGTCACACTGTTTTCAACTATATTGAAAAAATATATTGTGATGTCGAGATCATATTTTTGCCTTGATATTTTGAAATTTGCCTTGTGCAGATTTGATGTATGTTGGAAAGAGTTAAGAATTCGCCGAGTTAATTCAGTTATAGGACGCTCTCCGCCAAATGACTTGTTTGACAAAGTAAGTAGCAGTTAAACACAATTTTGTTGACACAATTTATGGCGCTGGTTCAGCTATTTCATCATTGTTAACTTTAGTCGAATTGACAGACCTCAATTATCTATCGTTTCTCTGAGGCGAATCCTTGATGTCAAACAATGAATAACAAGATCATTTCCTATACCTACGGGCCATGTAATTCGAATTTATAATAATGAGACTATGGTGTACTTTAAATGAAGGAATGAAAATATGAATGCCATTTTGCAAAACCGTTGAAGATAAAAAAAAAAATCATCATTCAAACAAAAAAAATGTTTGACTTCTTTGCTTGAGACAAAAACTGTTTAAAATTAAATTAAGAAAAATATTGTGGAAGTCTTTTAACAGGAGACATTCAATAACGTATATATTTCATGCTGGTTGTTCCAGCGAATTGTTACAAAACGGGTTTTACACACGTCTGCACAATCGAACGATACAATTTGTACTGTCTAACAGTTAAATGACACGTGACAAGATCTAAAACCTATGATCAGGGGCGTAGCTCCCTTTAGGCACTGTATGCACGTGCCTACACATTTTTTTTTAAAATGCCCCAAAATGCAGCTGCGGCGATAGACATCTGCGTAATGTATCGACCAGATCAGCCTGCGCTTTCCGCGCAGACTGATCCGGCCGACACATTCCGTCTAAGGGGGGATAGATAGAGTAGTGATTCCTGAAACAGAAAATCCACAGGAGGCGAAAAGTGTATATCCGGGTACGCCTGTGTCGCATGCTTAGGCTGATCCGGGTCGATACTTACGCAGAGTCCACAATGTTGATTTTCTCACGAGACGGCCTACACATTGAGTATTGCCAAGCTCCGCCCCTGATGATAACCCGGATAATTATCAACATGCCATCAGAGAGCCAGTGTTAAGGATCACCGTTGTTATTTTTCATCACGCACTATACAGATTGTCGGCATGTGAATGGTACTTGATGCATTTTCCATGTTAACCTGACACGTAAAACGAATGTTCATCAATTAAAATCCTCGCTGGATTACCAATTTGATTCATTACTCTTGCACATAAGACTATTATTCTCAAGTCTCTTTAACCCTTTCCCACTTACAACAAAATATATGATAAAGACCCTGCAAACGTGTACATGCATGCATGCATTAAAAAAATAAGGAACATGTCATTAAATGAAAGTATGATTATTGGAAAGTTGGCAATAGTATGGCAAAACTAGAAATGGCTCTTCGTGAGCATATTTCTCATTTTGTAACAGTTTATGTAAAAGTTGTCCGCTGCAGAGTGCGTCATCATGTGTCTTCTTAAGGGAAAGTTAATTGATTGATTGATTGTGGTTTAACGCCGTTTTCAACAATGTTTCAGTCATATCATATCACGGCTAGTCCACTAACTCATCTGTTTTCTTACAATCTCACACAAGCACTTCACACAACAGTTTTTCCTAGCAGCCAGCTGCTTTTCCGCATAGACTGTTAGCACATTGGTGGAAGACGAATGACGCTTGTCACAGTGACTTTTGTCAAACGTCGGAAAACATGTTGGCCGAGCCGGAGTTCGAACTCAAAACCTCCGGACAGCCCGCGTCGCTACCGACTGAGTCACCGGGGCTCGATTGGGGTAAAGATTGAAACAATCTGCACCAAGAGGAATCTAATTGACTTTGCACTCCCGTCTTCAGAAGAACCATTTCACGGTAGTTGTTGTCATTGTAAATGCAAACATATCCACACAATGATGATAACTGATCTATATGAGTGTATAAACGTATATATACACTTTGTGACTGATGACATACTGAAAGGTTCCCTGAAAGCAGTGCACTCAGACTCGGGGACATGAACTAAGGGAGATTTAATAAGAAAATCATGAGCAATTCTTCCTCTAACATGTTTTCAAAAGTCGACTTTCGCGTTAAAAATGACTTTGTACAATAGTAAATTAGTAATTAATATGTTGTCAGATTCATATTTGTATACCTTAAATGAGCAGGGCTCAATGATAACACATCGTTTCTGATTATAACAAGAATACATACACACCTACATATATATATCTGCTGGCGAATCCATTCATGTTTACCCAAATGGACAATTGTAATTGTCAGAGTTTTCTTGAAAACCTTTCGTGACTTATTTACAAATAGAGTGAGTCTAACAAAGTACTCTCTGTAAATAGGTTTACATAAGGAGGAGACAATTTGGTCTTTGTTCAAGAATATCTCACTCAGAATTAATTTAAACCCTATATTGTGGTTTTACAAAAGAATCGTATCTCTGAGACGATTAATTTGAATACCAACAACATAGGGTTTGAAGAACATTTCTGCCAGTGAAATACGCCCGTTATCTAGAGCTCAGCGTAGTTCAACCCTTTCCCTCATACGACAATTCTGTAGCAGACGACTTTGAACATATTTTGTCAGATGGATCTATGACTAAAAGTGGAAAACATTGTGACAAAAGGGGAAATTGCACGTTCTGTGCAATTTCTTCTTTTGTCACTATGTTTTCAAAACGCCGTCTGCTTTAACCCTTTCCCTCATACGACAATTCTGTAGCAGACGACTTTGAACATATTTTGTCAAAATATCGAAAATCTCCATAATTGCATGGATAACCTATGACTAAAAGTAGAAAACATTGTGTCAAAAGGAGAAATTGCTCGTTTTGAGCAATTTCTTCTTTTGTCACTATGTTTTCAAAAACGTCGCCTGCTGCAGAGGCGTCAGAAAGCGTCTATATGAGGGAAAGGGTTAAACTGTAGGGTTGTGAAAGATGATTTACACTGGGCCCGTATGTTATAGAGTCTGTCTGCGTAGAGACGACATGCGTTGACCCTTTCCCACATGCGACAAATCAGCAGCAGACGACTTTGATAACAATATCTACTAATGTGATAGGACAACCAGTATATACTGATACGTTGCCTAGATGAACTTTCTCTTTGAGCGCAGACATACTCGGAAGAAAAATGAAATCATTTGCGACAGTTATGTTTGCTTACACATCACTGCTTCTTTAGCTATATACTTGTTATGTTTGACCGCAGACATAATTAGCTGAAAGATGAAATCATTTGTGACAGCTACACACCACGCTAGATCAAAGTCATGATGATTCGTCTAGACATTTTATTGTTAATTATGCAAACACTCTTTTAATAGATAAAATATGTAACCTTTAATTAAATAATTGATAACGACCTGCAAATATAAAACGTTAACATCCAAACGAATACATCCTGCTATAAATCAACCGATATTTGTAATGGTCTTGATATTGTCAGTTTATGGAACACACTGTGTTAAGTAGGTATCTTATAGTTGATATTTGTGCAAACAGGGGTTTGCCAGACATGATGCATCGTCCGTGTCTTAATCGATTTTGTTTTTGTGTTTGTTTGTTTTGGAGTGTAACGCCGCTTTCAACAGCTTTGGTCATATCACGGCGGTCAGTGCACCTACCCATGTTGTCCTGGCTTTCCCACACCAGTACTTACACAACATTCTTTCGAAGCCACTGACTACTTTCTCACATAGATCAGAGGTGAGAAGCAATGGAAAACATCGCCCGAAAGAATGTCGCCGCAACCGGGTATCGAACCCGTGACCTCCAGATCACGAGTCAGATACGCTACCAATTGAGCTACCCGGTCGGGTCGTGTCTTAATCGAATCGAGTTGAGCGGCGGTCGAAAATGGTCAGTTATTTCAATAGTTGTCTCATTTGAGTTTCAAACGATTTATTGCGCGGGTGCCTCAGAACCAGTGCATATATTGGTTGTGAAAAAAACTGTCACTGGTACAATAGGCTTGCGCATGCGCCATGTTAATCGTCTTGATCGCGCATGCGCCGTATTTTACCGTCAGCTCTCGGATATTTCCGTTTGGGTTTGTATACGAGTAGTTATTTTATGATTAAAATCTAAATTAAAACCATAGTTTAACATGTACCGGCTTAACTACCGGCGTTAAGCCATCGCGGGTCACATATACAGGCACTAACCGCGATGAACGTTGCTTAACTTTACGAAAAGGTCAACCACCCTACCAATGTCGCTATAAAATCCGGCTTCCAAAGCAAGGCCGTAGAAGTGATATTTACACCCGTTCCCGCAACATTTCTCCCTCTTTTCTATTGACTTCGACCCGAAGTCACACAACTGATCACAAGCAGTATACCAGAGCGGGGTCTATGTAACATCACTGGGAACCACCGGGGTTTTAATAACAGGATAATGGGAATATTTTCATAAATGCGAAGTTATTGTTCTAAATTTTGCGATTTTAAGAATATATTAAGGGGAAAAAAGGACGTGCATGCGCAGACAAATGTTTACAATAACTTTGGGAGATCGAGGTCAACACGTTGGGAAAAGGTATTTTTGTTATCGTTTTACGTATTTAACTAAAACAATATTGTTATCATATATTTATATCATATATTTAAAAGCGGGTTTCTTGTTTTACGAATCAAACAGTTTTTCTTTAGCCATACACTGCTGATTCCCGCGCTAATATCGAACTGCTGCCTCTTGCAGCAACTCTTGTAATGTATAGTTACTGCGTAATTAAAGAAAACGAAACCCATTGTCCACTTTACCACCTGTAAAGAAACATATAAAAATAGCATTAGGCAAACTGATACTGATTCTAGATTCAGTAGACCAATATATCTCCTAAAGTTACTTGGAACTGTTTTGGCAGCAGGTATAGCCATGAAATACAACGCCATTACTATTGGCAGGATCGGTATGTGCGAATTAGCTAAGATTTATCAGAACATGATCGTCTGCTGGGATTTCAATGTCATTTATGGTAATGTTAAGTTTTGATCATACTTTAACCTAATAAGATAATTAAAGAATGACGTCATATCAATGGTGCTTCAATCAATTAATCTAGTATACAACATACTAAAGCAAAAGTAATGTACTTAATTTCTTGTTAACTGCACGTAATACTTGATAATTTGACACAATGTCAAATTAAAACCAGATTTATTTCGGAAATTCCGCAAATTTTGGATGTTTTTATCACAAGAACGAGGCCATATGTTTTTGAATTCATATCATCCGAGTCACGTCACTCGAAAACCGTCATTCGGAACTCACCGAGACTCTTCGGCAATTAGATTGTAATTTGATTTGTATCCCTTTCCCTACCGAATTTCATAAAGTTTTCCGACCAATGGGAATTTGGTAACATTTAATGTCTAAGTGGCAAACAATGTAGATTTCAGGAGAGACAGCTCGCTACGAGCTGTCTCGCCTGAATCTGCAGTGTTTTCAAAAGCCTTTCATTGTCTATGGGAGCGAAAGGGTTAAAGCCGTTAATAAAGCAACCAAATAAGGAAGGTTTTAGTAAGATGTGTTCAATTATTATCATTTCCAACATAGAGCTAAAAGACGTTTTTTCGTCGAATGTGTACAATATCGAATGACTGTTTTCGTATTTTATATACGACACCTAAACCTTTCCACTAACGACACATGATATCAGATTTCTGTCGAATGGCCAGAATGTCGAATGGCGTCTTGCTTTCGCTTGTTACATGTATGTTAGACACTTAACCTTATCCAAAAACAAACGTGTTATCAGTTGTTTTTTTGTCAAATGTCAACAATGTCGAATGACTTCTGATTTCGAAGGCTTTGATGGCATATAACCATTTTCTACAAATGATTAGCTAAACATTGGAAGCATCCTGACAGAAATACTGGAAGCTCTTTATAAAATTAATAAATATGTAACTGGTAAATAGGGTTAAAAACTTTATGGAAAAGGTTGTAAAAGTATCACATGATTTATTTCGTATATCAAAATTAATGTTGAAGCTGTGTGTTATTTTCTTGTTTTAAATTGTACAAAATCATACAACAACTTTAAAACGCTTTTTTATTTCAATAGATTGCTGCCTCCTACTGCAATGTTAATTGTAATAGTAATACGAACGAACATGTTCTTCATTATAAAAACATTGTAACCATTGATGATAACATATAAAGGTCAAAGGTGAGCATATTTGAAATATCTGTACCGGTTTTAAAGACCGCAACAACAAGGGAAAAATATGTTTTTCTCATAACCGTTTGTGCCGTACTGACCAATCAAACGGCATGATTCCTTGCAATAAATACATGTCTTTTAATATTAGACGGATCCATCAATACATTCCTAGAATTTAAAGGCTCTATTTTCCCTTTTACAGATGTGGATTGATTTTGGACTCCGGTGGAAACCCGAGAAATATGGCGGCATAAAGGTTGTTCGTCTGCCACACGATGTCGTCTGGAAACCCGATATTCTATTGTATAACAAGTAAGTAACGACAGGTCAAAAAGGGAGCTTCCATCGTTCTGTGGTAACATTGACACCTTGGTCTGTACTCACTAAACAGTGAGCTTAATACAATTCTAAAATTAGTTGTTTTTTCATAACATTTCTGATTGGCTACACTATTATTGTTTAGTAAATCCGAAAGTTCGCATCTTTGAAATTTAGAACATTGAGATTTAGTTGGTGGTGTTAATCAACCGTAACGTATTAGCACAGTCTGATCTGTATCTCGACTGTTTACCAGTTAGGCTTAGACGGTTTCAAGTAACATCAATAAAGCAGTATCTATTTGGATCCTATAACATCGATGCGCACGCAGGTTCCTTCCATCACGTGTGATAATTAAGTGCGGATTGGTCTTCCTGGATAACCGATCTTATTTAGAATGAATTGAACCGATCTTATCAACATCAGGCCCATCTTAGCATAAGTATTACCAGTGTAGAAAATCATCTCCCTTACCCTAATTATCCTGTAGGATCGAAGTCAAATCTGTTATTAAGAAGTTTCCTGGAACATTCTTAGACTTGGTAGATCTGGATCTACACTGGTAAGAAATGTCCCAATGTTGATTTTGGCAGAGCAACTGTTTATTCATATACCTAGCTACTTATTTACTTATTTAACATCATTGGAACCATTTTGGTGCATGATGTCAAACAGAACACATTTCCCCTATTTTTAGCAGACATAACAATTGTCCATGAGTCTGATTGTTTCTTTCATTTTCTACTATTTCTACGTCTTCGAAGTGTTTCTTTATTTTCTGCGGTGGTCCATGTATGTGCTGTGTTTGAAGTATTGAGCTGTGCTCGAACCATCTACATATTCTAATCTTTATTGACGCCGCGTGGAAGCGCGGCGTCAGTATGGGATAGGTTTTAATTTTGTACCATGGGGTGACGTAATCGAAAAGGGAGCAACCAACATTATTATTGTTAAGAAAAACTCTGTTGTATGTTTGAAAAAAAAACACCTTTATGAATCAATAAATTGTATTAACTGATTCAAGAAACAACAAGATACAAAATACGTTTGTCTTCTAACGTTATTACAAAACTTTAGATACATTTAATTTGTATTTAATAACTTTTCCCCAACTGCCTAGGCCAAGCTGTTTTTGATAGTTTGGTTTACGGCCCTGACCCAATTCATCAAAGCTCAGAAAAAAAGTTCACTTTTCCCAAACTTTCTAGGCTAAGCGTTTTTAATTGTTTGGTTTACGGCCCAAAATTTGCCTATTTATAAAAGTCTGTTGTATTTCTAAACTTAAAACGTTCCCCCATACAGTTTGTTCATTCAGACCATTGTATTCTTGCTATATGTTGACTATACATGTGAACTTTTTCTTTTAGTTTCATAAATGCTCAATTTTGATCATAAATATCTTTAAACTTTGTAAAATTACTTCGTTTTTTTTTGTTTGTTTTTTATATACTCCCGTTTTTAGATTCACTGGCTGAAAACCAGTCGAGCTTAATGCCATGGGGAATTGTCCGTCCTGCGTTCGTGCGTGCGTCCTTGCGTGACTGCGTCCGTGCGTGAGTGCGTCAGTCCGTCCGTCCGTAAACGTTTTGCTTCAAACGATTTTTCCTACCTAACCCCTTGGCCAATTAGGATGAAACTTCACAAAAAGCATCCTCTCAATGTCTTCTCGTACGTTCCTCAAACTGTATGGGATCCATGTAAAATTCATGAAAACCGAAAGAAAAAATAGTGATAACTTAAAAAATCTTCTTCTCCTCCGTAGGTATCAGGCCGATTTTCAAATAATTGTGTAGAAATGTTGCTTGGGTGACCTTCTTTCAGATTCCTTTAAGCCAAATTGATTGGTCGAAAACTGGCCGCCAGGGGGGCGGAGCTATTTTTGCCTTATAATATGGCTATAGTGAAAACTTAAAAAGTCTTCTTCTCCGAAAGTGTTGGGCTGATTTTCAAATTATTTTGCAGAAATGTTCCTAGGGTGACCCTCTATCAGATTTCTTGTTGACCAGGGTGTGGGGCTGTTTGGAGAATAATTTTTTGCCTAATGGCAGTGGAGCGATACTGGTCCTCTTGGGCCTCTTGTTGTTATCATACTTCTGATAAACTGGAAGGAGAATAGACTTCCCCCTCTCCTTCCAAAGCTTGTTTCACACTTAACTTATTGTTAATATTTAATCACCTATGTGATTTTTTTTTTATCTAATTGATCTAGTGCAGATTTGAAACCGTTTATTGGTAAAATATTAAGAAACTTCAGCTTGTATGGTAACCTTTTATTATAGGCTATGTTAGCCGGGTGAGCGATATAGGCACATCTTGGCCTTCTTGGTTATGATAAAGGGACATTTGGCCTTCTTGTTCAAAATATTTACATCCTGTCTGTTTTCACACGTTATTTAAATGTACTGAACTACATATGCTTCCTTTAAGTCATGCTTCAAAATCATGCGCGGCGTCTTTGATACTCTGCATCAAAATTCGTCTTGTATTTGCTGTAACTGGTCGAAAGCTAGTAGGTATTATATCTAGCATATTATCAGAAAAAAAATGTAACGTATCTTGTACTATATATACATGGAACTGTATACCTAAACGATTACAGATAGATGGACCTCCAAAGTTTTATTAATTAAGCTAACAATAGAGCCCAAGATAAGGGGCATCTTTCATATTTTAAAACCCTTATTTAAAAAAAATCCAATCCTATATTGTGGGTACTCAAAAGAATCGTCTCAGTTAGACGTTTTTTCTATGTACACACAACATAGGGTTTGGTTGAATAATAAGAGAGATAGTGTGGGGGAAATACCAGTTTACTTCCCCTTATCTCGTAATCTGGTTTTAGTTGAAATAGTTAAACTGTGCAGGTCAGTATATCTTTAAACGTTTAGGTATTCGGATTCATTTATATATAAAAATACTAGTCAACTTACATTTTTCTAATATAATGCTGAAAATATAACCTAAAAGCTTTGTTATAATGTATATAGGATTGCATTAAATTGAACTTTACATTAATTACTCCCTAAAATCGACAGGTTCTTTGAAGCCGCGTCCTTTTCATTTTCTTCGCACTGCATGCTGTATTTTTTGCTTTAATATCTCGGCAGGTTTTCATTTAAACACAATTCCCATGTGTCTTCTTTTTGGGAGTTTTATTCCGAATTCCTTTCTATTTTGTTCTTGTTAATAAAACATCAACGATAATTTTAGTCAGTCCAATCTTAAAATCCATATAGGAGATAAGATTGAAAACCATTGCTCTTGACTGAAAGGATCCACGTGGAATAAAGTTTCCATTGGTGTATATCATACAAAAGAGATGAATGAAACTTTAAGAATTTCATTGCAATCAAACAGATATTTAACTCCCATGAAGAGTCCTTGTGTTGCATAATCATTCACTGTTGCTTAACAATCCTTGCCCACATACAGACCGAGGGCTTGGCGTGAAACGGTTGTAACTAAAATTGGTATTTTTTTTACCAAGGTTAATCACCTCGCCATAAAGTCTTTAAAAGCGTCAAATAATTTGACTAGATCAACAATGGAAATTTAGGTGCCATTGCTCGTTCTGAGCAATGGCACCTATATTTGCATTGTTTACAAAGGTGTCAAAATTGCCCCTAAACCAGAGTTTTCAAAATAGGTTTTTAGTTACAACCCTTTCACACCAAGCCCTCGAGACGCATTCGAACGTCTCTGCAGCATTCGACTTTTGAAAGCAGTGTGACAAAAGTGGACATTGCTCTTAATGAGCAATGTCTTCTTTTGCCCAAATGTTTTGACATCGATTCAATTAATACAATTTCGTATATAATGATTGTTCATATCCTTTACTAAAGGTGCTATAAGTCGTTGGCGGCAGATCTGTTGTATGCTTGATATCGTTAGCACGGTTCCTGTGAATATGAAATGAACGACCTCGTGTGTTTTGTCTGTTGTGTTGACATTGTGCCCGTATATGTGTACACACTCAATTAATACACCTTTTATAACGTGATAAAAATCTAAACGATTTGGATTAACTTCTTTCTATACTCTACTATTATTATATCTTCGACCTGGCGATAGGTTCAATTAATTCATTGATCTTCTGCGTCGACGAGCGTAATTTAAGTAATTAATTTTATTGCCCTAACCCCTTCTCAAATACACACGCATTTTGACGAATTTTGATAACATTCTGTCAAGAGGAGACATTGCTCACTTGTCACTTTGTCTTCACTTTCATCGAAAAATAACTACTTTATATAATTATTTCCATGGTTTTGACAGGGTGTTTTCAAAGTCGTCTACAACATATTTGTTGTTTGTGGGAAATGCTTTCAGGGGATGGAGGAGATCGCTCAAGTCTAACGATTAAAATCACATGGTGTCACAAACTATACATACGCATGTGCACACAAACGGCTACTGGTTACTTCGATTGCGTGGGCTCCAAATTGAACTGTAATTACTTAACGTTTCTATCAACGCATGAAAACATCATTCTAAACCACCTGTTTGACCTTAATTTCCGAATAACAAAACAAACGTCCCACCAATATTTTTTCTTGAAATGAGCCAACTCGATAACAGTCCATGCTGCATTCATTGTTCTTGACCATGTCGTCTGAAACCGTCTCCTTGGTGTATTGGTTAGAGCGTCTGCCTCGGGAGCGAAAGATCATGATTCGAGCCCCGATCGAGAACAAAATTGTTTTCCTCCTTGGCACTAAAACATCGGTGTCGGGATAAATCATTCCGGTAGTACGGGGAAACACCGTGATATTGCTGAAATACTGTTGAAAACGGTGAGAAACACCTTCCATGCAAGTCTTCTGCAAATGTCACAGTCTTTAATATTTCTTTACAATCTACATGTATAAATTGTTTGGTTCTTTAAAAAATAAAAACAGCTTCATAAGATGACTTTTAACTCTTTCAGCGCCAAAGGCAATATTGATGTGTTTTCAAACAATACAGATTCAGGTGAGTCAGCGCTGTCTGACCTGAAACCAGCATTGTTTGCCTTTTAGTTATCAAAATCGTCCAACTTATATTACATGAAAAATGGAGAAGCCCCACTTTGGAACATGGAACAGTGTACTTTAAACAATTCGGCCCTGAAAGAGTTAAACTAACCTGACAAAATATTGCAATCTACAAAAGAGTGTGGCAAAAAGAGAAATTGCTCGTATCGAGTTTTCTTTCAATTGCCAATGTGTTTTCAAAAGTCGTCTGCTGCAGATGCGTAAACGTTGCATGCATCTGGGAAAGGGTTGATACAGTTTGTTATTTCCTCATTTCAGTGCGGACGTCGCCACCCACTTTTCATCGATTAGTTCTAACGTCATAGTAACATCAGACGGAAATGTCACGTGGTTATCCATGGTTATTTTTAGAAGCTCGTGCGCTATCAACGTCCGATACTTCCCGTTTGACGTACAAAACTGTTCAATGCAGTTTGCATCATGGACCTACGATGGATTCCAGATTAACTTGATGATAACAACAAACGAGGGCGATATCTCAAATTACATAGCAAACAGTGAATGGAATTTACTCAAACTCTACGTCGAAAGGAACGTTGTGTATTATTCGTGCTGTGAGGAGCCCTATCCCGACATCACCTTCTACATATACATCAAACGGCGGCCATTGTTCTATATATTCAACATGTTTTTGCCGTGCATTATGATAACTCTTGTTGCGTTGCTAGGGTTTTACATCCCTAGCGACAGCGGAGAAAAGGTTACCATGGGAATAACGACGCTGTTGTCAATGACGGTGTTTATGATGCTCGTAGCCGAGAACATGCCGCCAACTTCAAACGTCCTGCCGTTGATTGGTTTGTATTTTTGTAATTTTGTATTTGTGTTGAGCCGGTCAGGGCCTTTGTGCTTAGATATCTATCATAATGGTGAAGCAATTCCAATGTGTCATTTAACCAAATATGTGTTTTCCATTCCGCAAAATAAACCACACGTCAGCTGAAATTTCATTTCCGCCATTATAGTACAGTACCCTACTTAGTATTGCTGAAGTTGATCACTTGTGATAATGTAGAAGTAGGTAAGTCAATGCACACGTCTTCTACGGATTACCCGGATTGAGTAGCGTAAATACACGTATAGTGTAGTCGTAGGTTCAGGCAATAGATTGAAAGAAGACATACTAGTACATGAATTGTGGTTTAACATAAGGCTACAAAGCACCACTGGAGGACAAATGTCATTGTTCTAAATATACATACCTTGACAGGTACAACAATAAAGGTCATCTTTGCACAAGGGTCAGGTTCGGGTCAATAGTATCGGGTCATAATGAATAGTACTCCAGGAGAACCAGTAGAGCCGCAATAGCCGGTTATATCAAGGGTTACCAATACAGGCGACCCAATTATACATAACTAACGTCATACGTTTCAGGAGAGTCAGTGTAGGTAGGTTGTCTGGCAAAAATGTTGTTTGGAGCACTTTTGCAAACAATTCAGAAAACAAATGGTCATGTAAATTCGCCGCCATTATTTAACTGAATATAGTTGTAAATGGCATTAAACTTCAATCAATTATTCAATCAAGGAAAAAGCAACCTTCAACAAGGAGTAACACCTAGAAGAAAAATTATTCCTTTTTTAAAAATGTGTTCACAAGTTGTTCAAAAGTTGTTCAACAGTTGTCTGCTGCATTTTTGAAATGTTATGTTATTCATTCATTCAAATGAAAAATAAAGAACCAATTATATAATTGCAGCAAAACGGGCGCGAAAATGTAGGCCAGTTTTTTATTTTATCAAATTAAAACCTTATCAGATTAAAACGACCTCTGTAAAATTATCTGTCAACGGATCATTAAGATAGAATCTGAGAAAAATGATTTGATTAATGCGTCGCGCAATTGAGTTCGTGAACGCCAAGAAGCGGTTTTTTGCAGTCAATCCTATTTAAAGATCTTTTTGAACCGAACATTTTGCAGACGAATTGCTATTTTAGGATAACATGTTGCTTAATTTCCCGGATTGGTCTGATTTGATCAATCATATTGTGTAACCCTTAAACAACCCTTTCCCCTATATAGACGCTTTCTGACGCCTCTGCAGCAGACGGCTTTTCGAAAACAAAGTGTCAAAAGAAGAAATTGCTCAAAACGAGCAATTTATCCTTTTGCCACGATGTTTTCCACTTTAAGCCATAGGTTATCCATTCAATTATAGAGATTTTCTATTTTGACAAAATATGTTCAAAGTCGTCTGCTGCAGAATTGTCGTATGAGGAGAAGGGTTAAGGCATCCGCTTCTGGAGAGCGATGTCCAATGTTAGGATCCGGTGGGGTTGATTAATTGTTCGGTGTTGATGCCTGTCTGTCTGGTGCCTGGTACCCAATGCCTCTCTGCCTGGTGCCTGGTTGGTACGCAATGCATGTCTGTCTGGTGCCTGGTACCCAATGCCTCTCTGCCTGGTGCCTGGTTGGTACGCAATGCATGTCTGTTTGGTGCCTGGTACCCAATGCCTCTCTCTGCCTGGTGCCTGGTTGGTACGCAATTCATGTCTGTTTGGTGCCTGGTACCCAATGCCTCTCTGCGTGGTGCCTTGTTGGTACGCAATGCATGTCTGTTTGGTGCCTGATAACTGATACTTGTCTGCCAAGAGCGTCGAGCTTCATTCATGTTTGCCTAGTGCCTAGTGTCTGACATAAAATACATATTTGGGAAATAATTGTGTGCTCAAGTCTATTATCAGTCAAATATGGCTGGCCTTTTCAATAGGAATATAACACTATAAATAAATACACGCATGTTACTTAACAATGTACATCTACAGCAGACGACTTCGCAAACATTCAGACAAAAATCTGACAGACATCCTGCAATTGAAAGAATGATTTGTACATATAATAACATAATTGATATATACCCATTTTGTAATTTTAAGGTTTCGGTGATAAAATTGCGCATTGTTACAATAGCTGTGTGAAGTAGTAAGCCAATGTTATTTGAAGTTCCTAACATCGGGATAATGTTACATTTTAAACAACCCTGGAGGAAAACGTTCGTGTGGTTTTCGCTCAATAGTACTTGAGTTCAGGGACTCGAGATGAGTTCATCTATTGCGATGGCTATTTTACAAGGTCTCTTCTCTCACGTATAATCAGTGGTGTTGAAAGGTTCTATTAATTTAATCAAACGTTAAAGACTTTGGGCCATCAAGGCTTTCTGGGATGGTCATCCCCGTTGTTGTTTTTTATCTCCGAGAGTCGATACATGTGTATAAGCCGTTTCACGAGAAAAACAACATCATGGGCTCTGCGTAATGTATCGAACCAGATCAGCCTGCACAGTTCCATCTCAGGGGGATAGAGATATAGAGTAATTATTCATGAAACAGAAAATTCACAGGTTGCGAAAAGTGACTGCCGGATTATCCTGCGCTGCATGCTTAGGCTGATCCGGGTCGATACTTTACGCATAGTCCACAATGTGTTTTTTCTCGTGGGACGCCACATACGTGGTGCTGTTGGACAAACTAAGCATTATATAGTGTGTTTGTGACAAATGTTGATAAAGTTGCATATGTGTATAACCGTTATCCGATCCACTTGTAAACTGTTTTTCAAAGGTATCTGTGACAAATTAACGTAAAGTGCAGTACCAAATATGATTTGGGAAACGCATGCCGGTCAGGATCTGCACGTGTCACAAATGCATTTAGGTTGGTTTTTCCGGGAGTACTAAACATGATTAAACGTCACTTTGTGAAAACCAACCTTGTGGATTTTGCGACCAGTGTAGATCCAGAATCAACATGCGCATCCGCACAGCTTGATTGAGATCAACATAACTAAAGATCGGAAAGTAGTATCTATGTTGAACTGTAACATGGTTGCGCACGCATATGTTTGACTACATGTGTAATAGTTACGTCAGTAGTGCCGTTCATATTGTGTTTGTAACGAACTATTGCTTGGAAAGTATGTTGTGTGGAGTACTGGTGTGAGAAAACCAGGAAATATATGAGTAGGTGAACTGGCCGCCGTGATATAACTGAGAAATTGTTAAAAACGGAGTTAAACCCCAATCAATCAATCAATCAATCAATCAATTGTAACGAACTATGTTACAAAGGTCAAAAGGAAACACATCCGATCGACTTGACGGCACACAATTTTGTGGCGGGAATTTCAGATGAATGCATTAGACTCATTGGACAATACTTTAATATTGAAAGTGTTTTAAATCATGTCTGATCTTTACCTATATTGACTCATTCAAAGTCATTTTAAGAACAACACCCATTTTTCTGAAATTGAAAGTAAAGTTTACTGCTGGATACGGAAGATCTTTGATTTGACGTTATAGCTCATCAAAACACAAGGTCGAATCTGTCAGGTCTGTTTTTATCCATTTTCGGTAGTTTTAAGAATGAACTTTAATTTAGTATGTTTTTTGGTTGTTTTGGTTGTTAGGAAAGGGCCTATTCCATAATGCTATAATAATCGCCTATGGAAAATGAATTGCTTCCGTCTGACTTGTAGCTGACAAATAAAACAGTCCATTGCTTACTAAGAGAGCCCGGGGAGTATCCGGGCGGATTTAAAGCAGGGATTAAATTGCATAGCATTCCACAGAGATAATTGAATTTAAAACTTTTAGGCGTATGCGGAAATGCACAACAAAATGTAGTTTACACATTGAAATATTGCCATATTCAGCAAGAATACATGGTAAATTTATAAATATCTACAGTATAATTGCGATTAAACAATACATTTCAATGCAGTTTTCGATTCAATGTCATACAGTGTGACTGACTTAGAGAGTAAATGTACCAGGGAGAAAAAAATTCCTCCAAAATAGAATACAAGCTAAACAAGATTGTGACTGTTTTACTAACGAAATATTTATTCTTCTATTCAAATTAGCTCCGCATCCGTATATGGTTATTATATCACTATGAACTAGGAACTATTTTTAATCACATTGGAAGGAAAAACCGGGAACCGAATCACAACCCATGTGTTTATGTATTCTTCGTGAACAAGTTAAGCCCAGATCTCAGTAATATGCATTTTTCTTTTTACTGTTTGTTCGTAACTACAAGATGCGTAACAGGAATCCAATTGACGTTAGGAAAACCTTCATGATTCTTCATCTAGAGATTAGCGAAAGTTAGGTCCATTTACATTTTATAAAAGAAATTAACAAAACATTCGGTAGACGACTTTGAAACATGCGTTTACCTTCTCAGTTGTGTTGTGGTAGAGCGTCCGCCTCGGGTGCTTGACGTCGCAGATTCGATTCCCCGTCGTCGAGCCATTCCAAAGACTTTTAATGGCTGCCCTCCTTGGCGCTCAGGGTTGCATGGTTAGCATTACGATTGACTGTGCCTGGTGTCAAGATAAATGGACCAGTAGTACTGGAAAATTATCAAGGAATTGTCGTGATATAACTAAAACATTGTTGAAAGCGGCGTTAACCCTTTCCCCCATATATACACTTTCTGACGCCTCTGCAGCGGGCGGCTTTTTGAAAACATAGTGACAAAAGAAGAAATTGCTCAAAACGAGCGATTTCTCCTTTTGCCACAATGTTTTCCACGTTTAGTCATAGGTTATCCACTCAATTATAGAGATTTTCTATTTTTTGACAAAATATGTTAAAAGTCGTCTGCTTCAGATTTGTTGTATGAGGGAAAGCAATCAATCAATCATGCGTTTGCATGTGTGAAAAGGATCGGAAATTGCGAGGACATTTCAGAGGACTAGATAATGAAGAGTGAACTTTTAGTTTCACAACAATATCTCTCTTATAACTCATCTAATAGGGTATGAGGGTCATATACGGACTGAAGGATATACATATATCTCTTCTTATCTGGAGCTCTCCATTTAATTCCATCAACATGTCTACTTCTTCAATCTAAAATAACATCAAAGGAGCCAATTGTTCGAGTCGATTGTTTGGGCTGTTAATGACACACTTTGATGAATGTCTTCTCTCCCTAAAGAGAAATTCGTGTGAAATTTCACGACGGTTCTTTATCATTGTTAGATTCTGAATGAAACAAACCACTGATAAGCTTTAAGGCAATTTTTTCCATTATCGAAACCTTTTACCTGGTTTAAAGATGCTTTTTGGCAATTGTATGCACTAAATAGTGTTCAAAGTGAGCAATTTGTTTTTCCTTATAATGCTTTCAAATTTGAATCAAAATCATAATTTTCTAGACATAACAATTTTATTGCAGACATCTCTGATAAGATTGTATCTCGGTAACGCTTAATCAATTCTTCAGCAATGCATATGCTATCAATATCTAGTGTTACGCTTGTCTTGTTTGCAGGGGTGTTCTTGTGTTGACAATAACAATAATATATCTTAAGGTTTCAAAAATGGCAGAGCAAAAGGTAGATAGTGTGGTTATGTTTTGCAGCAAAATGGACACGGAAAAGTCTGTAAAAGTAAAAAAAGGTACTGAGACATGTTTCGGAAATTTAGAATATTTTTATTTATTTTATTTTAATGTATAATGTTTATACCGCCTTCGCAGCAGATAGTTTGTCATGCTCCGACAATACCATTACATGATCACCCTTTTGGCACTGCATTATATGATTTCCCGAGGGTCATATTAGAGTCAATGCGCAACAAAGGCCTTACAAACGAGAATAGCCGCAAAACGTGTATAGTACCATCACATCATATATAGGCCCCCTGTCACACCGATATAGAGTTTAGATGCACCTACAAGCGGTGGTGAGTACGCACCTTTTCAGCAAAGCGTTTTAGCTCTCTCCGACAACATTATCTTGTATTGTTACTATTTATTACGGTTCGATCCCCGGCCGGGTCATACCAAAACTTAAAAAAATGGTAGTAATTGCTGTCCTTATTGGTGCCCATAGTTGTTACGTCAGCATCATGACTGATTGCTTGGTGTCGGGATAAATGGACCAGAAGTTGTTACTTACACAGGACACGCTGTGATATGACTTAAACATTGTTCAAAGCGACGTAAACACAAAACAATCAATCACTTTAAAGAGGGTGGTCCTGGTTATTTATATAACTGTAACGCTAAAACAGTGTTTCTACTGATATTTACAACTTGAACCCTTTCCCACTTACAGAGGTGTGGTTGATTGATTGGGTTTAACGCCGTGTTCAAACAAAATTCTGTCAGTCCACGGCATCCAGTTCACCTACTCGAGTGTCTCCTGGCTTTCTCACACCAGTACTTCACAGGAATCCGCTGTGGTCGAGTGGTTAGCGTCGGGGATTTCGAAACCGGGTGTCCCGGGTTCGATCCCCAGTCGCGGCAATTCGGTCATAGTGGAGTGCTCTTAGGCAAGGCACATTTTCTAGCCTAGTACTGGTTTGTTCACCCAGGGATCATGAATAAATAAATTTAAATGCGCGCTAAATGACCTTAGCTGTCGATGCGCCGTAAAACAATATACATTCATTCATTCATTCCAGTACTTCACAAAACTTTCTTTCTAATCAACTGGCTGCTGTTTCTCATAACCGTTAATCTATTAGTGGAAGAGGAGTGACGCTTGTCACAGTGAGTTTTGTCAAACGTAGGAGAGAATGTTTGCCGAGGTGCGGTTCGAACTCACAACCCCTGGATTAACACCCCGCGTCGCTATCGACTAAAGTTACCGGGACCCGGCCAACTAATTGCGGGTTCCGTTCTGTAATGGCCGATTAGTTAACTGTCAGCTAGTTAAATAATGACGAAAGCCTGTCTCGAGGGCTTGGCGTGAAACTGTTGTAACATAAAACCTATTTTGAAAACCCTGGTTTAGGGGCAATTTTGAGCCTTTTGTAAACAATGCAAATTTAGGTGCCATTGCTCAGAACGAGCAATGGCACCTAAATTTACATTGTTTACCAAAGAAAAATGATTTAACGCTTATAAAGACTTTATGGCGAGGTGATTTTTTTTTAGTTACAACCGTTTCACGCCAAGCCCTCGGTCTGTCCGGAACACCGTTCCCGAGACTATAAATCTCTTCAAACCTTCTCCGTGCTCGGATATGAACTCGGTGCTCCGAATAAGACTTTTGATTGGCCAATTCCGAGAATAAATTTGCTTCTGACCAATCGGAAATTTGAGCACAAATTTAGAGTACAGATGAAAAACTTTTAATAGATTTAGAGCCTGATGTGTTCGGGATAAAATAGTCCTTTCCCACATACAACTTATTTGCAGCAGACGACTTTGAACATATTTTGTCAAAAAATGGAAAATCTCTATAATTGAATGGATAACCAATGACTATAAGTGGGAAACATTGTGGCCGAAGGTGAAATTGCTCATCATGAGCAATTTAACCTTTGGCCACAATGTTTTCAAAAGTCGTCTGCTGCTTTTGCGTTAAAATGCGTCTGCAGGTGGGAAAGGGATAGGCTGACACTATTTTAAACAGTTGCTCTTTGAAGGCTCTGCAGCTGACGACTAGTGCAAAAGGATGAATCGCTCATGATGACTAAGTTCACCTTATGCTAAATGTTTACATTTTTTTTTCAATAACTGTTCTTCCATTTATATAGAGAGCGTCTTTATTGGTCAATAAATGCTTTCAAATTCATCTACTGCATATTTTGTTTATACATTGGAAACAGGTAAATGATGGAATGCCTTTCGAGTATTTCAGATTTTGCGGACGGTATATTCACAACTACGCCTCCATCAATTTCGAGATGCTGTAAAAAATGGAAAACTGTTAAAGTCTTTTGTAATGGCACAGAACCGATATGAACTCGTGTTAGGAATAGCATGACTGCCATCTCGAGAGGATAACAAATCAACATTAATGGCTGTTTAGTAAAAGCCCCATCCGTGTTTGCCTATTGTAAGGGCTTATTATCAAACTCGCGTATCAGTCTATATACATTTACACACTCATAAGATAACACGAACAATTGGTTAACGGTTAAAAAGAAAACGCATTCCTTCACTTTCCGATTTCGAAAGTATATTTACCTAATCATTGAATCAACTCACACATAGTCCAGACTGCTTCGTGGTAAAACGTTCGCCTCGGTGCGGGAGGTCGCGGGTTCGATCCGCGGCCGGGTCATACCAAAAAAGAGTAGGAACGGCTGCCGTCTTAGGCGCTCAGTGTTGCGGGGTTCGCATTACGACTGACTGACTGGTGTCAGGATAAATGGCACCAGAAGCACTGGTAACTTACCAAGGAAACGCCGTGATATAACTGAAAAAAAATGTTGAAAGCGGCGTAAAACCCAAAACAATCACAAAAGGTTGAATTTTTATTTGAAAATGATAAATGGATAATATCATGACCTTTTGTCGCAGTGTTTTCATCATATTCAATGTAGTTACGACCGAATTGCCTTCTTCTAGCGGAAGACTATGGTGTAGTCGTGGAGCGTCGACCTCGTATGACAAAGTTCCAGGGTTCGAATCCCGTGTTAAGCGAGTTCTTCCCTTGTGATTGTCCACACAAACGACACGAGAACTGGTTATGTCCCCAGGAAGTAGACATCTAACGTGATTAGTTTAAGCTGAAAGCGACGCGGGCTTTCAACCCATGGTTTGTGAGTTCAAACCCTAGCTCGGCCAACCATTCTTTCCGACGTTTGACAAAGCAACATTCTTCTTCTACCATTAAACGGAAGGTCCATGAACAAAGTCATCCAGTTGTTTGGAAAGTATGTTGTGTGAAGTACTGATGTGAGAAAACAAGGAAACACATGAGTAAATGAACTTGCCGCCGTGATATGACTGACAAAATATTGAAAATGGCGATAAAATACAAATCAATCTATTAATCAACATCTTTGAATAAACTAAGACCATCATCAGTGCACAGGTGCCAGTCTCGTTTAAAATCTAAACATAGCTTTTGACTATAAATTGACAATTTATAGGTGAAGTTAGCCAAACATACGACATTGGACATTCGACATTCAAAAAATCGAATGTCGTGCTGGCACGGCATTGGTCATTCGACATTCAAAAATTAAAACTTCAAAAAATCGAATGTCGTGCTCGTTCTTTGGCGAACGTAGCCTCGCAAGCTCGGCAATTTCAACCCAAGAACTCGGTCCAACGATGATTTCACAGTACATGGCCAATAACCTATAATATAGACGGATAAAATGTATCACAGCCTATTCTTCTTTAAGAATGAAATCATAGAAACATTGTCAAATAGTGTCATAGTGTCACATTTTGGCCGCCACGTTTAGCTACGTTGGGAAACGTGGCTACAACGTGAGCAAACGTAGAACAACGTGGCTAAAACGTGATCAAATGTGACAAAACGTGATCAAACTTGACACAACGTGAAGTGGACATTTTAATTGTGTACATGTTCAAAATTCGCAGGTGTTTCCACACAACGTACTACAACGTGGCGAGAACGTGGTACACCGTAGTATGACGAAGCAGAAACGTAGCAAAAACGTAATAAAACGTGAACATAGCTGGTTGATACGTTCTGTTGCGTTTGCTGACACGTTGTGCTGCGCTATGCTACGTTGTGGCCTTGTTGCTACCACGTTCCTCGTGCCGCGTAATGACACGCTGTGTCACGCTATGATATGCTGTAACACGTTGTAATACGTTGTATTGCATACTTTCATATTGTCCCGTTCACTTTGCATTGCAGAAAGTGGTCATGACTTTTCGATCATGACCGGTGTCAAGGAGTGATCATGACCGTAGATAAGGACGTGCGAAAACATGCCAGGGACTACTTTTTTTATGTAAACAATCCTAGCTGACCTAAATATCATTATTATACTTCACGTGACTTTGTAATGTTAAATTCTCATATTATGATCATGGACAATTTCTTACTGTCTCATGTTAACAGTACGTTTTTGACCGGATAACAGTATAGTGTTACCTAGCACGCGCGTCTAAAAGGTTGCCCATGCAGGTGCATGACATCATTTAACAATAACGTCACCGTTATAATTCAAACGGCATTTGCAAGAAAATTACTACTTATGTAAACAAACAGTTTGTTTCGATTTCGGAAGCAGATTTATCAACTCTAGATAAAAAAAAATACCTCAACAGTCTAAACCAAATAGTTCTCAATATGAAAGTATGCAATAAAAAGGTTATTGACCCTGTACTGTGAAATCATCGTTGGACCTCGTTCTCTGGCGAACCGTAGCCTTGCAAGCTTGGCAACGTCAACCCGAGAACTCTGTCCAACGATGATTTCACAGTGCAGGGTCAATACTATATAATGAACTGCGTTATGCTACGTTGTTTTACGTTGTGCTACGTTTCTGCTATGTTGTGCTACGAGTTGGTACGTTGTGGTACGCTATATATGATACGCTCTGTCGCGTCAATGGATTGTACTATGTTCAACAGTCTTGGTAGAGGGTCATCAATGCGTGACGCGTTTTAACTGAACGTGGTTGCAACGTGTCGGCAGCGAGGCATAACGAAGCACAGCGTGGAACAACGTTGCGACAGCGTGGCGGCAGCGAGACATAACCCGAATTTGGATTCGTTGTCACCTTTAAATTGTAGCACAACGGGAATGCAACGAGGCGACAGCGTGGCTAGCACGTGGCTAGGTCGTGGCTAGGCCGTGGCAACAATGTGGCACACCGTGGAACCCGGCTAAAATTTTCAAATCGTGGGTGTCAGAAACGGGGCACAACGGCGAGGCCAAAACGTGACACTATGACTGGGGCCTAAGACTATCGACATTGTAGTATTTCAAACGAATTGGTGCAACAGTCAGTTAAATGTGCTGAATTGTATAACTTGCAGAGCAAGGTGTACATTCAGGTGCACTGTCTTTAGTTATTAGACAAGAATGTGTTGGTCTAGAGAGCACAATTCGGCAACTATAAAAACATCTTCTCGACGAATGGACCTGTAAACGGGCCGTAAAATGTAATTTTGAAAATTAAATGAGAAATTTTCCAATTGTCTCTAAATAGATCTTGCACGAGTTCATTCGCAGGTGATTAACCTTAATGAAAAGAAGAAACAAATTTGTACACGTGAATTAACTGCAATTAACAATATTTATAGACCATTCTACGTGAAAACAGCCCTTACAATTATCCAGTTAACCCTTTCCCTTATTCAGACATCTTTTGACGCGAAATCTTTCGAAAACATCAATGAGAAAAGAAACAAGAAATATCTTTAAAAAAAAGATAAACGGCGAACATGCGCATTCAATGCCGAGAATACGTCACATGACTGGAGATTACGCGAGACTCCCAAGAGGTGTATACGTTTCAATTGACGATACATAACTGCAAACTTATCATGAAATACTATATTTCATACGTTTTCACTGATATTTTTCACTGAGATTTATTTCTTAGGGAAAACAATTAAAGGTTAGTATGCTGAACATTTCATTTTAAAACTTCACCTTATTAGTGCCTCTCGTAGGATCGCCAACTTAACTATGAACCAATCAAAACGTTTTATTTCCTTTATTTCTTCGACATTATTCATAAAATGCAACATTTGATTGGTCTACAATCTAGATCATTTGTTTAACATCTAGGTCAAAACTGAGGTTAAGCAGCTATCGCCGAAAACAGTACTGATAAACGGCTTTTAGTCTTAAAAAAGAAATTTAACCACTGCTTTTCCAAACGGGTTAATCTATAAACGTTAAAAACAGACGACTCTAAACACATAATTTCGGTAGACGGCTTGCCCGGTGAACGGAATGCCTTTTAGACTCTTCCGAATGGATACTGCCAAATGGTATACTTAGAAACAAACCTGTTAACCCTTTCCAACACACAGACGCTTTCTGACATCTCTGCAGCAGACGTATTTGGAAAGCATTTCGGCATAATGAGCAATATTTACATTTGCCACAATGTTTTTAACTATATTCAATAATTATACTTTCATCTATAAGCGTTTTCCAAATATGTGCAGTTATGTTTTCAAAGACGTCTGCTGCAGATGTGTTGTACGTGGGAAAGATGTTACCCTTTCATTCATATAGATGCTTTCTGACGCCTCTGCAGCATATGGCTTTTTGAAAACATGTCGACAAAAGAAGAAATTGCTAAATACGAGCAATTTCTCCTTTTGTCACCATGTTTTCAAATCTATTTAATGATTGTTCTTTCATTTAAAGGGAGTTTCCAGATGCAGATGTACTGTACGAGGGAAAGGTTTAAGTGAAAGCATGATTTATGGATAGACTCGACAGATTCATACGAGGAGCACCTTTTTCAAATTTTCCGCCGACGATGAGTAAATGGAACATTTTGCTTTCTCTGACTTGAGTTAAAATGATGAAAATAGAAAAAATGGTTGGGTTGCAAGACATCCAATTATCCTATTAGAAGCATCTCTAAAAGTTGCCAGAGTCGGTTGGTAAAGTAATTTAATTGTAACCCTGTTTCATTAATGATTGTAAAATTACTCTATAATTGAGCCGTTCCACGAGAAAACCAACATTGTGGACTGACTCCGCGTAACATATCGACCCGGATCAGCCTAATCATGCCGTGCAGGCTTATCCGGGCAGACACTTTTCGCATCATGTAGATTTTATGTTTCATGAATCATTACTCTAAACCTGTATGTCCCTGAGGCGGAAAGTGTCGGCCCGGAATAGCCTGCATGTACTGCGCTGACCGATCTGATGCAATACATCACGCAGAGTCAATAATGCTGATTTTGCTCATGGAACGGCTAATTCATTGGCACACTGTCAACAGTTGGGTGACATTATACAATCTCCACGCCAGACAAAACCCGACATTCAGGCCATTTTTCGCTAAGCGAACATCCGAATGGTCCTTTCAGAATATAATCTATTTATCTTACCGAAATCTGTTAGCTCAGTCCGTAGGGACGCGGGCCGTCAATCCAGAGGTTGTGAGTTCGAACCCTAGCTTGACAAAAGTCACTGTGGGAAGCGTCATTCGGATTCCGCCAATGTGCTAACAGTCTATGTGGAAAAGCAACCAGTTGCTTGGAAAGTTTGTTATGTGGATGACTGATGTGAGAAAGCCAGGAAACTCGTGAGTAGATGAACTAGCCTCCGTGATATGACTGAACAATTGTTCGAAACGGCACGCCCAATAAATCCTAGGAGCCCCGGGAGAACGGTTTTAACGAAACGGTACCTACTTTGATAGAAATAATAATTAACTGCAAGTCTTCGAAAGTTGATATTCGTTTAACTTTGTTCAACCTTTAAAAGCCATATGCCAGCCAAAAAAGGTCTTGTAGCATGTCCTTGTGTATAAACTTCACCTTTCTGATATCACGAAGAGAGGTGTGGAAGAGAAATGAGTGTGTAACATACATCATGATGGCATCACAAAAGGAGTCTGGAAGATAAATTAGTGTGTTATATAAATCACGCTGGCATCACAAAAACACTTGCAGATAAAGTAGTGTAATATATATATATATATAGCATGCTGGCATCACACAGAGAGTTGTGAAAGATAAACGAGTGTGTTATATACATCACGCTGGCTGACATCACACAGAGAGGTGTATAAGATAAACTAGTGTGTTATATACATCACGCTGACTGGCATCACACAGAGAGGTGTATAAGATAAACGAGTGTGCTATATACATCACGCTGACTGGCATCACACAGAGAGGTGTATAAGATAAACTAGTGTGTTATATACATCACGCTGACTGGCATCACACAGAGAGGTGTATAAGATAAACGAGTGTGCTATATACATCACGCTGGCTGGCATCACACAGAGTGGTGTATAAGATAAACTAGTGTGTTATATACATCACGCTGACTGGCATCACACAGAGAGGTGTATAAGATAAACGAGTGTGCTATATACATCACGCTGACTGGCATCACACAGAGAGGTGTATAAGATAAACTAGTGTGTTATATACATCACGCTGGCTGGCATCACACAGAGAGGTGTATAAGATAAACTAGTGTGTTATATACATCACGCTGACTGGCATCACACAGAGAGGTGTATAAGATAAACTAGTGTGTTATATACATCACGCTGACTGGCATCACACAGAGAGGTGTATAAGATAAACGAGTGTGCTATATACATAACGCTAACTGGCATCACACAGAGAGGTGTATAAGATAAACTAGTGTGTTATATACATCACGCTGACTGGCATCACACTGAGAGGTGTATAAGATAAACTAGTGTGTTATATACATCACGCTGACTGGCATCACACAGAGAGGTGTATAAGATAAACGAGTGTGCTATATACATCACGCTGACTGGCATCACACAGAGAGGTGTATAAGATAAACTAGTGTGTTATATACATCACGCTGGTTGGCATCACAGAGAGAGGTGTATAATATAAACTAGTGTGATATACATCACGCTGACTGGCATCACACAGAGAGGTGTATAAGATAAACTAGTGTGTTATATACATCACGCTGGCTGGCATCACACAGAGAGGTGTATAAGATAAACTAGTGTGTTATATACATCACGCTGGCTGGCATCACACAGAGAGGTGTATAAGATAAACTAGTGTGTTATATACATCACGCTGGCTGGCAGCACACAGAGAGGTGTATAAGATAAACTAATGTGTTATATACATCACGCTGGCTGGCATCACACAGAGAGGTGTATAAGATAAACTAGTGTGTTATATACATCACGCTGGCTGGCATCACACAGAGAGGTGTATAAGATAAACTAGTGTGTTATATACATCACGCTGGCTGGCAGCACACAGAGAGGTGTGGAATATAAACTAGTGTGTTATATACATCACGCTGACTGGCATCACACAGAGAGGTGTATAAGATAAACTAGTGTGTTATATACATCACGCTGGCTGGCATCACACAGAGAGGTGTATAAGATAAACTAGTGTGTTATATACATCACGCTGGCTGGCATCACACAGAGAGGTGTATAAGATAGACTAGTGTGTTATATACATCACGCTGGCTGGCATCACACAGAGAGGTGTATAACATAAACTAGTGGGACATATACATCACGCTAGCTGGCATCACAAAGAGTGGTGTATAAGATAAACTAGTGTGTTATATACATCACGCTGACTGGCATCACACAGAGAGGTGTGAAAGATAAACTAGTGGGACATATACATCACGCTAGCTGGCATCACAAAGAGTGGTGTATAAGATAAACTAGTGTGTTATATACATCACGCTGGCTGACATCACACAGAGTGGTGTATAAGATAAACTAGTGTGTTATATACATCACGCTGGCTGGCATCACACAGAGAGGTGTATAAGATAAACTAGTGTGTTATATACATCACGCTGACTTGCATCACACAGAGAGGTGTATAAGATAAACTAGAGTGTTATATACATCACGCTGGCTGGCATGACACAGAGAGGTGTATAAGATAAACTAGTGTGTTATATACATCACGCTGACTGGCATCACACAGAGAGGTGTATAAGATAAACTAGTGTGTTATATACATCACGCTGGCTGGCATCACACAGAGAGGTGTATAAGATAAACTAATGTGTTATATACATCACGCTGGCTGGCATCACACAGAGTGGTGTATAAGATAAACTAGTGTGTTATATACATCACGCTGGCTGGCATCACACACAGAGGTGTATAAGATAAACTAGTGTGTTATATACATCACGCTGGCTGGCATCACACAGAGAGGTGTATAAGATAAACTAGTGGGACATATACATCACGCTGGCTGGCATCACACAGAGATTTAGAAGTTGAACTAGTGTGTTACATACACATCTTTGACATAACAAAGAGATTTGTAAGATGGAATAGTGTATATTACATACACAATTGTTCCAAAATTGCAAATTAGCCATGTCTGTTCAAAAACTATGTAACTAGGCCAAATTGAGGGAAATTCTTGTCAACACTGTAGAAGCTACATTTTTTTAAAATTTGGATTCTATGCTTCAGCAGCTTGAAACTTTGTCAGAATGTTTGTATTGATAATATCTAATCCATTTTCGAATATGGGTCATATCAGGTAATAAAAACAATAGGTCACTAGGCCAAATGAAGGAAAATCTTGATAACACTCTGGAGGTTGCATTTTGAATCTTTGCCAGAATACCTGTCTTGATGAGTTTTACATTGACCAAACTCTTCCTCCCAGTATACATGAAGTACATGGTTTAGAGAATTATTTCTACTTGATGGAAGTTGATTTAACCTTGACATATTTCTCAATATGATAAGGCAGAATATGCTGCCTAAACCTGCTGTCAAATTTTCCTTTGATTCTTCATGTCTTACATGTGTTTACTTGTGAGCTCTTGCACTCAGGTAAGCGATATAGTGCCAACACTTTCCTCCTGTTTTCAAATTGGTAGTTTCATAACATTCACTATTTTTTATATGATCCACCAACTTCTTAACAATAAATACATAAACATAACTGCAATTATTATTTCCTTTCACAGTTTCCCTACTTCTCCAACCTTCCTGCAGCCCCCAGGCCGACAGCACTTTCAGTGCTTTGATTAATTCTTGTGTTTTTTTTATATAATTAATTTTTCACCATCTTCTTTATCTCATTATGCGATTGTTTGAATGGTGATTTAGTAGACATATTTGAGTCATATCACGACGTTACTTGGATTACGTACTAGCAAGCCCATCAGGCTATTCAGCGACTTACTCTTACGTGTATTCAAATCGGGGATCGAACCTTATTCTTTCATTTCGGAGTTGAATTATGTAATCACTTAGACTTAAATGGATCGAAAGGTTTGTTTTTATATATCGGAATATCTACAATAATACTGGAAGCATTGATTTACCTCCATCAATCGGACAAGTTGTGCTTGATTAACATTTAATTCTTTCCCACATACAGACGCTTACTAACACCTCTGCGGCAGACGAATTTTAAAAACATTGTGGCAAAAAGAGAAATTTCTCATAAACGGCTATTTCTCCTTTTACCACAATATGTTCAACTCTTTTAATAATTTTACTTTCATTTTTAGAGAGTTTCCATCGTTATGCCTAGATGTATTCAAACCCTTCAGATGTTAGACTTAATGTTTTTCAGGTCGTCTGCTGCAGGTTTCTTTCATGCGGGAAATAATTCTAAGCCGGTTCCTCATGCAACACATCTGCATCAGACGACTTTCAAAACATTTATGCACATATAAAGAAAATGTATGTAAATGCAATTACCATTCATAAGAAAGTAATAAGTAATAACAGAAATGCTCGTTATGAGAAATTCTTTTTCTCCAACATTTCCCTAACGGTCTACTGCAGATGCGTCTAGATACGTCTGCATGTAGGAAATGGTTAAACACATCATTAGCAAGGGTAATATGACCCAATTGTCTGACCACAGTCAATAAACGTGTAAGCACTGCTCATTTATCAACAACCAATCAAGTGAGATCTAATTAAAACGGGGGCGGAATCTTTGAATTTAAATGAGGCACGTCATTTGAAAAGTCCTTGTTGCATCTGAAAATGACCTGTTCCACGAGAAAACCAACATTTTGGACTCTGCATAAGGTATCGACCCCGAGCTTGCCGCGCAAGCTAACCTGAACAGGCACGTTTCGCCTCTTGTAGATTTTCTGTTTCAGGAATCATTACTCTATACCTCTATCCCCCTGAGACGGAATGTGTCGGCTGGATTAGCCTGCGCGGATTGCGCAAGCTGATCTAAAACGATACATTACGCAGAGTCCATAATGTTGGTTTTCTCGCGCAATGGCTCAAATTGTGAAGGATCAAACAGCCCTGCGCAAACGCACATTTTTACAAGAGCATTCATCGCCCGCCCACATGTTTCACACCATTTCATGTAACTCCTGACGAAGCACTAGAGGTGCAGTCCCATTAGTTTAACTTCAATAGCCCTTTGTGCCAAGATATAATGTAGATTCAAGATGACTTCCTTGTTTAGCTCGTCTAGTTTGCTCGCCAAATAGCTTTATGCCGAAAGGCGAGGGAAAATAACCTCAAACCATCACATCAACTCGTCTGGTTTTCGTCGTCTACGTCAATACAAAACTTTAACCTTACCTCATAACTCAAAAACCGTTCAAGATCTTAAAATGATACTTTGGTACACATGTTCCTTGGAACAATACGAATGTCTTTACCCTGAAGTCACATAAGTCTGGCTTAAGTAATTATTCAGTAATACCACATTTCGAGGGCTTGGCGTGAAACGGTTGTAACTAAAATTAGTAATTTTTTACCAAGGTTAATCACTTCGCCATAAAGTCTTTATAAGCGTTAAATCATTTTTCTTGGTAAACAATGGAAATTTAGGTGCCATTGCTCGTTCTGAGCAATGACACCTAAATTTGCATTGTTTACAAAAGTGTCAAAATTGCCCCTAAACCAGGGTTTTCAAAATATATTTTTAGTTACAACTGTTTCACGCCAAGCCCGCGATTTTCGAATTAGAAAAAGCAGACGAGCGTTGGCATTCTCTAGCGGCGCTCTTGTTTTGTTCAGACTTGGCTAAAATGTAAGACGTCGGTGATTGTACGACACCAGGGCCATGTCCTATTTGCCCGTACTCTGCTGTATGCGATTTTGTACTTTGATACTTGTTGTCACGATTTAAAACAATTTGTCAGTTATATCAACGCGTTTCCTTGGTGAGTTACCGGCCCTGTGTTCCATAGTCACAAAACTCAAAACCTGTTTTGCGAAACCTATATAGGTTTTGTCGATATACCGTTCCTTAGTCGGTTAACCAAACATGTTCTACCTGCTTTCCATTCATAAAACAGGTAGGTTTCGTTCCGTTTGATAGGCATAACTTAAACTGTTTATGTTGTGTTTACTATGGAACACAAGGCTGTACTACTGTTCAATTTATCCCGACACCATTGAGTCGGTTTTAATGCTTCCCCACAACACAGGGCGTCAAGTAGGGAAATATATTACTTCCATTGTTAAGATATTTGGTATGATTCGGCCGGTAGCAAACCAAAAAAGTTCTACGTTTTAAAATTAACGAAGGTTGTGATGATAAGGGGTGATCCGCATACAGCGATTGTATTGACTTCTTTTATTTGGATTCGTTTAATTTTACATTAGTATATCACTAACAAAGCATTACACTTTATATATCTAGATATACTTTATACAAGTGGACAGTACATACTAGTGTATGAGGGTCCATGAGCACTGACTCATCTCCTTCTTCATTTGTCCCCATTTCGCTAGAGGCTGCTAGTAATCATGTGAGGTCATAGCCCTTAGCTACGTGCTTATAGGATGCCTGTATGCTCGAAACGTCTAATGAATAGCCAGTGACCTCATTTCTAACACAGGCTTAATTACGTCGAACTCTAAGATGTTATTACGTGTGTATTGAGATATCTCATCGAATTGGAATTCGGCCTAAATTACAATTGTAGGAATTCAAAAAGAATTGTTGGGAAATATATCTATCTGCTCTGAGCTTAATCTTTATTCCGCAACATTCATACAGCTGGTATGTTATTCATATATACTTTTCGATTAGATGTTATAAAGCTCGGGCAACTCACCGAAGGAACGCGTCCCAAAACAATAGTTTCCCATACAGATGCAATAACCTTTGTATTGTTTAATTTTGATATTGGCTATTTAAAATGTGTCGTTTTGTGTGTTTTAAACTTTGGAGCATGTAAAAAAATAACAATTGTTTTCAATTGTTTGATAAATTAACATTTACGATTTATCGCGCAATTATTTCCATTCCGATGGTTGCTAGGGTCGTGAAAATATAAATTTACGAACCGCCATTTTTGTTACCCATTTGGTTTCAAATCGAAATTTAATCTTCGACAAAATGATGAGTAACGATTTTTCGAACAGTGGATTTCATTAAGAATCCGTGTATTATCTTATTCTGGCATTTATAGGTCGATATAAGTGTTCTTTAGTACGAATTCATCCTAGCAGTTATGAAATCCCTTTTTTAAATTGTGTTCATGTGTAATTGAGATACACTTATAAAAGATTGAATCAAAACAACTTTATAGCGTACGTCCTTACAATCGAGCAATATTATTGATCTACACGTCACATTATTAATACAGCCGTCACACCGGACTGGCGTCCCTACGGCGTCCCTACGGCGTCCCTACGGCGTCCCTACGGCGACCCAGGACGTGGAAGGGACGCCATGGACGCCGTAGGGTCGTGGTGAGAACGCATTAAGACGCCATGGGGACCCCAAGGACGCCGAAGGTCGCAGAGCGACGGCGTTTACTTTGGACATGTTCAAAGTAAACGCCGAGGTTCGGCGTCCTGAGCGCGTCCTGGCTCAGGACGCCGTGGGATCGCCCTAAGGTCGCCATGGTCGCCGTAGCATCGCAGAAGGAACCCGAACAACGCCAAAGGAACGTAGTACAGACGTGGTAGAGTTGCCATGTAAACGCGGAGAAAAGGATCGGGGGAACCAATGGCGACCTTACTGCGTCCTTACCACGTCTATGGGGTTCTTACCACGACCCCATCACGTCTATGGCGTCCTTACCGCGATGTCAGGGCGGATATTTCGGGATTTGAGCTATTGTCCGCGACCTTACAACGTTCTCAATGCGTCCCTGCGGCGTAAATGGCGTTTCTACGGGTGCCTACTTCGACTATTGTGTTTCTACGGAGTTTGCACTGCGTTCCTAGTGCGTTCCTACTGTTCGCCCTCGAAGAGCTATAAAACCCAATATTTCATCCTATCTTTATCAGTGTATTTCTCGTACTCACCATCATCAGGGCCGAATAAATGATGAACTTGCTCGCACTGCAACATATACTTATTGTCCAGCAGCAGCAGGCAGATGATCATGTCATAGCTGTAAAACTGATCAGACGGCGAAGGAGAAGAAGGGCAAGGCTAAGAAGATGCTGGGTTAGACCATGGCTCGGTGATGTCCGAAAGAACAGTGGAGTTTTATACTCGCAGCGAGGACGCCGTTGGGTCGCCCTGCAGTCGCCGTGGGAACGCCATGCACGCGGTAAGGTCGTGGTAGAAACGCTAAGAACGCAGTGGGGTCGCAGTGGGGTCGCCGCTGATCGCCGTATGGACGCCGCAGTGACGCCGTGTAAACTCAATAGAAACTCCAAGGACGCAGTAAGAACGCGGTAAGGTCGTGTTGGGAACGCCGTGTACATACACAGATCACAGAGCACAGAACTCCGGTGTGACGGCTGACTCGAAATCTGGATTTATTTTAGAAAAATCATTGGCGTTCTCAATGCGACCATCGGCGTTCTCCAAAATATGACAGTTTAGGACGCGGTAAGGACGCCAGTCCGGTGTGACGGCAGTATAAGTCAGAAACTACGTAGCACCAAAAAAATCATTATTGACCGAGGCGATAGCCGAGGTCAATAATGCTTTTTTGGTACATATCAACATCATGTATAACAGCTGAAAAGCCCATAACTGTTTTATTGTATAACCCTCAATTTATCATATCGTTTTGATATTGATCAACTTAAAAGAAAACAGAGGACCACTCAAGGAACATTTCTGTTGTATGTTGTATTTCTGTCTCATGATAACAGTACGTTTTTGACATGATAACAGTCTAAAACGCGCGTCTAAAATGTTGGAAATGCACGTGCATGACGTCATTTAAAAAAAAATTACGTCACCGGAATGACCACTCGGAAGTTAACGTGGTCATTCGGAACGCGCCTCGGAAAATTCCGTAGCGTACGGATAAAGGCGAAGGATATTAATAGGCGGCTCGTGGGATTCCCCGGTCTTCCCCTGTTACTATTTATAAAACTGGTCAATATCAGAAAAAAACGGTCAATATCGCTAGATATTTTTTCTAAAAAATTACATTTTAGCCAATGAAAAGGCGTCTATTTATAGGTTATATAATAACGACGGATACTGCATCCTTTTTTCAAATGGAACATAGAAGGAAAATATCAAAGTTATATTCCTATATACTTATCGACTAGATGGTGTATATTCTTATTCTTATATACTTATGGCCTAGATTTGTTAAATTTCTATCTACTCATGCATATGCATGCTCCAAAACTATAAAAGTTTAATCTGTACTCAGCATTTGTGCTCAAGAATCTGATTGGTCAGAAGCACATTCGTTCTCCAAATTGACCAATCAGAAGCCTTATTTGGAGCATGGAGTTCATTTCTGAGCATGGAGAACGTTTTAAAAGTTTTATAGTTTCGGGGCTTGGCCCGGACAAAACCGGTGTTTAGGTTTTTTCTCTTCTCTTCTTTCACTTTCAAACAAGGTCAAAATACTAAAAGTGATAAAGTCAATTATTTCCAGTGCATCCAACACACATTTATACGGCAGCTCTAAAGGGACACACACATTTTTATAAATTACATACGATTTTTTTTTTATCTCGTTCGCACGACTTAGTATCTCGTGCGCACGATACTTATCTCGTTACCACGCCTTATATGTATCCCTTTAGGGCTGCCGTACATTTACAATGATTTAAACTAAATGTCATATACTCAATGCATTCTGGTGTTGGTATACACTCATATCTGCGCAAACAAAGGTTCTTTTATGGACTATTTTGTGTGTAGATCAGCATGCCAGCGGATGTGTTTGGCGTAATTTGACCTATAGGACTAAATATAATATAGCTATAAGTTTATAGGATTATATGACTTCTAGTCGCCCCGAAACTATAAAACTTTTAAAACGTTCTCCATGCTCAGAAATGAACTCCATGCTCCAAATAAGGCTTCTGATTGGTCAATTTGGAGAACGAATGTGCTTCTGACCAATCAGATTCTTGAGCACAAATGCTGAGTACAGATTAAACTTTTATAGTTTTGGAGCCAGATTTGGTCCAAAATAACTGTTACCAATTCGTTCTTGCATAATGGAGCACACGACTTTTGAAAACATTGTGGTATTTTATCACAATGTTTTCAACTCTTGTTATTAGTAATTATTCTGTCATTAATAACCGTGTTTTTGTTTGTGTACGCTTTACGAGTCGTATGCTGGAGATGTGTTGAATGTGGGAAAGGGATACTAACTAACAATGTATATTTAACCCTTACCCTCATACGACAATTCTGCAGCAGACGACTTTGAGCGTATTTTGTCAAAACGTAGAAAATCTCCATATTTGAATGGATAACCTATGACAAAATGTGGAAAACATTGTGGCAAAAGGAGAAATTGCACGTTATGTGCAATTTCTTCTTTTGTCACTATGTTTTCAAAAAGCCGTCTACGCATACACATATCTTAATCTACACATGCTCCAATCCAATCCTATTTCTTTGACAGGGCTCGTTCATTATATACTTTTTTGTTTTCAGGTATATACTATGGAATAACAATATTTATCGTGTCCACGGCAACGGGTATGACGGTTTTGACGTTGAACATTCACCATAAAGGATACAGAGGACGGGAAGTGCCGGATTACTTGAAGAAAATTTGCTTTGGAATATTTTCTAAGATTTTCTGTATGCCATTAATCAAGCCGGATCATTTAACTCATATGAAATCTCCGAATCAATATACGGTATGTTCCTTTTTCTTATTTCAAACTGTTCGATTGGTTATATTAATGATATCCTTATACTACATTCTGTTCGGTGGACTATTAAGAAATAACAGTTCATTAACTCACCATTTCAAAGAGCGATTATGCACATAACTAGATTAGTAAATATAAGAGACGCAACTTTTAAAATAGTTCCCTTCTTACACTTGCGAACAATTTTCTAAAGCCTTTTCCGTCCGTCAATTGTTATATATACCTCTAAATGGCTGTTATATAGACCTCTAAATGGCTGTTATATAGACCTCTATATGGCTGTTATATAAACCTCTATATGGCTGTCATATATACCTATATATGGCTGTTATATAGACCTATAAATGGCTGTTATATAGACCTCTAAATGGCTGTTATATAGACCTCTAAATGGCTGTTATAGCCTCTAAATGGCTGTTATATAGACCTCTAAATGGCTGTTATATAGACCTATATATGGCTGTTATATAGACCTCTATATGGCTGTTATATAGACCTCTAAATGGCTGTTATATATACCTCTAAATGACTGTTATATAGACCTCTAAAATGCTGTTATATATACCTCTATATGGCTGTTATACGGATATATTTATAGCTTGTACATAGACCCCTATATGACTGTTATATACTTCTGTATTGCTCTTGTGTAGACCTGTATATGTTTTATATTTAGATCTCTCTATGTTTGGCACATACACCTACATATGGCTGTTATATAGATATGTATATGGCTGTTATATATATTTATATTAGTTTGTTATATATATCTTTATATGGTGGCTGTTATATATACATGTACCTCCAATGTATGTTATAAAGACCTGTATATGGCTGTTATATAGACTTGTATATGTTGTTATATATATTTTTATATGGCTGCCATATATATTCCTATATGGCTGTTATATAGACTTGTATATGTTGTTATATATATTTTTATATGGCTGCCATATATATTCCTATATGGCTGTTATATAGACCTGTATATGGCTGTTATATAGACTTGTATATGTCGTTATATACATTTTTATATGGCTGCCATATATATTCCTATATGGCTGTTATATAGACCTGTATATGACTGTCATAGATACTTCTATAATTATGCCTGTTATATAGAACTGTAATGTATGTTATATATATCTGTATATGGCTGTTATATATATCTATATATGGCTGTTATATAGATCTGTATATGGCTGTTATATAGCTTACTATATGGCTGTTATATAGCTTCCTATATTGCTGTTATTTATATCTGTATATGGCTGTTATGATGATTCCTATATAACTGTTATATATATCTTCATATGGCTCTTATAGTGATTCCTATATGGCTGTTTTATAGATATTCATATTGCTGTTATAAAGATTTCTACATGGCTGTTATAAATATTTCTATATGGCTCTTATTTAGATCGTTATATGGCTGTTATAGGGATTCCAATATGGCTGTTATATAGATCTTGATATGGCTGTTATATATATTTATATATGGTTGTTATATATATTTATATATGGCTGTTATATAGATCTGTATATGACTGTTATATATATTTATATATGGCTGTTATATATATTTATATATGGCTGTTATATATATTTTATATGGATGTTATATATATTTATATATGGCTGTTATATATATTTATATATGGCTGTTATATAGATCTTTATATGGCTGTTATATATATATTTATATATGGCTGTTATATAGATTTGTATATGACTGTTATATATATGTTTATATGGCTGTTATTTAGATATTTATATGGCTGTTATTTAGATATTTATATGGCTGTTATATATATTTCTATATGGCTGTTATTTAGATCGTTATATGGCTGTTATATAGATATTTATATGGCTGTTATATATATTTTTATATGGCTGTTATATATATATATGTATATGGCTGTTATATATATTTCTATATGGCTGTTATTTAGATCGTTATATGGCTGTTATAGGGATTCCAATATGGCTGTCATATATATCTTTATATGGCTGTTATATATATTTCTATATGGCTATGTTATAGATCTGTATATGACTGTTATACAGACCTGTCTATGGCTGTCATAGAGACTTCTATATAGCAGTTATATAGAACTCCAATGACTGTTTACTATTGCTGTTGTACGGACATCTTTATGGCTATTGTATATACCTCTATATGGCTGTTATATACACCTAAATGTGGCTTTTTAATGTTCCCCTATTTGGCGAGGAATCCGCTGTGGTCGAGTGGTTAGCGTCGGGGATTTCGAAACCGGGTGTCCCGGGTTCGATCCCCAGTCGCGGCACTACGGTCATGGTGGCGTGCCCTTGGGCAAGGCACATTTTCTAGCCTAGTACTGGTTTGTAAATTTAATTGCGCGCTAAATGACCTTAGCTGTCGATGCGCCATAAAACAATTTACATTCATTCCCCTATTTGGCGACCAGTTCGCTTCACATGGCTCAGTGTTACCTGGTGTCATCGTTCTTAAAATTCATATATCATCATTTCCAATCAATTTGGACTTTAGTCTTTTGATAAAGGATGATGAATAACGCTGGTCGCAAATTTGTCAATTATCGGAAATGATTGTCCGGTCTACGAATGAACAATCCCTAGATCGCTAGACTTCTGTCAATCAATTTAAATATACTGACATTCAATCATGTTATGTTTAACCCTTTTAGTATATGCCCTCGTCTACGGAAGGACCCTATGTGAGATACAAATTGACGAGCGATCCGGCGGAAACTTCAAGAAATGCTGAGAATGCACAGAATTCGTTTGTATGTTTCCCTTATTATTCAAATACATTTCATTTCAACAGCATTGAGTCGTTTATATATATGTATGAGGCATTCCACGGAAAGACCAACAGTATGGTCTCTGCGTAATGTACCGACCCAGATCAGCCTAATCCGGGCCGACGCATTCCGTCTCAGGGGTACATATAGTAATGATTCCTGAAACAGAAAATCCATAGGAGGCGAAAAGTGTCTGCCCGGATTAGTCTGCGCGGCATGCTGAGGCTGATCCGGATCGATACAATGCAGAGTCCACAATGTTGGTTACCTCGCTGAACGGCTCATATACTTTCATGTAGTTTATAACTAGTTATTACTAACACCTGTCTTTGTTAGGCCGTCATCAGTAAGGTCAACACTAGAAATAACTGATATGTTTCCCTTTGTGTTTGATTGGACAAATTTTAATTGTAGGCTTTGTTTTAATGTATTTGTTATGTATATCAATTTACTGGGGGGAAACAAACATTCCCTTCTTCAGGGACGACTTCAAACACATTGTGGCAATAGGAGAAATTGTTCATAATGAACAATTCCTCCTTTTGCCACAAATATTTCAACTGTATTCAATAATTGTTCATGCATTTGTAGAGAGTTTCCATATTTTTGACTAAATGTTTTCAAAGTCGTCTGCTGCATATGTTTTGTATATGGAAAAGGGTTGGAATGCAGTCTGGGTATTATTGAATACACCGCCAAATGTATGTGAGAACTTCATCCTTCTTTTCGCGAGTGAAGATAAAGAAGCATTTTATTTACTTTCTATACACGGCTTTTAACTAGTTCTACCAATATATAAACAAGACTTACTTGTGCATTCGAGAACTAAAACAAACATATGTAATTATTTTCTATAAACGACTACTGCAAACAATTTATAAATCTGAATAAATTGCACATAAGTGAAGTCTGATCTTGGTTAACTTGTATCTCTACTACAAGTAATTCATGGATTATTCACAACAATTTGTTGTTCATAGACAAAATGACTAGATAAGAAGGTTTAAAACTAACCTTTGCAAAACAATATGAGCCGTCCCACGAGAAAATCAACATTTTGGTATCGACCCGGATCAGCTTTAGTATGCCGCGCAGGCTAAACCGGACAGACACTTTTCACCTCCTGTGGGTTTTCTGTTTCAGGAGTCATAACTATATACCTCTATCCCCCTATGACGGAATGTGTCGACACGGATCAGCTTAAGCATGCCGCGCAGGCTAAACCGGACGGACACTTTTCGCCTCCTGTGGATTTTCTGTTTCAGGAATCATTACTCTATACCTCTATCGCCCTGAGACGGAATTTGTCGGCCCGGATCAGTCTGCGCGGACTGCGCAGGCTGATCTGGGTCGATACATTACGCAGAGTCCATTATGTTGGTATTCGCGTGGAACGACTCATATCTCTTTTACTACTCAATTTAAGCCTATGTTGTGTGTACTCAACATATTCTTTTGATTGCCCCAACATAGAGTTGGAGGGTCACATAGTTTACAATACACCAAATAAATTCCTTGTTTCCATGTAAATCGACTAATTTCAGCCCTCAATTGTCACACTTTCTAAGCGTTTCTCGTGAAGAACACCATATATCGTTGAAAAGAGTCACCTCTAAGCTTAAGAATAATCTAAGAAAATGGGGGGGGGGTCATGCATTATGCAAGAAAGAATTCACGGGGCGAAAATGGTTACCATCATATTGTACCAATTCGAGCCTGAACAAAACCAGTGTTTCACATTCTCTACTTTCACTTTCAAACACGGTGAACATACTAAAGATGATCAAATCTATCATCTTCAGTGCAGCCTATACATATTCATAATACATTTAAACTCAATGTCATATATATACAATGCATTCTGATGATGGAATACACTCGTGTCTACGCCAACAACGTTTCTTTAGGGACTATTTGGCATGACCGCGGATGTATTTGGCGTAATTTGGCTCTGTGAAAAACTCTTCTTTTCTAGAGCTGTGTATTTATAAATATGCTTTCAATTTTGAACCATAAGTAGTAATTCGGCATGATATATCGTATTTGCCGGAAATTAACAATTCCCACAAACATGTGGTCTTCTGTAAATTACGTTTTAAAGGTACTGAATTCCAGATGGTGATTAAAATATTGAAATTTTGAAACTTCTGCAAATATTACTAATAGTGACAACACTGTAAGTAGTAGGGTAGATCAGATCTATTTTGGCAGTACATGTTGAAAATTTGTCAATTGAAATTCGTGAAAATGTACACATTTTGTCTTACTGGGTATGACTACCCAGTAAATATAAGGCATAAACAATCACTTTTTAAATGTTTAATGTACTAGAGAGTGAATTTATTACTCTGATTTTATCACAGAATTATGCTTATAATATTTCAACGCAGTTTTAGAAAAGTTTTAAAACTTTGACTTTAATATCTTTTTTTCTGGAGTTCAGCCCCTTTAATGTTCACTTTGGATTGTAATTGACGAAGCATCTCATTGCTGCGAAGATACAAATTCCCGATTATCATGACCTTAATTATTCTAATTTTATTTTCAGATGTTAAATCATTTAAATGAGAGAATTCCGTTCGGAGTGAAAATACGCCCAGATCGGGACACCACGTGCAATGGTTTCGGGCCCCATCAGAGCTCGCACACATGTTTACACCAACCCCTGGGCTCTGCGTCTTCCACAGCCACACCGCCACCACCGCCGCCTACCAATTATCATGCATTCGTGGACAAAGATAATACACACACTAATACTACGAACTCATTTGAACAACAATTTATGAAAATTTTACAAAAGGTGAATGAAACGATCGAGACTAATGAACGTAGGCTTGCTGAGCAGGACACGAGGGAAAATATCAAGATAGAGTGGCAGCATGTCGCAAGGATAATTGATCGAATTTTGTTAACTATTTTTGTGATTATAACATTAACGACAACGTGTGCTGTGATGTTTCAAACGGCAGATTGAGGATTCGCGAGATTTAGTCTTTTTGAGGAAGCAAAGAAGAATCTTGCGTCTACACGAATCAGTTTGTTAATTGGCCAAAGTAGACCAAAGTAGGCCTATTGTTGAAGGATATTCTAGGAAAATGTGAGCACGATCATATCTAATATAAAGCACGATGCAGAGAAATATAAATAACCCTTTCCCACATTAGAAAGACATCCGGCAAACGACTGCTTGGGTGATTGGTTGGTGCTTAAGGCACAGGCGTCCGAATTTCTATTACAGGCACAGGCGTCCGAATTTCTATTACAGCAAAATATGCGAAAAATTACACAATACCTCGTTAAAATACTCCAAAGGTCTCTCTATAGTGTCTATACGCTACGATAAAAATGATCGTAATGGTAATTTGGAGGAATCCCGCACGTGTTACTATAAATAGCCCCTCTATACATCTATATAGTGTAATAATATTGTAATAGAAATTCGGACGCCTGTGCTTAAGGCCGCTTTAAAACAAAGAGAGTTATATCACGGCGTTACTAGAACTACTGGTTCTGTTATCCTGACACCAGCAAGTCAGCCGTAATGCTAACCCCTGAATCATCAGCGCAAAGGAGAGTAGCCATTACTACCATTTTTTAAGTATTTGGTATAACTTAGCCTGGGATCGAATCCGCGACCTCCCGCACCAATGCAAACACTCTTCCTCTACACCACAGGGGCGGTCCCGGTAAAATACTTTGAAAACATAACGATGATGCGTAAAACATATTTATTCGGTAAAGGGTAAGGCTTATAATTAAGAAAGGGTTAAAGCACGGCTCATTCAAATATCTTAGTGAGCGGTGAACACCAACCAAGCACTAAACGATTGCGGCCAGTAAACAACCAGATCAGGCAACGTATCCACGTAGTCTGGTCTGTCTGTACACGGATCTTATATAATTCTTAAAAAAAATATGTCTGTTTACTGGCATCTGTTTGGAGCAGTTGGCATGGAAGCGCGGGCATTGCCTTTTTCATCACGCGTATTCATTACGTTAAAGGTACCGAACTCCAGATGGAGATCAATGTTGAAAGTTCTGCAAGTATTGCTAATAGTGACAACAAAGTAAGAAATAAGTAGTTCAGATCTATTGAACCAGTAGATGTTGAAAAAATTAAAATTTAAAGTCATGAAAATGTACATTATTTGGCTTACTGGGTATATCTACCCAGTAAAAATGAAGCACAATCGATCAATATTTAGATGTTTATGGTACTGGAAAGTTGCATTATTCCAAACATTGCTAATAGTGACAAGAAAGTAAGTAATAAGTAGTTCAGAACTATTGTGCAAGTAAATGTTAAAAAATTGAAAATTAAGTCATGAAAATATACATTATTTGGCTTATTGGGTAAGTACTACCCAGTAAAAATGAAGCATAATCGATCAATTTTTGGATGTTTATGGTACTGGAAAGTGGCATTATTACAGTTTTAAAACTTTGGCTATAATATCTATTTTCTGGAGTACAGCACCTTTAAGGTTGGTTTTCCGAGAGCAGCGCTCATATGAAACAACGCGATTGGACATTGTAAACGAGGTAGTTAAGGAAGCTTTGGGTTAAGAGTGTCTGTGTTACAGACGACAAGAGACGACTTGTCAGCTAACTAGTTTTGAAAACATTTATGGAGAAATGCTCAAAACTATTAATTATTCCTTTTTAAAGGTTTTTTTATTTTTTGTTCACCTCTTTTTTTAGAATTATACCCTTTTTTCAAGATTCCACACCTTTTTCTGTATATATTTTTTCAAATGAGACGACTTTTATAGATACCATATCACGTAAACGGATTTGAGACAGTCTTTGATTCAGTGACTTTAAAGAAGAGGAAAAAAGGTTGAAAAATACAACTTATTCCTTATCGAAAATATTAACAGGACAAATTGAAAAGATAAAATACAATCAATTCAATTATTGTCATAACACATGTATATGAGCGAAATATATATGAGCCATTCAACGAGAAAACCAACAGTCCGTGCAGGCTATTCCGGGCTGACACATTTCGTCTCAGGGGGATTGAGGTATAGAGTAATGATTCCTGAAACAGAAAATCTAGAGGAGGCGAAACGTGTCTGTACGTATTAGCCTGCGCGGCATGCTTAGGCTGATCCGGGTCGATACTTTACGATACTTGAGTCCACAACGTTGGTTTCTCTTGGGACGGCTCATATATTATTTCACGTCATTCAAAAGTTGTTTTGCACTTCATTTATAGAAAACTTATTCAATGTTTAAATTGTGTCTTTGTGGTATTGAATATTATACTAGATATATATAATAAAAGAAAAAAGTACGTTGCTGTAGCGGTAACTCGGTTTGTATTTTACTACTCGGCGCGTGGGAAATTAACATTTCACTATATAGTCAATCTTGCTAGATATACCTTTTCCCCCACGCTACTCGTAGTACAATACAAACCGACATATCACTTCTGCAATATAACATTCCCTATGTATTTATCATGGCATATGACATGAAACTAAACTAATTGTTGTATTATTTATGTCACATCACATACTTCGGAGTACGTTTAGCGAAGTTACCATCAACTCGAGTATTCAGTTCGTTTTGGACATGACCGTTAGAAAGGTATAGTCCAACCTGTGTTATAAGGCCACCCAAAGGGAAAAGACCAATATGATCTTTGTTCATAATTGGTCTTTAAATGCAGGGTCATTTATGCAGAAAATGATTAATTGGGAAGTTAAAGTTGTGGTTGCTATAGACCGGTCATTTCTAAACAAAGGTGGTCTTTAACCCAGGTTTTACTGTACTTTTAGAATGCTTGTACGACCTGCCAGTAGCAAAGACTCAAATGTCGGCTTTCTAGTTCGTTCCCACGTACAGTTGTAATTTATGGCTGGGCGTTATTTAAGGTGGAAGTGCTTCAATTTATGTTTGGACCAAGTTTAGTCCTTCTAGATTTCATTGACATTGACTCTTATTTTATGCCTGAACCATTATAATACATATGATCCCCACCTAGCGACCTCTTATTACTTCGTAGGTTTTAATCATTGTTTGCGGGACAGAAACATGTAAATGAGTCACGCCTAATTATTAAGGGTACCACCGCTTCTCCGGATTTGATTGATTGATTGGGGTTTAAAGCCGTTTTCCACAATTTTTCAGTCATATCACGGCGGCCAATTCACCTACTCGTGCGTTTCCTGGCTTTCCCATAACAGTTCTCAACACAACAATATTTCCAAGCAACTGGCTGCTTTTCCACATAGACTGTTAGCCCATTGGTGAAAGACGAATGATGTATGCCACAGTGACTTGTGTGAAACGTCTGAAAGGCTGTTGGCCGAGCTGGGATTCGAACTCACAACCCCTGGATTGACAGCCCGCGTCCCCATCGACTGAGCTACTGGCGCTCGGCCCCTCTCTCTGGAAGAGCATCATTTAAAAAATACACTGCCGTTAAACTAGCGAGGTTACACTTCGTATTCTGTGTAAGAAAACGCATTTAAGATCATATCAAATATAAAGACAGTGAAAACCGGGATGGAACTGAGCGAGACATCCGATACTTCACTGTTTGTAATTGTCACAAAGTCATAATGTCTTGAGACACGAGTCAAGTAGAATAAACTTGATAGATGTCAAATAGTTTGTAAATAGTGTTAACAATTTTATTGTATGTGTATTGCATTATGTTATGTGTATTGACAGACGATAGTAAACGTTTAAGGGACGAGTGTGTGGACAGCTTGTTCGATCTCCAGTCGCGGCGCAATAGTAATGGTCGAGTGCCCTTGGTCAAGGTACATTTCCTAGTCTATCACTGGTTGTTTACCCAGGGCTCATGAATAAGTGAACTGTCGCTGTAATATAAATTAAATAATGTTGGAAACGTCGTAAGATCCCAATAAAACAAACGAGTGTGGATATTTTATGAAAGCATAATATCATGTTTTTGCGCGGATATTGTAGATTCAGATTAGATCTTTGCATAGAGTAGCTAGTCCAAATCACCATTTTTGCACAAGATCCACTAAGACTCGTTTGTTACCAGATATGTTTTCGAGTGTTTCTGAAACAACATTTAAATCAGCCTTGCCTTCGGCAGTTTAGTAGATAGCTCACTGCTTGTAATATGGTTCATGTTTTTGAATTATTATGTATCAAAATATAACTCGAACATATGAACCATCTGAAGTATTTGTTCCTTTCGTGACACCTACCTTTTGTTGGTGGCATGAAAGGAAATACTCAACACTTTGACATATGACTTGCGCTATAAACACCACAGGTGCCAGTCTCGTTTAAAATCTAAAAATAGCATTTGACTATATATTGACAATATATAGTCAAATGCTATTTTTAGATTTTAAACGAGACTGGCACCTGTGATGAATACCAATCTCATTAAAATCAGACCAAATAACTTTTTGCGAGTTAAGGTCAGGTTTTAATGAGATTGTATAAATACCAGACATTTTCAGCATCAGGACTTACTTTCTATGTGACCATTTATTTAAGTGATCGATTCGTATTGGGTCATTTCTAATGCCATTTCCATATTTAACTCCGCGTGAAAGTGGTGGTTAGCATTTGTAGTAAACACAGTTGTACGGACTATTGTTCTCTACCAAAAGACAGCACCAGACCCGCTACATTATATTTGTATCGGTTGCTATCACATATCAAAACGCTGTCATTCAATTGGTGGAATGGCTACTGTTTGTTAAGGAAACATTTCAGTGAACAAACACAGAGCAGGTCTCTTGCAAGAGCAGGTGAAAATTAAGTGATGATTTAAACTGGCTTTTCCAAACTACTGCATTAGAAGAATACATTAACACTAGTTCCGTTTCTAATAAAATATGGAGGGCACGTGGTTTTAACGGAAGTGAAAATGGAAAAAGCTTAATTCAATGTATCCTGATTTTAAAAGATAGGAGTGTAACGACTTTTACTGAATTTGAAATCTGAACAAAAATCCTTATTTTACCTGATTTGAGGGAGACCTGAAGTTTGCGGTGTAACAGTTTGTCTGTGTCCACCATTATTGCATGATATAAACTATGTACAGAGAAATATAACTGAAAGAAAATCAACAATAAAAAATGTCTGACTATTATAGTGTCTGTTCTTTCTTTTTATACAGTCGTTATCAGGGAGGTGTGGAATTATGGATGTATTTGCAGTAGTCTCATTTCAACATTCAGAGCTCTAAATAAAAGCGTTATAAATGCTCTAGAATTATTTTATGACACTCAAACCCTATATCGCGGTTACTTTTAACAATCATCATACTGAGACGGTTCTTTGGAGCACTACACCCTCGGATTGAATCGGTATTTAGAGAGATTACCAAACGACCATCCCTCTTTTAGGTCAGATGGTCGAAATGCATTGTTCATAAGCGACCATTATAGCATTATGGGCTATGGCTCTTTCCCAACAATCCAAATGACCCAGAAATATATATAGTTCATTCTTAAAATTACCAAGAAAGCACAACATAACTCACGTTTTAACCTTCCAGCTTTTGAGCTATGACGTCAAATTAAATTTCACCCTTAGCCCACAATGAATTTTACTTTCAATTCCAGGAAATACAATGTATGGTGTTCTTAAAATAGCTCATTTAAAATGTGTCAAAACAGCTAAAAGCAATCAATGTTCGGGATACAAATCAATCAGAGAGAGGGTATTCAACTTTATAAGAAACACCGTCAACTTACAACGAAATTATTCGAGCCCAATATGACACAACGTCAGTCTTATGTATTCATCTGAAATTCGATTGACAGAATTGCCTGCCCGGCTAGTCGATCCGAAATGCTACCCGTTGACATATTTCTAGAACCATGGCCTTAGAAGGGGGCAATAGTGATCCATCAAATATATTCATAGATCATTCAATATATCGAAAACGATACTAGTCTGGTACCAGAATATATTTTCATTAAAAGGGAAAGCACTTGTCGTTGACGTGTACAGGCTCCAAAGGAAATAGCCATGATAAGGCATCCTATATATATTTAAAAGCGACGTAAATGTCAATGTAGATCCTCAAAACGTCATATTTTAGACACTTTCTTAGGCAACACCCAAGTTGGTATTTATTGTACCCCTCGTTGGAGCCTCTGGCAGTGCTTGGTACTATAATCGTTACAGGATAGTGTACACGTCCTGCTGGAAATGGTCATAGTTACAGACATGTCTCTGCCATTATACATGTATATGTAGTCCTATGAATATCCCGTCGCTTAAAGCCAAAACACAAAAGAACATGACAAGAAGTTACGAAATATTTAGAGGACTATTATTTATGATATAACATTAGCATGGTTAGTGGCTTTAGGTGGAGAAACGTGTATGCTACGGACCGGAAACAAGTGTTGGGACAAGAAGCATTAACAGTACTTTACGCTGAGTCATTTCTGCCGTTGACAAAAAGAGATCAATCATATTCAAATCAATAAGAATACATGGAGAGATTATGCTTGTAAGACACAATGCCAAAATAAAACAAAAACAACCCTGGGACGTTTACCCGCCTCGCGTCAAGAGGGAGTGGCTCAAATGAAGAGCCTTGTGATTGATATGTACGTGATTCGATTTCCGGGAAGAGCGGGGTTTAGAATTTGGGACTGATATGTGTGGATATGCGTTATAAGGACACAAGAAACACAGCCAATCGAAAGCGGTGCTATGCGATTGAGAACCAATCAAATGTATCCTGCTTTTATCAAAACGCCATTCAAAAAGTGTTCGTGGTCCAACGTCGCGTTCTCGAAAACACGGTTGTAATGAGTTTCGGACTCTTTCGCCCATATATTATGACAACGAATATGTATTTGTATACAGAACTGAAAACATTGTGAGGAAAGGAGAAACATGTTTGATTTCTGCCATTTGTCTTTCTTCCTATTTTACTCTTCAAATTCGTATGTGTTAGGGAAAGGATTACGACACAATGTATTGTCTGTGACATTTTCTATATCGTTATGACTTACTACCACAGTGGTTACTATCAGTACCTTGATAAAACTGTATATTCTAAACACACTCCATACTACCTATAAGCACGAGAAAACCAACATTATGGACTCTGCGTAATGTATCGAACCAGATCAGCCTGTGCAGTCAGTGCAGGCTAACCCGGGCCAACACATTCCGTCACAGGTGGATAGATGTATGTAAGGAGTAAGGATTACTGAAACAGAAAATCCACAGGAGGCGAAAAGTGTCTGTCCGAGTTAACTAGCCTGCGTGACATGCTTAGGCTGATCCGGGTCGATACATTACGCAAAGTCCACACTGTTGGTTTTCTCGTGGAACGGCTCTTATTACGGTTATCCACGGTTTCATAACTAGAGTCCTCTGGTTTATTAGCCAATTTAGTGACGTCACGTCACACGAAAACCGATATTCGGGGACTTTGTACACAGGGACAATCAAGATCGGCCCGCACTGGCCGCGCAGTCTAATCAGAAACTTTTCTGTTCATCATCTACATTTGAAAGCAGTCTACGTGCACCAAAATAAATAAACTTGTCAAAGATAAACTCATCCTCGGTACCCAGGCTACTCATTGCGCGGGTGCATCAGCACCAGTGCATATATTGGTTGTGTTTAGAATTATCACTGGTGCAATGGACAATGGGCTTGCCGTGTTAATCACCTTGATCGCGCATGCGCCGTATTTTATCGGATATTTCCGTAGCAGTTCGTCACTAGACTGGCTCTCGTTCGAGTTTGCACCGGCGTTAAGCCATCGCGGGCCACCCATCCAGGCACTAACCGCGATGAAAGTTGCTTAACTTTACGAAAAGGTCAACCACTCTACCAACGTCGCTATAAAATCCGGCTTCCACAGCAAGGCTGTAGAAGTGATATTTATACCTATGTTCCCGTTACATTTCTTCCTCTTTTCTCTTGACTTCGACCCGAAGTCACACAACTGAACACAAGCAGTATACCAGAGCAGAGTCGATGTAACATCACTGGGAACCACCGGGGTTTTAATTACAGGAAAATGGGAATATTTTTATAAATGCGAAGTTATTGTGCTAAATTTTTGCGATTTTAAGAAAATATTAAGGGGAAAAAGGACGCGCATGCGCAGAAAATTTTTACAATAATTTTGGGAGATCGCGGTAAACACGTTCGGAAAAAAAATATATATCATATATTTAAAGGCGGGTTTCGTGTTTTTCGAATCAAACCATATTTCTAAAGCCATAAAATGCTGATGCCCGCGCTAACATCGAATTGCTGCATTTAGCAGCAACTCTTGTAGAATACATGTATATAGTTTATGAATAGCCTGGGTACAGAGGATGAGATATACTGGGATTGTATGCAATGCGAACTTAATCGTCAATAATTCAAAATTCCCGAATGTCGCCTTTCCTGTGGTGTGATGAAATCTTAGGATATGTTAAAATATTGTCTGTTAAAGAATCTGATACAGGAGGGATGTAATGTGCACACATAGCTTCCTACTACTACCTGTCCTTATGAATATCTAAAAGTGTGTTTCAATTGAAACCTTTGTTGATATTAAAGGATATACTTATACAACTTATACTCTTTAGCTAACAGCAAGTTCTAGATCGGCTAGCGCCTCGTTGGAGTCTTGTCAGGTTATTTCCTTGGTGCCATATAAATGTCCAAGTACCTTAAAAGCCGTATGAAAACGGACATGACCAACATCAGGTCGATTTCCATGTGACGTTGCTAAAGAGTTACAGCTATTACAGTAAAGAGTTACAGCTATTATAGTAAAGTGATACAGCTATTATAGTTATCATAACCATCGACCGACATTCGTGAGAGATTAATCTTTTTGTCAGATCAAAGAATTATCATGTCTGCGGTATTTTCTATGCACTTATCGCTTCCTGCAATTAGCACTTTCCGACCCAGACGACAATCACGATGTCTTGAAACCAATTGAGCAGCGCCGTGCGAAAACAGACCCTCGGAGATATTTACTGTCGACTCTTCCATGTTGAAAATTGGACCACTCCATTTTTTGCCCAATAGTTAACTTGGTAAAATTTAATGTCTAAGTGGCAAACAATACAAATTTCAGGCGAGACCCGAAACTGTATTGTTTGCAAAAGCCTTGGATTGCCTTTGATAGCGAAAGACTTCACCGGTTCAGTGTCAATGGCAATATTGAGTCAGTTGAGAAGTGTGTCCCAATTTTCGGATGTCTAAGGATTCATGTATAGTAGGTTCTACGAATACCGTGTTATCACGAATACCAAGGTAAACACAAAACCGGTGTTTTCTTTGTTGCGCGCGCACAACCGCTTGTCGTATGATTCCATCAGGAAACCCCATTATCCGGACTTTCAAATGCTACAATTTTCTTTTTCAAAAAATCAATATTCGCAGAAATGAATGATTCTTTTGTGTCAGTTAATTAACAAGGACATATAAAGGAACAAGTGGACACTAGATATAATTTACAGTTAAGTTTGCTTTATTTTTTTTTTTTTCAAAAAAAACGTAAGTACACCGATAATAGGGAGTCCCATCCTAGTACTCGAAGATGTAGTTTATTTTAATGCCTATGATCACGAACTTAGGAGACCCGTAGATAGTTGTCCTATGTCTCGATTGATTGATTGATTGGGGTTTAATATAACGCCGTTTTTAACAATTTCTCAGTCATATCACAGCGGCCAGTTCACCTACTCATGTATTTCCTGGTTTTCGCACACCAGTACTCCACACAACAATCTTCCCAAGCAACTGGCTGCTTTTCCACATAGACTTAGCCCATTGGTGGAAGACGAATGACGCATGTCGCAATGACATTTGTCAAACGTCGGAAAGAAAGTTGGCCGAGCCGGGATTCGAACTCACAACCCCTGGATTGACAGCCCGCGTCGTTACCGACTGAGCTACCGGGACTCGACCCTATGTCTCGAGATGGACATTATATCAATTCATGCAGGTGGTACATGCAACCCGACACTCAAGTCCTAATCCGCCCAACATATAACAAATATACAAGAGACGACTTCGAAAAAGAACTATACAAATATGAGCTGCCCCGCGAGAAAACCAACATAATAGCCTCTGCGTAATGTATCGACCCAGATCAGCCTGCGCAATGATGCCTGAAACAGAAAATCAACAGGATGCGAGAAGTGTCTATCCGGGTAAGTCTGCGCGTCATGCTTAAACTGATCCGGTTCGATACTTTACGCAAAGTCCACAATTTGGTTTTCTCGTAGGACGGCTCATACGTGGACAGGTTGTACACAATGAAAGTATAATTATTGAATAGAACTCGAAACACTGGCAAAAGAAGGAACTGCTCATCATGCTATTTCTACAGATGCGTCAAAGTTAATAAGCATATTGAAAGGGTTCTGTGCAATGAGGAATCCGCTGTGGTCGAGTGGTTAGCGTCGGGAATTTCGAAACCGGGTGTCCCGGGTTCGATCCCCAGTCGCGGCATGGTGGAGTGCTCTTGGGCAAGGCACATTTTCTAGCCTAGCACTGGTTTGTTTACCCAGGGATCATGAATAATTAAATTTAATTGCGCGCTAAATGACCTTAGCTGTCGATGCGCCATAAAACAATATACATTCTGTGCAATGACGATTGTATAACAGACGACGTTTGAAAACGCTGCATAAAGACTATCATTCTCCTTTCTTATGTAGTTTTGCAGAAGATTTTTTTTTTTTAACTCTTTCAGCGCCGAATTCTTTAAAGTAGACTCTTCCATGTTCAAAATCGGGCGTCTTTTTCATTTCTCATGTAATAAAAGTTTGGACTATTTTGATAACGATAAAGCAAACAATGCTGATTTCAGGTGAGACAGCTCGTTACGAGCTGACTCACCTGAATCAGTATTGTTTGCAAAAAACCTCAATATTGCCTTTGGCGCTGAAAGAGTTAAAAGAGAACAGATGAAACGTAATCGTAAGTTGATCGCAGGTATATATACATATATAGGAAGAGTACCTGTTTAACTGATAAGTATGCTTAGAGAATCATATAGACTTAGAAACATTGTTGAACAAGAAATATCTTTAAAAAAGATAAACGGCGATCAATATGAGAAAACACTAAGAAATGGAAGACGCAATAATCTATGTGTTTACCAAAGGCTAATCGGCCATCTCCATCCAGCTTCAGTTTCAATAAATAGATTATCAAGGCCGAGAATACGCAACATGACTGGAGATTATGCGAGGCTGCAAAGAGGTGTATAAGTTTCAATTGACGATAAATAACTGAAAACTTATTATGTTTCAAAAATAATTAATATTTTGCTCTAAAATATTATATTTCATACGTTTTCACTGATTGTTTTCACTGAAATTTATTTCTTAAGGAAAACAATTAAAAGTAAGTATGCAGAACATTCATTTTAAAACACCGTATTAGTGCCTCTAGTAGGATCGCCAACTTAACTATGAACCAATCAAAAGTTTTATTTTCTTTATTTCTTCGACATTATTCATTAAATATAACATTTGATTGGTCTACAATCTAGATTATTTGTTTAACATCTAGGACAAAACTGAGGTTAAACAGCTATCGCCGAAGGAAAAAGAGTTTTATTTACACAAATTAGCTGACATTTTACATCATTTATAACTGAACTAAAATATTTCCCATGTAACATAATGAACAAAATAAACTAAAAATATTCGATGCTTCAGACCCGAACATCTCAGGAACAAATCGGGTAATAAAATGAGCGGAATAAAAGAAAGGTTAAGCCTCACTATCTTTATAGAAGTTTATATGTCACCATGAGTGTAATACTTTTTAAAAAGTATTCGAGTACTCAGCACCAGAGTCAACACGCGTTGATCCGAGTTGACGCGAGTGCCGTTCGCTGTAACAAGAGGCAGCGGACTCGGATTAACCCGATGTCACCCTACACAAAGAGCTAGGTAATATCGGGTAACTTATCCGAACACTAGTCCACTTTTGTCTGGCAACATGGCGGAAGACTTGGTTTATGAAAATTGTAATCGGGTTTGTCGAGTTTTAAATACTTTATCGTTCGTTGTTTAACACATACCCGAGTCGACCCGAGTACAAAAGATAACCCTGGTAAGTTAGTTCGTGGGGGAATGTCGAATGGGCTCTTTACGTTTGCCAGGGCGAAATGATTGTACTGGCACGAAAATACAATGCAGTAAAATGGTAATCATTGTTTCAACTTCGAAACGATTGTATCGTTAAATTGTTTGCTATCTCCGTGAAGAACGAAGTAAAATACAATGCAGATGAACTCATGTCCTGCATGTTTTCATAAAAATGTTTATTGCGTGAATTACATCGTAGATAGAGTATCGTTGATACATCCGAAAGTGAAGAAGTGATAAACCTTTTATGACAATGCTGAGATGAACAAACATACATCAAATTTGACATGTGCTATTTCAGCCTGTTTAGAAGAAACAGAACAATCGGGATTAGTATTACCAACTAAGACAGATGATAGCATGCTCCAACTCACAGTCTAACCAACGTTTCCTTTGTTTTCACACGACACTAAAACATTCGAACTTTGTCAATGTGATGATTATAAGTTTAACTATTGAGTCAGCGCAAATGTTAATGTTATGGCTTTGGCAAACAACGTAACGAGCTGTCTCACCTGAAATCAGCAGTGTTTGCCATTTAGTTATCAAGATATATATTAAAACTCTTATTACCTAAAAAAATGATGGAAGTATCTACGTTTGAAAATTCGGCGCTGAAAGAGTAACGGTAATTGTGCAATACGCCTTTTATCAGCAACATTTAACTTATTATATTGAAGAGGTTGTCCATTCATCAACGGCCTAAAGGTGAATAATTAGTACACAGCTATGCAATATGTCATCTACCAAGTACACCTTCCATCCACATGACCACTAATTTTCGCCAGTTTAATCAATTATCATGTTGTATATCGAGGGCTTGGCGTGAAACGGTTGTAACAAAAAACCTATTTTGAAAACCCTGGTTTAGGGCCATTTTGACCCCTTTGTAAACAATGCAAATTTAGGTGCCATTGCTCAGAACGAGTAATGGCACCTAAATTTCCATTGTTTACCAAGAAAAAATATTTAACACTTATAAAGACTTTATGGCGAGGTGATTAACCTTGGTAAAAAAATACCAATTTTAGTTACAACTGTTTCACGCCAAGCCCTCGACATGTTTTCACTTGTTTTCAACATTATTTAAGTAACATCACGTCGACAGTTCACTTATTCATGATCCATGGAATTACAAACCAGTGTAAGGTGCCGGGCTAAAGACGCAGAAGATCCCTTCAGCGAAAAGTATACTCAATCCTGAAGGGGTCCACTTGTCTTATATATCTAACCATAAACTCCATTACTTCGAAACGGTGATGTAAATTTGCATATCAAATGAACGTATACCGAACGTTTTCGTTACAATACTTCCCACTCCGAGAAGACCCGAGTCTTGGCCTGGGAAATCCATGGGTAAGGCATCTCCGGTATGGCAGTTGTCTTCATCCGACCGCTGCCACCAATGTAACGTGCCGGGCTAAAGACGCAGAAGATCCCTTCAGCGAAAAGTATACTCAACCCTGAAGGGGTCCACTTGTCTTTTATTTCTAACCCTAACTCCATCACTTCGAAACTGTGATGTAAATTTGCATATCAAATGCAACGTATACCGAACGTTTTCGTTACACCAGTACTAGGTCCAAGGGTACTCCATCATAAACGCCGTGACCTATGGGATCGAACTCGGGACAACCGGTTTCAAATACCCTTCGGCCACGGCGGATCCCTGCAGGGTAGGACAACAATTATTATTAATGAGATGAACTAAATATAAATGATTTGAAAAATGTACAGATGCTTTACACAAATAAGTAGGATATATCTTTGCATGATATACATATCAAAGACGCTTAGTTAGATCTATTGAACCATTGAAATGCCAACTTCCGATCACGTACTTCATTGTTTACACGCCACCTCTCCCTTCACATAAAATATCATTATGTTTTAATTATTGGAATACTGTCTTTAACATGTATATCATATAATGCTTTATTGAGACATATCATCTAAATAATTGTTTTAATTGTGGAATTTCTTTGAATTATATGCCAATATCTACACCAATAACACAATCCCGAATCGATGTTAATCCAAAGACCATCTTCATTGAAATCACCGTGTTATTTATGTTGAAAACACGAACAAATAACCGACTTATAGTATACAGTAATAACTGTATGAAAGAATAACAAGAGGTCGGAGTCAGCTTCTATGACAACTCGTTGATGACGTCATCACCATCTGTCCAGCGGTTTTGAGTTCGAACCCAAGCTCGGCCAACATTCTTTCCAACGTTTGAGAGAAGTCAAAACGACAAGCCTAATTCGTCTTACATCAATGGGCTAGTAGTATATCGAGGGCTTGGCGTGAAACAGTTGTAACTAAAAACCTATTTGGAAACCCTGGTTTAGGGGCAATTTTGACCCTTTTGTAAACAATGCAAATTTAGGTGCCATTGCTCAGAACGAGCAATGGCACCTAAATTTCAATTGTTTACCAAGAAAAATGATTTAACCCTTATAAAGACTTTATGGCGAAGTGATTAACCTTGGTAAAAAATTACCAATTTTAGTTACAACCGTTTCACGCCAAGCCCTCGATATGTGGAAAAGCAAACATTTGCTTGGACAGGCTGTAGTGTGTAATACAGTTACTCCCAGTCGTGGCACTACGGTCATGGTGGAGTGCCCACGAGCAAGGCATATTGTCTAGCCTAGTACTGGTTTGTTTACCCAGGGATCATGAATAAGTGAACTGTCGCCGTGATATAACTGAAATAATGTTGAAAGCGGTGTAAAACCCCAATAAATAAATAAATAAATTAGTACAGTTACCGGTGTTCGACAGCCAGGAAACACATGGCTAGGTGAACTGCCCGTCGTAATATGCCTCAATGTTGAAAACAGTCCTAAACCCCAATCAATCAATCAATCATCATGTACCCTTTCATCACTTAAAGTGCCATCTTTTAAACGCGGTCTTTTCCCGTGATATTCCTATAGAAAAGGTTTGTCGTGGGAACTGGACCTTGCAGTCCTCACCTTACATTATTAGTGTTCGATACAAACGAATAGTGCAAGCGCGTTTTACAAGTGAACTGAGAACTTCCGCAATAAAAAATGGGAGACATGAAAAAGTTAGCCTAAAATAAGAACACTCGAACCTATTATTAGATAATAATATATAGGCTTGTATGAAAAACCCTTAAAGTAAGTGCAGGGCGGGAATGCAATTTCCATAAAATCTTCAATTAACTGGTTTTCCTTTTATTTATTTCAACAGCGGCATCATTTCTTAACGACAAGCATGTCTGAATACTGTTCGTCAAAATGTTAAAATGATCAGGCGAACTCAAAGTTTATTAGTCCTTCCAGATCAGCCTTACACGCAACACCCTCGTAATAAAACAGACAGTTTATGGCCTCGAATAGTCGTTTACGCCAAGAACTTATACATGCAGGGCTAACTTGTTGGTAAATGATAATTATATGTGTCAAACAACTAATAGCGTTGTTATAGATTATTCATCATACAAACATATAATTAGGTTCTTGTTCATTTGGTAATCTTTTAATTTAGAATAGCCATTATTTCCGTTAGCGATCGGTAATATTCGTGGGCTGGCATGTCAACGATCAAAACCGATATCTAACGACTTCGGACGGAAATTGCCGAGCCTATACAGTTGAAGCTTTTGCCAAATTGAACGTATACTTTGATACATATTTAAAACCATGAAAACGATTTGTTCTGAGAACATTCTTCTTTTTCCACAATGTTAACAGACGTCTACTGCTATTTCATAAGATGTCTTTCACAGCTAAATTATTATGTTGTCGCTAAGCATTTGGACCCAGAAGAAAATGGTGATAAGACAACTTTAATGCCATATTAGTAGAATATACCATGGCTTGATTGATTGTTTTGTGTTTAACGCCGCTTTTAACAAGGTTTCAGTTATATCCCGGCGTTTCCTGGGTAAGTTACCAGTTCTACTGGTCCATTAACCCCGACACCAGCCAGTCATTCGTAATGATAACCCCACAACCCTGATCGCAAACTTCACTGGTATTCATGTGTGCTTATGTACTGGTAAAATGGTATTCTGGTGTGATTATGTACTGGTTAACTGGTATTCTGGTGTGCTTGTGTACTGGTTAAATGGTATTCTGGTGTGATTATGTACTGGTTAACTGGTATTCTGGTGTGCTTATGTACTGGTTAACTGGTATTCTGGTGTGCTTATGTACTGGTTAACTGGTATTATGGTGTGCTTATGTACTGGTTAACTGGTATTGAGGTGTGCTTATGTACTGGTTAACTGGTATTCTGGTGAGCGTTTGTACTGGTTAACTGGTATTCAGGTGTGCTTATGTACTGGTTAACTGGTATTCTTATGAGCTTATGTACTGGATAACTGGTATTCAGGTGAGCTTATGTACTGGTTAACTGGTATTCAGGTGTGATTATGTACTGGTTAACTGGTATTCTGGTGAACCCTTACCAACTGATGCATCTGAATTTCTATTGGTGTTATGGTTAAACAAACGGTCTTATGAACGTTACTTCCAGGGGCGTAGCTTGACAATAATCAATGTGTAGGCCGTCTCGTGAGAAAATCAACATTGTGGACTCTGCGTAAAGTATCGACCCGGATCAGCCTAAGCATGCAACACAGGCCTACCCGGATATACGCTTTTCGCCTCCTGTGGATTTTCTGTTTCAGGAATCACTACTTTATCTATTTCCCCCCCCCCCGCCCCCCCCCCCCGCCCCCCCCCGCCCCCCCCCCCCCCACACACACACTACCCCCGTTAGACGGAATGTGTCGGCCGGATCAGTCTGCGCGGACAGCGCAGGCTAATCTGGTCGATACAATACGCAGATGTCTATCGCCGCAGTTGCATTTTTGGGACATTTTGAGAAAAAATGTATAGGCACGTGCCTACATTGCCTAAAGGGAGCTACGCCCCTGACTTCCGATCAGCTCATTATCTAATCTGTTTTATCATATCTTCTATTTAATGTATATTCTAACTCACCAAACTGTGAATTTCTTTATCATATCCCCATGTATATACAAGACGAATTTTGATGCAGAGCATCAAAGACGCCGCGCATGATTTTGAAGCATGACTTAAAGGAAGCAGATGTAGTTCAGTACATTTAAATAACGTGTGAAAACAGACAGGATGTAAATATTTCGAACAAGAAGGCCAAATGTCCCTTTATCATAACCAAAAAGGCCAAGATGTGCCTATATTGCTCACCTGGCTACCATAGCCTATAATAAAAGGTTACCATACAACATGAAGTTTCTTAATTTTTTACCAATACACGGTTTCAAATCTGCTCTAACTAGATCAATGAGATAAAAAAAACATCACATAGGTGCTTAAATATTAACATGTAATGTCTCTAGTTATAAATTAAGTGTGACACAAGCTTTGGAAGGAGAGGGTGAAGTATATCCTCCTTCGTGTTTATCAGAAGTATGATAACAACAAGAGGCCCAAGAGGGCCTGTATCGCTCCACTGCCAATTAAATCTTCAAACAGCCCCGCGCCCTGGTTGCCATGTTTTTTACCAATCAACATGGCTTGAAGGAATCTGATAGAGGGTCATATATATATATATAAAAGATTTTTTAAGTTTTCACTATAACCATATTATAAGGCAAAAATAGCTCTGCCCTCTGGCGGCCATAGTTTTCGACCAATCAACTTGGCTCGAAAAAATCTGAAAGAAGGTCACCCAAGCAACATTTCTACACAATTATTTGAAAATCGGCCTGATACCTACGGAGGAGAAGAAGATTTTTTAAGTCTTCACTACTACACAATTATTTGAAAATCGGCCTGATACCTACGGAGGAGAAGAAGATTTTTTAAGTCTTCATTGTTTTTTCTTTCGGAAACCAAAGTTTTGCATGGATCCCAAACAGTTTGAGGAACTAAGGAGAGATCATTGAGAGGATACTTCCTATGAAGTTTCATCCTAATTGGTCTAGTGGTTAGGTAGGAGAAACAGTTTGAAGCAAAACGTTTACGGACGGACGGACGCACGCATGCACGCACGTACGTCCAAAAGGCGTTTGTTGGGTGTTTTCCTTTGATGTTCTCTTGTTGGGTATACCCAACAAGCACATGGTTTATTCCGTAATTATCCCCCCTTTACGGAATAAATAGCAATAATATGTTAATTAGATACCCATAACACAATTGTATACAAAAAAAACCACTTATCAAAGTGTCTTATAAGGGTGGTGGCTGGGGTTTACGAAAAAACACTATCCAACAAGATTACTCTCGTAAGTACGCACTCACGCACGGACGCACTCACGCACGCACGAACGCAGGACGGACGATTCCCCATGACATAAGCTCGACTGGCTTTCAGCCAGTGGAGTTAAAAACGGAAGTATATAAACAAAAAATACGATATCGCAAATTTCTGAGATAACGAGAAAAAAAAAATATAAAAAAAAAAAATCGAGAAATCGAAATGTTCGAACATATTGATATTTTTTTTTTTTTTTTTTTTTTTTTTTCGATATCTCGAACTTTCCGATATCTCGAACTTTTCGAAAAAGAAAATTATATTTTTTTTCGATATCTCGAACTTACCATTTTTTTTCCATATTTTTTCCGATATCTCGAAATTTTCGGTATCTCAAACTTGTCGATATCTCGTACTTGTCGATATCTCGAACTTTCCGATAAAGTTCGAGATATCGAGAATTTTTTTTTTAAAGATAATCGAAAGAGATATTGGAAAGTTCGAGATATCGAAAGTTTCGAGATATCGATATGTTCGATTTGTCAATAAATTTTCAAGTTAAAAACATTCGTTTTATCAATGTATTCGAGATATCGATGTGTTCGAGTCATCGGTATGTTCGAGATAATTATTTGACCAATAAGACATTCGTTTTTTGCGTGTACAATGACCTCAGACAAATTTCGTACCTAAACCTCTTAATTTGCGAATGTCTAATCGAATGTCTAATGTCTAACTGATCAATTAGACATTCGTTTTTTTAATGTACATTGATCTCTGATGAATTTGGTACATAAATCTCTTAATTTGCGAATGTCTAATCGAATGTCTAATGTCTAACTGATCATTTAGACATTCGTTTTTTGCATGTATAATGACCTCCGACGAATTTGGTACCTAAATCCCTTAATTTGCGAATGTCTAATCGAATGTCTAATGTCTAACTGACCAATTAGACATTCGTCTTTTGGATGTACAATGACCTCCGACGAATTTCGTACTTAAATCTCGTAATTTGCGAATGTCTAATGTCTAACTGACCAATTAGACATTCGTTTTTTAATGTACAATGACCTCCGACGAATTTGGGTTATAGATCTTGTAATTTGCGAATGTCTAATCGAATGTCTAATGTCTAACTGACTAATTAGACATTCGTTTTTTGAATGTACAATGATCTCTGACGAATTTGGAACCTAAGTATAGTAATTTGCGAATGTCTAATCGAATGTCTAATGTCTAACTGACCAATTAGACATTCGTTTTTTTAATGTACAATGACCTCCGACGAATTTGGGTTATAGATCTTGTAATTTGCGAATGTCTTATCGAATGTCTAATGTCTAACTGACCAATTAGACATTCGTTTTTTGAATGTACAATGATCTCTGACGAATTTCGAACCTAAGTATAGTAATTTGCGAATGTCTAATCGAATGTCTTATGTCTAACTGACCAATTAGACATTCTTTTTTTGCACGTACAATGACCTCCGACGAATTTGGTACCTAAATCTCTTAATTTGCGAATGTCTAATCGAATGTCTAATGTCTAACTGACCAATTAGACATTCGTTTTTTGAATGTAGAATGACCTCCGAGGAATTTGGTACCTAAATCTCTTAATTTGCGAATGTCTAATCGAATGTCTAATGTCTAACTGACCAATTAGACATTCGTTTTTTTAATGTACAATGACCTCCGACGAATTTGGGTTATAGATCTTGTAATTTGCGAATGTCTAATCGAATGTCTAATGTCTAACTGACCAATTAGACATTCGTTTTTTGAATGTACAATGATCTCTGACGAATTTGGAACCTAAGTATAGTAATTTGCGAATGTCTAATCGAATGTCTAATGTCTAACTGACCAATTAGACATTCGTTTTTTGATTGTACGTTGACCTACGACGAATTTGGAACCTAAATATCGTAATTCGCGAATGTCTAATCGAATGTCTTATGTCTAACTGACCAATTAGACATTCGTTTTTTGCATGTACAATGACCTCCGACGAATTTGGTACCTAAATCCCTTAATTTGCGAATGTCTAATCGAATGTCTAATGTCTAACTGACCAATTAGACATTCGTTTTTTGAATGTACAATGACCTCCGACGAATTTGGGTTATAGATCTTGTAATTTGCGAATGTCTAATTGAATGTCTAATGTCGAATTAGACATTCGATATTTAACATTTGCGATTTTTCTGAACGTCTAATTGAATGTCTAATGTCTAATTAGACATTCGATAATCAAAATTAGCGAATGTCTAATCGAATGTCTAACGTCTAATTAGACATTCGAATATTTTTTTTGAATGTCTAATGTCTAACGTCTAATGCTCTGCCAACTTCACACACTTTTATAAATAGGCAAAACCATCCGGCGAATTTTGGGCCCGTAAACTAAACAATTAAAAACGCGTAGCCTAGAAAGTTTGGGAAAAGTGAACTTTTTCTCTGAGCTTTGATGAATTGGGTCAGGGCCGTAAACCAAACAATCAAAAACAGCGTAGCCTAGACAGTTGGGGAAAAGTTATTAAATACAAATAATTAAATGTGTATAAAGTTTTGTAATAACGGTAGAAGACAAACGTATTTTGTATCTTGTTGTTTCTTAAATCAGTTAATACAATTTATTGATTCATAAAGGTTGTTTTTTTCAATCAAACAACAGAGGTTTTTTTAACAATAATAACATTGGTTTCTCCCTTTTCGATTACGTCACCCCATGGTACAAAATTAAAACCTATCCCATACTGACGCCGCGCTCCCACGCGGCGTCAATAATGTAACCATTACTGGGTGATTAAAGTGTATGTTATGTGTAAATGTTTAAAATCATCAAACTTCTTTCATCAACTACAAAGAAAACAATGAATAAACTATATTATTATATATCTCTTTGGCAACACAACGTAGAAATAGTAATAAATAACCATAGTCATGTTCACCATGCATATAACCATAGTTATATACGAAATTGTTCATCCACCATGTAGTATATGGTATATAAAAAAAAACTTATTTCTTCAACTACAAAGAAAACAATGAATAAACTAGCTTATTATATATCTCTTTGGCAACACAACGTAGAAATAGTAATATATAACCATATCATGTTCAGCATGCATATAACCATAGTTATATACGAAATTGTTCATCGTCCATGTAGTATATAGTATAAAAAATAAATAAAAAATAAAGTTTATGTATTGCTGTAACCGTGTTTGATCTTCTTTAATTCATTTATAAATATGTGTTGTATGACTAGATACATGTATGTTGTATAAGTTAATAAAATATATTTTATTCTATCATATTCTGTGTTGGACAAAAAAGCACCGAATAAGTAAAAGTTGAATGAATTAGTAACAAGAGTATGTCAAGGTCACAGTTACTTTTATTCAACAATCTTTTCCGGTAAAACATATTAATACTTCATTCATTGATTGATCATTCTCAATTGTATAAATGTTTATGTTCTCTTACTAAAGAACGGTTGAACGTATTTTTAACATAGCTTCGTTTGGGAAATCGTATGCAGACAGTGAAAGGCATAACTTAATGTCCAATTATCCAGAAAATCCACAGGAGGCGAAAAGTGTCTGTCCGGGTTATCCTGCATGACATGGTTAGTCCACAGCGTTGGTTTTCTCGCCACGTTTCGCACCCGTAAAGTATTGTTGGCATGACTATTTTTGTGTATAAATTACATGAGATGATGGGGATATATCCAATAAACTCAGTCATTATTCGAAAGTTAACATCTTTACAACAAATTGATGTCCATTTCACGAAGCTCTATTGTTAAAGCCATATTCTTATTCACGTTATACTTTCATATTATAAAGCCATCCCACGTTCGAGGTTTTGTGCCAAATATATACTCACTATTCAGAAAATATAATATTACCAACTTCATAGAAGTATACATGTATAACAAAACTTTCCCCAGTAAAACATCATGGACAAACACCATCTGCAATGTAATGAAGACACATGAAGACCAATCATTGACGAACCAATTTACGCAAGAAACATCCCATCCGAAAAAAAGCGCTTGTCTGGAACATAGCATCTACAACCGATGAACTACGCTCTACATATATTGTGTCAAAAGTATGGACCCGAACCCCCTAGTAACCGTTATCACAGCTTTAGTCCGTTTAGTAATCAAGTCACTTAGTACGACTATGTAAGTCATTACGTTGCATCCTGCCATGCCACATACTCCTTACGTATCACCTTCCTTGAGTCAGTAAAACAATTCAATGGCCGCTCATTATATAACGAGCTTATCAGCGACAACGATGATGCGTCTGTCTTGAGAAAAGTTCTTTGAATGAACCATCCTCATATATTGATTGTATCCAATATAGATTATGCCACTCATATGTCGCAGATGTTTGCAGGCATGTTGGCCTGTTCGAGACATATACTTAAATGTCAATACCAAATACTATAAATAAGAGAGACATTTACTCAGATACCTATATCATATCTGATCAAAAGCTTAATCTTATAACCAAGAAGTCCAACACAAACTATAGTCTAGTAAAACAGGGCTCAATGTATACATTTTGAAAAGTAATATCCAATGTGTAAATGGTTGAGTGAATTCAAGAGTGAGTGAATGGGTGCTTGGGCGAATGAGGATGTGAGTGAATGGGTGTTTGCGTCATTGAGGAAGTGAGTGAATAAGGTATAACAAGCATACTGCGACGATGATTCTCTCTTATCTCTACTCTCACGACACCGCACGAATAATGGAACAAGCTATTGAGTTGTCGCGAGAACAGCGTCAAATTCACTTGAATATTTCTTTTCCTCGTGTAAAAGTACGGGAAACGGAAGTTGTAGTGGCTATGTGAAGTGCTCTCTGGTTGGTCGATATTTGGTCGTGTCCGGATTTTTAGCCAATCAGTGATCAGGTAATAGGAAACCATTTCTTTTTGTGTCGATATATTTAGTTTTGACGTGTCTGTGTTTTCCGCGGAAATGGTACCCCTTACGGCAACTCAAATATTAAGAAAACGAAGAGACGGATCAAAAATCGGGACGATCATTCGATGTAGCAACTGATGTGCTACACAACGCACACCGAGTGGTTTCTAAATTCGAAAAACTGTGGGAGGAGATAGTTTTCGCCCGTTTCCATAGCAACGGTGGTTTCTATGGCGACCATACTACAAAAGGAACAACTAGAGCCTAGACCCTTCATCCCTACCAAGTTTGGTCGAAATCCGTTGAATAGTTTTGGCGCTACGCTTGCCACAAACAAACAAACAAACAAACGGACAGAAACGAAGACCGACTTTAAGGGTCTCTAGGAGAGAGAACCAATAACAATGTGAGCTTGGGTGAAAGAAATACGTCCTTCCATTTTATTGTTAAATTGTTCTATTCATAACTTGTATGTGTATTTAAAGAAATCTCCAAATATATGGGGGAGATAAAAGAAACAAACAAATATTATTATTATTATTATTATTATTTTTATTCTTCTTATTATTATTATTATTATTAGTGTTATTGTTGTTCTTATTATCATTATCATTATCATTATCATTATATTATTATTATTATTATTAATACTAATAATAGTAGTAGTATTATCATCAGTATTATTCAAGCATGCCATTATTTATTCAGCTGAATCAGACTGCCTGCAGTTATCTCACGTGAGCAGTTGCTGATATTGTCCCAGACCCCGATAAAAGAGAACACGCCGCCCAATGACACCAGACTTCCAAAACCTGATGACATATTTAGAATCGCCAAACCCACACAGTCAGAGAATGCGACTTATGAACAACCCGCTCTAGATTTTGTTTGTGCATGTATACAGCTTTGTTTTTTTCTGTAAAGAATTGCTGCTGTAACAGTTGTTTTATTATTTACCTTTTAATAATTCCAAAATTAGGTATTTAGCTTTCTCATATTGAAGGAGTCAAACTCTTTTACAAAATTCCTTGACTGGAAGCCCTGTTTGAGAGTTGCTTCTTAATTAATAACTTTTCCCGAACCCTTATATGATTAAATAAAGATAAGTGCTATCGTGAGAGAAGATAGAAAATGCTTTTTGTGTAATTTAAATGAGATAGGAGATAAATTTCATTATTTATTAATAGCCCAATCTTCCAAAACACAAGAAATATGTACCTTACTTTCACCAAAAAGAAATACGTAAACGTTTTAATATAACAAAACATTTTGTGCCAAAATGAAAAATCAAAATTAACCAAACTGAGTAAATTCGTCAAAATGATATGTGAAGAACTAAGGATTCCACCTGGCGACGTCCTGTAGCCAGTCTATATATAGAGTTTAATTGACATTGTTTTCATGATACGGGATTTAAATCCCAAGTGGAAGAGATTCTTGCGATATAAAAACGAGTGCGCCATAGCGCACGAGTTTTTATATGCAAGAATCTCTTTCACGAGAGATTTCATTCCCAAATCATGAAAACAATGTTTATTAAACTATATAGTATATACTCGGCGATAATTTTCGTTTTTAAACGACAATACCCCTGTGCAGCTCATTTATTTTTAACTCAGAAGTGGAGAGATCTGAATGACGTAATCTGCCAGTTTTGCAGTGACGTCACTATATATATATACGTGACGTCACCGACAATGTGTACATTGATTGAAATAAACTTGTGTCATGTCGATTCAAGCTCTTATTTGCGGATTTAAAAGTGCAATTGTGGATTATTTAACGGTTCATCATGGAAATAAAGTGTTTTAAAAGTAGTGAAAACGGAGCTTAAAAGTGTTTTAAAGAGATTTAAAAAAAGTAGTTCCGAAAATCCGGCTAGTGAGCTATATCGCACACTAGGCGATATTGCTCAGTAGACAAAAAGCATGTTATAGGTTTTCTCAAGTTGGGAAATCTCTATATTTTATCATTCAGTATATAATATAATATTATTACTATTACACTACTTATTTTTCCAACTTTTTTCCTATATTTATTAATCACTCATGTACCTCAATATTTAAGTCCTTTTGTGTGTGCTGTTTATGTGTTTACGTTGTGTGTATGTTGTGTGCATTGTATTGTATGTTGAAATTGATATGTATGTATACAAACATTTGTCTTGTACCACATACATAATCCTCTTAACAAATGTGTAGAGAGTAAACAAAACTTGAAACTGTTCACTCTTCGGTGTGTCATCGACCCAAGCCAGAGAAACCTGCTAAAAAGAATACCTGGATATAAGGACGGTGTCACGGGATATAGACTTCAGATCGGTAATCCCTGATGGCTATCCCCCGGACCATTCAGAAGTCTCCAATACTTCTTTGGGATATAATTCTCACGTAGCTCTGAATAAAACTCATAGACGAGAAGAAGGTTGTATTCATTTTCGACTTCTCCTTTATTGGACAATTTGCATAGTATTTTTCGGCGATAGCTGATTAACGTGGGTTTTGACCTAGATGTTAAACAAATGATCTGGATGATAAGGTGGTTATATCAAGTGATATCACATTAAAAGTCGACACTATAATCAAAGCAACACCGGTTAGGTGTATACATCCAACTTGCTCAGTCAGAATCCATTGTAAATGCCATTCTCTCCCTGAATAAAATCAACATTAAAGGGACCAACGTTTTTTCTCTCTATAGAACAGTTCCAGCATCCTCCTCTATGATGCTTCAAACGTCAGGGTTTCGGTCAATGTTCAAATACCGAAAGATACGCTCGGTGTGGTCAATCACATAACACAAACATTGTACATCAGACCCTCTCTGCTGTGCAAACTGCTTGAGGGGAGGAATCACACATCCGCTGTAGTTATTTCCCATTGTACAACTTGTCATCTAAGGTTAACCCTTTTCCTCATATAGACGCTTTCTGACGCCTCTGCAGCAAACGGCTTTTTGAAAAAAACATAGCGACAAAAGAAGAAATTGCACAAAACGTGCAATTTCTCCCTTTGCCACAATGTTTTCCAATTTTTGTCATTGGTTATCCATTGATTTATGGAGATTTTCTATGTTTTGACAAAATACGTTCTAAGTCGTCTGCTGCAGAAATCGTATGAGGGAAAGGGTTAATAAATCAAGAATGAGAGGGGATGCTCGTACGCGCGGTGATAAACAGGGGTGCCATTAACCCAACAAGGACTAGTCTCGTTGTATACCTCTCCTAACAGCAAATGCATTATAAAAAATACTCTTGTCTTCCTCTCAAATTAACGTCCAAAACCAAATAATAACCCCTTCAAATAAGAAAAATGAATGTCTACGGCTTTAGACCAAAGTTCAACGTCACGTGACAACATCACCATCAGTATTGATACCACGAAATTTAGACTTGACTTCAACTGTTGGTCTGACCTCCAATAGGTCAAGCGTGATAAGTGAAACATATTCACCCATAACAACGCCCTGAATAAACCCTAATCATTCTAGTAGCTGGGAACCTTCACAAAACTGGTAGAAAGAGAGCCAGTTTTACCCCTCGACGGCACTCCACTTAAAAATTCCAGCACAACAATATCTTAACATATAAAAAAGAACTATTTACAACTTTTCAAAGGGACCAAAACATGGGAAACAACTCTCGAACTACAAATGTTCGACATATTCACAGGATAGTCTCCCTTCTTATCACTTTATATTCAAGGCGGTGCAACCTGAACTATTTAAAACATTTAGATCTTTACATTTCAAATCGGGATTTGTTCGACGTATAAACAAACATGGTGAAAATATTTTAACATTTAAATCAAATACATATTATATTTATAAATGTTCAAAGAGACCAAAACATGGGAAACAACTATATATTTACAGGATAGTCTCCCTTCTGATTAAGTTTTCAAGTCTAATTTACATTGGGCTTACCAACATAAGACGATAACTCTTGCTCATAACAACAAACATATTATACACAAACATTCGAACGCATGCATGCACATACACATTGCAAACTCTATCACACTCGATCATTTCATCATTCTAGCGAATTTTCGTTATGTTCTAGATTGATAATACAGTGAGGATAATATGAAAGTAGATCTTTATACCTTTCACCTGAAGTAAAATAGTTTTTAACTCTGCAGCAGTAGTAATCTTTTTTAATTGGAATTGCTTGTAACAATATCCTTTTTTTTTTTCTTTTTTTCTTTAACTCTTTCAGCGCCAAAGGCAATGTTGAGGTTTTTGCAAACAATGCAGATTCAGGCGAGTCAGCTCGTAACGAACTGTCTCACCTGAAATCCGCATTGTTTGCCTTTTAGTTACCAAAATAGTCCAAAACTTTCATAAATTGAGAAATGGACACACCCGATTTTGAACATGGAAGAGTCTACTTTAAACAATTCGCCGCTGAAAGAGTTAAACAAAGGTTTACAGTTACTGTTAATTGTGTTATATATGTAAATAATGTATGATAACAAATAAACAAGTGACAGTTTGAAAAGAAAAATGGGTTGAATCATGATGACCTGTTCGGCATAATGAGGGCTCCCCTACCAGTGTAGTTCCGGGCGGGGATACACCTCCTGCATCTCTCTCACAATTACACGTCCCGAGATCTCAGACAAAATCATTTGGAAATCGTTATCTGACACTTGGGGATCAGATGATTTACTAATCCTTATTATAGATGGTTTACCAATGGTAAAGACCCATGTCTCTTATATATGGGTTTCATTTATCATATCGAGGGCTTGGCGTGAAACAGTTGTAACTAAAATTGGTATTTCTTTACCAAGGGTAATCACCTCACCATAAAGTCTTTATAAGCGTTGAATGTTTTTTCTTCGTAAACAATGGAAATATATGTGCCATGGCTCGTTCTGAGCAATGGCACCTACATTTGCATTGCTTACAAAGGGGTAAAAAATGCCCCTAAACCAGGGTTTTCAAAATAGGTTTTTAGTTACAACCGTTTGACGCGAAGCCCTTGAAATTTATAGAGATCATCTCTTTTCACCAATGCTTTGTCGATGTATATGTGACACCAGTCACTATAATAATATGTTTACCTACTTTTACTAATGAACGTATTAGTAATCATATTTGAGCCGTCCCGCGAGAAAACCAACAGTGTGGTCTCTGCGTAAAGTATCGACCCGGATTAGCCTAAGCATGCTGTGCTGGCTTACCAGGATAAACACTTTTTGCCTCTATACCTCTATCCCCCTGAGACAGAATGTGTCGGCCCATATTAGTCTGCGCGGACTGCGCAGGCGGATCTAGGTCGATACATTACGCAGAGGCCATACTGTTGGTTTTCTCGCAGGACGGCTCATTTACAGAGTGGTTGCTGTCAAATCGACTACTGGGCTGTTTACATAATTGCACCCATACTTCAAAAGTTCAAATAATGTATTCCGTCGTATTTATTGATACATGTATTTATAACGTTGAACAAAAAGCTTATGCCAGTTTGTATATCGGCTTTTACATTAAACAAATAACCGACATGGATCATTTCTCTATACAAACTGTAATACACATCTGATGCTTGTAAGTAACTATGATGTGAGAAATTCAGAAAATGACGCAAAATGAAATAGATTTTGCCTATGTCTTCAACAATTTATGTCTCTCTGTCCGTCCGTACGTACTGGTGAGTACTTGTGGGGTGTGGTGTTCTCCTCAAGCCCGACATGGATCATTTCTCTATACAGACTGTAATACACATCTGATGCTTGTAAGTAACTATGATGTGAGAAATTCAGAAAATGACGCAAAATGAAATAGATTTTGCCTATGTCTTCAACAATTTCTGTCTCTCTGTCCGTCCGTACGTACTGGTGAGTACTTGTGGGGTGTGGTGTTCTCCTAAAGCCCGACATGGATCATTTCTCTATACAAACTGTAATACACATCTGATGCTTGTAAGTAACTATGATGTGAGAAATTCAGAAAATGACGCAAAATGAAATAGATTTTGCCTATGTCTTCAACAATTTATGTCTCTCTGTCCGTCCGTACGTACTGGTGAGTACTTGTGGGGTGTGGTGTTCTCCTAAAGCCCGACATGGATCATTTCTTTATACAAACTGTAATACACATCTGATGCTTGTAAGTAACTATGATGTGAGAAATTCAGAAAATGACGCAAAATTAAATAGAATTTGCCTATGTCTTCAACAATTTCTGTCTCTCTGTCCGTCCGTACGGACGGACAGAGAGACAGAAATTGTTGAAGACATAGGCAAAATCTATTTCATTTTGCGTCATTTTCTGAATTTCTCACATCATAGTTACTTACAAGCATCAGATGTGTATTACAGTCTGTATAGAGAAATGATCCATGTCGGGCTTGAGGAGAACACCACACCCCACAAGTACTCACCAGTACGTACGGACGGACAGAGAGACATAAATTGTTGAAGACATAGGCAAAATCTATTTCATTTTGCGTCATTTTCTGAATTTCTCACATCATAGTGACTTACAAGCATCAGATGTGTATTACAGTTTGTATAAAGAAATGATCCATGTCGGGCTTTAGGAAAACACCACACCCCACAAGTACTCGCCTGTACGTACGTACTGGTGAGTACTTGTGGGGTGTGGTGTTCTCCTAAAGCCCGGCATGGATCATTTCTCTATACAGACTGTAATACACATCTGATGCTTGTAAATAACTATGATGTGAGAAATTCAGAAAATGACGCAAAATGAAATAAATTTTGCCTATGTCTTCAACAAGTTCTGTCTCTCTGTCCGTCCGTACGTACTGGTGAGTACTTGTGGGGTGTGGTGTTCTCCTAAAGCCCACCCACTACCGTAATAAAGACTCTTAGATAAATAGGTGTTTTTTTATTTTTTATAACGGGTATCTCATTTGTATATTAATGTTATTCATTCCGTAAAAGGGAAGTTATTACGGAATGAATTGCATAATTGTAGGGTTATTTATGCAAAGAAAAATGAGTAATTCAGAAATTAGAAGTGTGGTTGCTAAAGTCAGAGAATTTATGTAAAGGTGGTCTTTAGCACAGGTTTGACTGTATATTAAAAAATAATCTTTAAACAAAAGAGAATGTCCACGGTTTTGCGATGTTTTAAAAGTCGTCTGCTGGTAAAGCGTTTGGATATATACAGTCTTAGAGCATTCTGTATCGAGTCATTTAACATTGTAGCACTCTTCATCGAACCAGTTACTATTTTCTTATTGGGGATTTGTCGCCTTAAAATACATATGTGTCGCAAGTCCCACTTTATGAACTCATGTTGGTTGTTGTATCACTAATCACTTGATATGTACCTACATGTTAACCTTGTGGTAAAGAATAACGATCAGCAGTCAATACATAAGTCACGTGTGCACTTAATCCGCTTCCGAGTGGATGAATGGAACAATTCATATTTCCAATATTATATTTAAAGCCACTCCCTTCGTATTGCATCACACACAAAAACAATTGATCCTTTTAACCCTTTCCCTCATACGACAATTCTGCAGCAGACGACATTGAACATATTTTGTCAAAAAATGGAAAATCTCTATAATTGAATGGATAACCTATGACTTAAAGTGGAAAACATTGTGGCAAAAGGAGAAATTGCTCGTTCACTATGTTTTCAAAAAGCCGTCTGCTGCAAAGGCGTCAGAAAGCGTCTGTATGATGGAAAGGGTTAAGCTACCCGGTGTTCATGCATCATATGGTGTTTGTCTGTGTTGCAGAAACTGCGTACGGCAATCGAGGTCGACGGAACATTTCGAAGTTTTGCATTTACTAAAATACTGGATGATCGCAAATAAGAGAATTAATAAAAGGAATGCTTAAAAGTTGAAAGAAATATGTAATTCATTGTAAAATGTATTATCATTAATTTAATGCAAGCAATTGCAACTGTTAATCTTTTCGGACATTCATGTTTAGCACCACTGACTGGAAATTGTCCAAGCTTACGTGCGTGCGTTCGTGCGTGCGTGCGTGCGTTCGTGCGTGCGTGCGTGCGTGCGTGCGTGCGTGCGTGCGTGCGTGCGTGCGTGCGTGCGTGCGTGCGTGCGTGCGTGCGTGCGTGCGTGCGTGCGTGCGTGCGTGCGTGCGTGCGTGCGTGCGTACGTACGTGCGTGCGTGCGTGGAAATCGTACTTGACTTGTAGTATCCTCTCAATAATTTAAGAAATTTTCTCCTCCGAAAGTAAATTCGCAGATTTATAAATAATTCTGTACAAATGATTCTTTGGTGACCCACCACGAAATTCCACCAAGTCATGATGATTGGTTAAGAAACATGGCTGCCAGGTGGCGGTGCTATTTTAGTCCCTATTGTTCTAGTGAAAACTTTAAAATTGTTCTCCTCCGAAAGTATCCCGCCAAGCTTCAAATACTGTTGTAGAATTGTTCCTCGATTGATTCCCTCTAAGATTATTCTAAGTAATGTTGATTGGCGGGTCTGTTGGACATTTTATCAATATTCTCCTCCGGGATGCTGTCACTCTTTTCAATGATATAGGGTGTTCTACCTGTAAAACGTGACAACATGAGGGTTGAAACCACAGGGGCCCGGCACAAAAAAAAAAAAAAAAAAAAAACATATAGTAATATATAGACAAGGGGTGGAACAGCGCCGATAGGCCGATTTGACAAAGTTCACAATAGGGTCCGATTTCTAAGTCAAAATAAACACCAATAATTTAAAGCAATGTACACAAATGTAGCTAAACATCAACCCTAAACACTGACCGTAAAGACTTTCACCACAATCAAACAGTTTACGAACACCCGGCCCAGATTTACGATGACACCCCACTATTTTGACAGGTCGGACAAAACCCTGCAACTCGACGCTCACCATGATTCACGGGGTAAACATATACTGCAACTCATGCAGGCTTAAAATCCAACAACAAATCGATCAAACATATTTAAATCAACAACTTACCACCGATAACCGTTTATGATGAACAATGTACTCCAGTAAAAATGCCAAAGTTGTCACTTTCGGGACGACAGTTTCACTTTAACGGCCATGTTAGGTCACGTGCCGTCTGCGAACTGCTGTTGTAAGGCCAAATCTGATTGGTCCAAAATGAATCAACGCCGTCGGTAAGTTTATTGCTACATAACCGGGTTCCAGCGCTCCCGCGAAATTTAAACAACAACATTTCCCGTATTTTTTTGACAGCTTGAAGTTTGGAGCCAACTATACATGTGAAAATGCTAGTCAGTTGGTAGGTTTACCTTTCATAACATTGATTTCAATGGTAAAACATAAACTCTTATGATGCCTTTTGAGTATGTTGACGCTTTTTTTCGGGGAAAGGTCAAAGTCAGGGGACAGGAACTTCTAATACAACACTAGTCCTATAATATCCGTGCTTGTCAACGGAGTCTTATGTTATAGGACTAATACAACACAGATAATGATATGGGCAAATAAAACAAGAGGAATTTATCACTTTTCTCCATAAGCGTTTTCTTGGACACTTCCAAATTGAAATGATTATCAGTAAAGGTTTGTGTTTACATTTATTGTCAGAGTGGAAAACGACCGGAAGAGTTAAGTTTGCTCGTTACAAGCAGTCTAAACTCTTCCTGCATTGTTTTCAAAAGGCTTCTGTATTATGTACGGGAAATGTGTCATGAAGCAACGGATTATACTGTTATCTGACAGTTGCTGAGCTTGTATACAATGAGATATACAATTCAGGATTAATGCCATTCTGACCATGCAGTCTGGTACTATATTAGTTGCAATGAACTACAATGGTATTATGGAGCAAAGGATTAAAGGAGCCAAAGGTTAAGTTCTAGATTAGACAGGTTATGTGCAGGTGGGTCTTAACCCTTTTACTGCTGGAAAGTGGAGAAGGACACTTGAAAACAATGTACATCCACATGAGAGCCATCTCATAAGGATTATAATTATTTTTTTCCACTCTGATGTCCCTTCTAAAATAGATTTTGAAATAGTCCATTTTGATAATTCAGCGCTATGACTGCATGGAGGGTCTTTAATCCTTTCTATTCCTCCAGTGGACTGTTATCATTTCGTGATAAAGTTAATAAACATTTACTGAAAAAAGTGCAAAAGAAAGTGACCTGTATTGATTGCTTTTTCTCAGCAATAAGAAAACACTGCTATCAATAAAATACAATAATTTTATTCCGGTAATTGTAGGTCACCGGCCCAGAATACAAACATTTTATACATAATAAATATTTCCACACTAAGAGCACGGACCTATATACACATGGATTGGCAACTCTCGTATATGACTATATTGAGCCGTTTGAAAACTTGGGATGGCAGAGACATTTCAACGAGATCACGCATGAATGAACAGCCATGGTAATTAAGATAAAGATCAACAGATTACTACTTAATTACAATATACTCAGACGATTCCAGAGTACCCGCAAGGGATTGTGGGTAAGGTAAAAATCCCTAGAAATGTATTGATAAATGGAAGTTGCGAAACCATGTGTATATAGGTCCATGCTAAGAGTAAGGTAAATAGAAATACAAAATATTCATCTTTATGGAATGCAGGCAACACATTCAAATCTACCTATACCTACAAATACAAACGGAATAATTATTATAACAGTCCGATAATCTGCGGGGCCCTATCTTTGAAAATGGCTGTGTAGTGCCGGATTACACGAGGGGCATAAGCCTCAAGTGTAATCCCGCACTACACAGTCAACAAGAAACTCAAGATACGCCCCTGCAGATTTTCGGACTGTTATGGTATTCCTTTTATAATAGACCTTTTTTTTTACATATATATGTTCAACACACCATACATATTCATATGGTGAGTAAATGCTTTCAATTTGGAAAAGTGAAAGAAAATGCTTATGGAGCAAAGGGTTAAATTGTTACTTATAACAGCTTTCCAATTACTGAAAATATGAATCACTATCAGAGTAGCAAATGATGCAAATCGTGATAAGACGGCTTGTTATAATGCTTTTCATCTGGTTTTACATTGTGTGTCATGGGCAATCCATGAAAATTAATCCAAACAGATATTTATCCTTTGCTCCATAAGAATTTCCTTGGACTCTTCCAAATTGAAAGCATTAATTCATCACTTATCAGTAATGGGTGGAATATGTTTACATATACTGACAGAGTGGAAAACAGTGCAGGAAGACTTCAGATTGCTTGTTCAATATAAACTCTTCCTACACTGTTTTAAAATGCCTGGGTGCGGTAAATGCGGTACTATCAAGAGTCTGACTACTTACCGCAGTCATCATTAATGGGTGAACATTTCTATTTAACCCTTTGCTCCATAATACCACATTTCCCCCCACCAAATACAAAAGGCCTTTGAAAACAGTGTAGCTGGAAGAGTTCAGATTGCTCAAATAACATCCATATCTTCTTTCTTTAAAACTTACAGCCTTGACATGACCAAACAGTCCCCTCCTTATTATATTTCTTCCACTGTTTAGCAGTCTGTAAACCTGCACATTTTCTGTGTAACCAAGCATCACACGAATCACATTGAATCCACTGATATCCCTCTGCTTTTTGACACTTTTTGCATTGATCGCTGCTCATGCTTGATGTCCCTGGTTCTGGCTCTGCTTGAGCCTGTGGAGTTGGAAGAATATCAGTGGTTTCAAGTAACTGTTGCTCTACTTGTGTTTTGGATTTCCCTTTATCTTTAGTGGATGACTTTATTTTTGATTTGTCTGTGGTTTTTGAAATTTTAATTTGTTTTCTATGGGCCATTGTTTTGTCGATGTGAAAACAACCTTTTACATCTTTGCAGAATTGGGCAAATAACACCATAAAAAACATCTGAACCATTTCATTGTATATGCTGCAAATCTGTGCAGAGGTATGTGCCATGGTAACTACAAATTGTGATAACTGCATTTCTTCCTGGCTTGAAATTAATTCTTCGGTGACTTCGGCTTGCATTTTGATAACCACCATATGTGCAAAGTGCTCATACAATTTCTTTTCACTTTGTAAAACTTCCAAACAATTATTGAACATTGATTTTCCATACTTGATTAAGTTTTCATTTACAAGCTTTGCCAGGCAAACGTCAGTTAAACGTAAGAAAAACTCAAACATGCCATCAGTCACATTTGTTAAACCACGCCTAACATTTTGTCTCCTTTCAGTGTCAATTAAGGAGTCTCGGTCAGACGTTACCTGTTGCAAATAATGTTCTTCCTCCTTGAACAAATTAATAATGTTTAATGTAACTCCGGCATCTTTGAATGCTATGTGGGCTTCTTTCGAGTGTGAAAATATTTTAGACTGTTTTATTTGTGTATACTTTTTTCTAAGTTTAGCAACACAGTAACCTGCCACATAGCGAATTCTTGATCTGGATGCATCTGTCACAAATCTTTTTGTTACTCTCCTTTCACCTGGCTGAAGTAATTCCACCTGCTGTTCTAACATGAATTGTCTTATATGTTCAACTATCCTGTAACAGACTATTTTGTGTTCAGTTTCAAAAACATGTTCTGTTCCTATATCAAACAGCACCAGACAGTTCATTATGTATTCAATACTATTTGTGTATTCATATAGCTGCTGGAAAAACTTAGCAAGTGTACTCTCGGGAACACCAGTATGCACATCCATGTTCAAGCTTCTGATAAGAGTTGACATTTTCAAGAATAGTTTTTTTATAAAAGAAACAATTCTGTGGTTTTCAGGATCCAGCTGTGATATTATGATATTTGCTTTTGACCGGCACATAGAAAATTCTTCCTTAAAAGAAATCTCTCCAAGTAAAGCCTTTATATCAAAGTTAACAGGAATGTCAAACTGTAAAGCTTCTTGCTCATCACTGTCTATTGAAGCTATAACATCATTAAAATCATCTTCAAGTTCCATTTCATAGCTGCTAGGGTCAACTGGAATATCTGATATCTCAACATGTGCAGGTGGATAAGGCTGGTCTGGTTCACTACTGAAACACACATAAAACATATTGTTATGAAGAATTCTGGAATCTGTTTACACTACCATTAAATTGGTTAACCCTTTGATCCATATGCATTTTCTTGGACTCTTCCAAATTAAAACCATTCATTTACCACATATCAGTAATGGGTGGAATATGTTTACATATACTGTCAGAGTGGAAAACAGTGCAGGAAGAGTTCAGATTGCTCATTACTCTTCCTACACTGTTTTCAAATAGCTGCTTTATTGTGTGCTGGAAATGCGGTATTATGGAGCAAAGGGTTAATCCTTCCCACCAAATTATCAAAATGGAATCATCTGTTATCTCTATTTGAAGGAATTTAATTCCATAATCGGATGCACTTTGATACATATAGTACCAGATATATTTTCTTCATTACTATCTGAGTGGCAAGCAATGCAAATTCAGGCAAGACGGCTCGTTACGAGCCGTCTCGTCTGGATTAACATTGATTGCAAAAACAACAATAGTCGTGTATGGCAGGATAAGAGTTAATACGCATTCATTTATAACTATCTAGAGCCCATCTGCTTACCGCAGTCTGTAGCATTTATTAAATAAACTTCAGGTATCAAACTTAGGGTATTCATCAATACTTATTAAAGTAACAGGTAATTAACAAGGTATTACTCCATAATTAAAATGAATGTATTGTTGCCACAGTACTAATAGTAGCAATACAGTCAAACTTGTATTAAAGACCACCTCCAAATATAGACCACTCTGTAGATAGAGACCAGTAGGGAGAAAACAGTGCACTATTCATCTGTATTAGAACAACTTCTATCAAGGCCATCGGTTAACATAGACCGCTTTAGGTTCTTTCGGCCAGTGGTCTTTGGTCTTTCTGTACAGGTTTGACTAAGTATAAACTGTCAACTTCATAAGCATAAGTAATCTTTCATTTAAGGTGTTGAATGGAATAGTTTGCACTGTCCAAAAGGTGCACTGAAGTATTTTGCATTTTGCAAAATAATTGGTTAAATATTTATACGATAATCTTTTGTTTGCAGGATCTTGTCAAGGCTGACGCCAGATGATAATGGGAATATCGAGATAAATTTTCTGTATGAAAATTTCAAGTTTGAGCAACTCGAATCAGGAAAGAGTACACAAGTACCTGGTCCAATAGTGTTTATTGAACATGTGAAATCTTTGTTTCCTGATGCTAAACGTGAGAGAAGAAAGATTGGTACAACCTACCAAACATTGTACAGAGGTATCTCTTTAAAGCCATTAGGAAATGTTCCTGCCAATTCACTTACATTTGCGGATATTAGTAAAACTCTACCAGACAATTACTATGTAAAAAAGAGTAAATCAACAGAAATAATATGTGAAACATCAAGTGGATATATGTGTAATGGTCACAGTGTTTGTAAAACAATAGTACTACATAACAATGGCACATGGGAACTGAACATTGCTGGCAAAAATGTTGATCTATCAAAAGTACTTATTGAAAACACATTCAATCTGAGTGAACAAGGACTGAACTTAGTTTTTACCACTGTGGATAAGGTGCAACTTTGTAATGGCATTAAAGTTACCAAGTCAATTACTGTAAGCCGGTATCACACACTAGACTTATGGGAGAGACCAGGTGAAAATGCAGTGAGATCTGTGAGGTCTTTGATGTGTTCAAAATTAATTTCACTGAACTCTCAAGCGTCTTCATGTCGCATATGCCAGAAAATGACATTTTTTTGTTCTGAAAGCAAGGAAAATGTAGTACCGGTAAACCGTCGGCAATCTGTTCCAGAACCCGCACCCACTATTGATCAAATAAAAATACTGTTTCCACAGGCAAATGAAAATATGATTGAACTTCTTCTTGAACAATCGAAAAATGTTGGAAGACATCCGAAGGGGCGTAGGTGGTCTCAGAAGTTCATAGGAGTATGTTTGCAAATGTATAACAGAAGTCCCCATTGTTATGAAGTTTTATGTGAAAGTAAGTTGTTAGTGCTGCCATCAAAATCATTACTGATTCTGTATAAGAATTCAATAAAGCAAAAACCGGGTTTTGATGACGAGATTTTCCACTGGATGTTTTGTGAAGCAAACAGACAAAATATACCTGAAGGTGAACGTTATGGGGGCATTATTTTTGATGAAATGGCCATCCAGACTGACATACAATTGGACAAAAAGGGTGATATTGTAGAAATTTCCGGTTTCACTGATTACGGAAAGGAGGGCGACTCATGCCATGCCCTTAGACAGGGAACAAAGGAGAAGACCCTTGGGAAATACATTTTACAGTTACTGTTTTTAGGAACAAATGGGTTTCGATTTCCCTTTGCTCATTTTATTACCCAAGGTGTACAAGCATCGGAGCTATTCGGTATGTTCTGGAAGGCAGTGTATATGCTGTATTCATCTGGATTTACTGTTCTGTATACATGTATGGATGGGGCTCAAGCCAATCGCTCTTTTATGCACATGTGTTTGGGAGATAAGCCAGGTAACTTCATTGCCAGAAACCCTTGTACGTCCATTGACATAATATTTTTGATGGACTTCTCACATGTAATAAAAAAAGTAAGGAACAATATTTTAAAGAGTGGGAATCATGCCAAATGCACTAGAATTTTAACCCTCCCTAGCTACCATACCATTAACTGGCAGATGTTTGTAGACTTTTTTCATTGGGACCAACAGAATGCTCTTCAAACCCATAGAAAGCTGACAACTGAACACTTCCATCTCGATTCTCAATTAAAAATGCGAAATCATTTGGCTGAGGATGTGTTAAATTCAGAGATGTTACATGCAATGAACTTATATCAAAGAACTCTTGGTGAAAAGGGTCAAGTTTTGAATGGACTAATTGAATTTCTTGAAAATACTTCCAAATTAATAGATATTTTCCGTGACATGAGACCAATAAAATCTCATGATGACATCAGATTGGTTACTTTAAAGTCGGTGAGCACATGGTTCTGTGAGTGGCAAACATTTATCATGAACAATAGTGATATTCCAAAAAGGGAAAAAGGGAAGAAACTTTTATCACATCAGTCTATGGAGGACATACAATCTTGTATCATAGGTTTCATTGCCTTGTGCAACACTGCATTACAGAAATCCTCTACCATGTACATAACACCAGGACTTGTCAACTCAGATGTGATTGAAAATGTATTCAATCAGCAAAGGTCAACCTACCATGGGGCTAATTCCAACCCAAATGCTCTACAGTACCAAAGAGCCATAAACAGCATCCTTGTTGGACAAAACATTATTTCAAAAAAGTCAAATGCGGGAAAGACCAAAGTCAGTAGTGTGCCATACAGCCTAGCTCTCAAACAGCCCTTGCGGAAAAGACCAAACGTTATCAGCTCGGACTCCAGTGAAAGGGATATTAAAGTCATTCGTTTATAAATGTAATGTATTCCTTTGCTCCACAATACCGCATTTCCCCGCACCCAATACAGAAGGTATTTGAAAACCATGAAGGAAGAGTTCAGATTGCTCGTAACCAGCTATCTGAACTCTTCATGCACTGTTTTCTATCCGTCAGTAATTGTGAACGTAATTTACCTATTATTGATAAGTGATGAAATAATGCTTTCAATATGGAAGAATCCAAGAAATTGCATAGAGCAAAGAGTTAACCCTTTGCTCCATAAGCATTTTCTTGGATTCTTCCAAATTGAAAGCATTAGTTCACCACTTATCAGTAATGGCTGAATTATGTTTACATTTACTGATAGAGTGGAAAACAGTGCAGGAAGAGTTACAAGCAATCTGAACTCTTCCTACACTGTTTTCAAATGCTTGCTTTATTGGGTGCGGTGAAATGCGGTATTATGGAGCAAAGGGTTAAGTGAAATAAATTTATAATGTTGTGGAAAACCAGAACATCAGCACAATAATAATAAAAGATAAAATAAAATATTTTAATTATTATTTATACGATTATTTTGTTTTCCACAAGGTTTTAACTTTATTTCATATTAAAATAATAAAATATTATTATGATTTTGTTTTTATTGTTTTCATGATTGTTATTATTATTAGACCATAGAGCTATCATTTCCCAAAGTTTGAAGTTTCTATCTCTAATGGTCAAGGAGTTACTTGTTAAGACGGACTGATGCTACTTTTTTACCCATGTTTTACCTCCCAATTTGACCGCAGGGCTAAAATTGTAATTAAAGAATGTTCTACTTGTCATTCTGTTCGATTTGATATGCTACATCACCATGTTCTGAACATTTCCATTTGTGACCCCCCACGACTGACCCACCGTGGCCCCGCCCACAGGGGTGCAATCAAAATTATAATAGTACTGTGCACTCCTCATACCATACAGTTTCTATCTGTAACGGTCTAGGAGGACATACATGGTAAGACGGAAAATATCATGACAATATCCCCGCTTTCTTAGAAAAGCGCGGGATAATTATTATACAAGCATGCATATTTACCATTTCAACCTGCAGCAGCTCATGTCTTCTAGTATGTCCTCATTTCTCAAATTCATAAACTCATGTACAGCAGCAGGTGGGTGGATGATGTACCTGGGATGAAAATTTATCACCCGTAATCCCTCTGATGACCTAGCCCTTGACATTGCAACTCCCAGCTGTCCCGTCTTAAATATATCACGGCAGTCAACTTCAACCCTGAAATGAATGTATTTTGATTTATAATACAGAAAAATTAATTGCTGCAGGACATATCGTTTAACCCTTTGCTCCATAATACCGCATTTCCCCACACCCAATTGTTTTGCAGTTATGTATTGCTGACATTCTATGTTTTCACATGCTATTTCGCAGTCTTATTATGATGCTCTAACATTTGGTTGGGATATTGTGCAATACACTTTTAAAAAGCTAAATTTGGTGTAACCGGGCGTAAAATATGCACGCCTACAATCTAGTCACGGTCTCCCGTCAGCTCCAAATGTAACCTGGCATGAAAAATGTGAAACCAGTCCGGGGCTCGAACCCACGACCTCTCGCTTACAGTGCTAGTACCGACTGAGACTCTTAGACATATTCACCCTGATTAGGTTACTACATACACACACCCTGACATGTGGTGTATTCTTTAGGCTAGATTGTGGTGTATTTTTTAAATTAAATGAATATTATTACCATGGCAGTGTCATTCCCTGTGCTTTATGGATAGTCAATGCATATGCAGGCTTAACTGGAAACTGCAGTCTAGTTGCAATGTCTGCATTCTTCTTGGGATCAAATACTGAAAAAATTAATTAGAATTTTATAGGCATATAAATTTTAAAAAGAAAAATTATATAAAATATATCAGTCCTTATTTGGTTGTCCTTGTGACCAGCAATGAAGCAATTTTATATTTTATGATAAGCCAAATACATAATTCTTGATACATGAAGTTAATTCTACAAACATATATTTATATGATTGAATGACGGTGCATGCAATAAGTTCTGTATGGCACTAGTCTATGCATTGTCACTCAATCATAAGTATAAAACTAGGTGTCATACTGGATAATACCCTGCATGGGTTCGAGTCCCCGGTCCGGCAACATTTCTCTGTTACGATTTGACAAAAGACATTGCGTCCCGCGTCATTCGTTTTCAATTGTGTGGAGTACTGTTTGGAAACACAGGAAACTCAGGAAACATGGTTAGGTTAACTGACCGCCGTATATAACTGAATAATTGTTGAAAAACGGCGTTAAGCCCCATTCAAACAAAAACAACAACACCCCTTTTGTTGCTTAAAACATTGTAATACAGTGAACATGGTGATGATTACTGTTTGGGATGGATGGGGTTTCCTTCTCATCTGGTCTGAGTGGCTTTTTGCATTATATGTGGTTACTGTTTTTTCTGCTGTTATATATGATCTACTAAGATTATTACAAAAGTACATATGGATACATTAAAAACTGGAAAAGGTTTAAATTCTAACCTGTGAAAGCCTCTTTATGTATGCTGATTGTTTTATTCAAAGTTGGAAAATTCAATGTCAGTAGTGTGTCAGTAGCATCAATCAGGATTCCTCTCAATCCATTCACCAAGGTGTTACTTAAGTTACGCAGCAGTATAACAGGACATCGGATTTTCAACCACAATGTAGAAGGAGCTGTCAAATTCTTGAGTTCGGTTGTGTCTCCTGAATCTGTGGCTTTGAACTCGTACATGTCACCACGACACTTCAATAAACACATTCGATTGTACTCGTCCACCAATAAATTGGTTGAAAACAATTTAATACTGTCTGTATCACAATCAGTTGGTAATGCTCTTTTCACACTATTCATAAACATGGCACCACTTTCAGATATATTACCTTGATACATTTCACTTAAAACTTTTACAAACAGATGCTCATTTTGACGAACATTTTCAGTCAATGTAACCTTGTGTGGGAACACATTTTGGAAGTATTTACTTTGGAAACAATACCTACCATCATCATTGTACCTTTTATTCGGAACTGGTGGGAGCTGGAAAAAGTCTCCACTAAGTATGATTTGTATACCGCCGAATATTTTGGTAGGATGTTTCAGTTCACAGACACTCTTAATGGAATCAAATGTTCTTTCACTTATCATCGAACACTCATCAATTATCAACACATCTGTATTCCTTATGTCCTTTATGATGTTGTCATATTTTGCGTTGTTTCTTAACACTGACGCAATCTGGGTTGGTTCATGCCTTCCATCAACTATTCCAGTGAACTTGTGTACTGTTACAGCATCGAAATGGGTGGGGTACACTGCGCAGGCTATACCAGTGCTACATGTCAGTTGCACTTTCTTACGTTTACTTGTTAACTGTTCATACATTTCACGTACAATAAAGCTTTTACCAGTTCCAGCTGATCCCAACAAAAGAAGATTATGTCCTTCGTTTGCTAAATTTAGCGCAAACTGTTGATTTTGGTTCAAAATCATATTTAATTTAGTTGATGAAAACGGAAGCGTGTATTGTTTGTAAACATATAACTGACTGATTCCCGTTTTGGGATATCAGTTCAGAGTACATGCAATGGACGAGATGGAACCAGACAATTCGACCAATGAAATCGTCCGTTACAATTTCGTCACGTGATACAACATGGAGAAGCGATTTTGTTATTTCAGAGGAACTGTGAAAATCGTTATAAATAAGTGTCACTAAACCTTCAAATAAACGGTTATCGGTGGTAAGTTGTTGATTTAAATATGTTTGATCGATTTGTTGTTGGATTTTAAGCCTGCATGAGTTGCAGGTATATGTTTACCCCGTGAATCATGGTGAGCGTCGAGTTGCAGGGTTTTGTCCGACCTGTCAAAATAGTGGGGTGTCATCGTAAATCTGGGCCGGGTGTTCGTAAACTGTTTGATTGTGGTGAAAGTCTTTACGGTCAGTGTTTAGGGTTGATGTCTAGCTACATTTGTGTACATTGCTTTAAATTATTGGTGTTTATTTTGACTTAGAAATCGGACCCTATTGTGAACTTTGTCAAATCGGCCTATCGGCGCTGTTCCACCCCTTGTCTATATATTACTATATGTTTTTTTTTTTTTTTTTTTTTTGTGCCGGGCCCCTGTGGTTGAAACTGGTTAATTTACATGGAAACATGGAAGGAAGGAATTTGGTGTAAAGTAACCTATACGAGATCATGTTACATAAAAATCACTGAAGCCTCGGGGGTAATGGTTGGAAACAGAAACAGGTTAATTTAACTTAAGAATTTTTACTTTTACATATATTCAATGGCGTTGTACAATAAACAATATATCATATGCATGTAAGAATTCCATGTGTTTCTTTTACAATATACAAGAAAACAACTGAACATGAAAATATCAATACATAAACTCTATACATGTATCCACAGCGCAACAATTAAAATACATTTATCTTACAGGCAAATAAACGAATAGACACTTTAATAAATTAAGATAACAGATCATTAAAATAAACTTACATATTAACAACTAGCTATAAAACATATCAATGCTCGAGAGAGACAAGCCCATTCGCGGTCTTAAATACACTCAATTTAACATGATAATGAGTTCATATGTTTAAAGGCCACCGGTCCATACATGTACGTAATAGATAATTACGTCGAACGGCCAATGTAACAACTGTACATGAATGTCTACACATTGATAGTCCAGTCAAAAACAACGTGGAACGGCCAATGTGACAACTGTACATGAATGTTTAAACATTGATAGCCCAGTCAAAAACAACATCGAACGTCCAATGTGACAATTGTACATGAATGTTTAAACATTAAAAGTCCCGTCAAAAACAACGTGGAACGGCCAATGTGACAACTGTACATGAATTTCTACACATTGATAGTCCAGTAAAAAACAACGTCGAACGGCCGGTGTGACAACTGTACATGGATGTTTAAACATTGATAGCCCAGTTAAAAACAACGTGGGACGGCCAATGTTTAAACATTGATAGTCCGGTAAAATAAAAAAAAGGGTCGAACGGCCAATGTGACAACTGTACATGGATGTTTAAAATTTGATAGCCAAGTTAAAACCAACGTGGGACGGCCAATGTGGCAACTGTACATGAATGTTTACACATTGATAGTCCAGTCAAAAACAACGTGGAAAGGCCGATGTAACAACTGTACATAAATATTTAAACATTGATAGTCCAGTCAAAAACAACGTGGAACGGCCAATGTGACAACTGTACATGAATGTTTACACATTGATAGGCAAGTAAAAACAACGTGGAACGTCCAATGTGACAACTGTACATGCATGTTTAAACATTGATAGTCCGGTCAAAAACAACGTCGAACGGCCAATATGACAACTGTACATGGATGTTTAAACATTGATAGCCCAGTTAAAAACAACGTGGGACGGCCAATGTGGCAGCTGTACATGAATGTTTAAACATTGATAGTCCCGTCAAAACCAACTTGGAACGGCCAATGTGACAACTGTACATGAATGTTTAAACATTGATAGTCCCGTCAAAACCAACTTGGAACGGCCAATGTAACAACTGTACATGAATGTTTAAACATAGATAGTCCCGTCAAAACCAACTTGGAACGGCCAATGTGACAACTGTACATGAATGTTTAAACATTGATAGTCCCGTCAAAACCAACTTGGAACGGCCAATGTGACAACTGTACATGAATGTTTAAACATTGATAGTCCCGTCAAAACCAACTTGGAACGGCCAATGTGACAACTGTACATGAATGTTTAAACATAGATAGTCCCGTCAAAACCAACTTGGAACGGCCAATGTGACAACTGTACATGCATGTTTAAACATTGATAGTCCCGTCAAAACCAACTTGGAACGGCCAATGTGACAACTGTACATGAATGTTTAAACATAGATAGTCCCGTCAAAACCAACTTGGAACGGCCAATGTGACAACTGTACATGAATGTTTAAACATAGATAGTCCCGTCAAAACCAACTTGGAACGGCCAATGTGACAACTGTACATGAATGTTTAAACATTAATAGTCCCGTCAAAACCAACTTGGAACGGCCAATGTAACAACTGTACATGAATGTTTAAACATAGATAGTCCCGTCAAAAACAACTTGGAACGGCCAATGTGACAACTGTACATGAATGTTTAAACATTAATAGTCCCGTCAAAACCAACTTGGAACGGCCAATGTAACAACTGTACATGAATGTTTAAACATAGATAGTCCCGTCAAAACCAACTTGGAACGGCCAATGTGACAACTGTACATGAATGTTTAAACATAGATAGTCCCGTCAAAAACAACATGGAACGGCTAATGTGACAACTGTACATGATTGTTTAAACATTGATAGTCCCGTCAAAACCAACTTGGAACGGCCAATGTAACAACTGTACATGAATGTTTAAACATAGATAGTCCAGTCAAAAACAACATGGAACGGCCAATGTGACAACTGTACATGACTGTTTAAACATTGATAGTCCAGTCAAAAACAACGTGGAACGGCCAATGTAACAACTGTACATGAATGTTTAAACATAGATAGTCCCGTCAAAAACAACATGGAACGGCCAATGTGACAATTGTACATGCATGTTTAAACATTGATAGTCCAGTCAAAAACAACGTGGAACGGCCAATGTGACAACTGTACATGAATGTTTAAACATTGATAGTCCAATAAACAAAATCGTGGAACGGCTAATTTGACAACTGTACATGAATGTTTAAACAGTGATAGTCCAGTCAAAAACAACGTCGAACGTCCAATGTGACAATTGTACATGTATGTTTAAACATTGATAGTCCAGTCAAAAACAACGTGGAACGGCCAATGTGACAACTGTACATGAATGTTTAAACAATGATAGTCCTGAAGTTAATTCTTGCTTCACTCGGTAACTAGTGCAAATCCAAAAATACTTGTTTGGAGCTGCCAAACTTCTTACGATTTAAAACCAAATTTCAGGTTTGATAAGGATGGAAGTACGATTATAAAAAGAATGCATTTCTTCTTTATCCACACTGTTCTGTCTTCTGTCGACCAGACTTTACTGTATACTACGCAATTCTCAACATAAGTACAGTTATATCATAAGGACAGTTCACTTATTCACTATCCCTGGGTACATCAACCAGTACTTGACTAGGAAATAGTGTTTGCAAAATGGCCGCCGCGAGCTGAAATATACGGTGTACCGTTAGGGACATTGTGCTATCGCGCTGTCAACAAGCACACGCGATGCCACGATAGCACGATGACACGATGGTGATGACACGATGGTGATGGTACGGTGACACGATGGTGATGCCACGATGGCACGATGACGATGACACGATGGTGATGGAGCGATGCTACGATGGCACGATGACGATGACGCGATATTACATCGCGTCATCGTCATCGTGCCATCGTGCCATCACCATCGTGTCATCGTACCATCACCATCGTGTCATCATGTCATCGTATCATCACCATCGTGTCATCGTGCTATCGTGGCATCGCGTGTGCGCGATAGCACGATGGCCCTAACGGAACACCGTAGAAATAGCACCTGGAAGTAACACCACGCTAACCACTCGGCCATGGTGCATTCATCGAACGTCGCTCGTCTTAGTCCGATTTTTGTATTTGATCAGAACAGAACAGAACAAAAGTTTATTCATATGACTTGAACACATATGGATCATCGTCAAAATATTAAAAATATACCTTTGTATACGAAAACAAAATAGACATACAGTTTAACAAAAGTCTATGGTGAATAAATAATGCACTTCCCAAGAAGGCGGAAATAATGTTTGAAATGAGAGGAACGTATATCTAAGTATGCATATATTCGGTTAAAAAGCTTAGCGCTATGTTTTCCTGACATCTCAAGCAATAAGCTCAATGTTAAAAGGAACCATATCACTCAAAGTCCAATCATTTACTACATTAAGTATACTTTTTCATTTGTGGTTAGCTTAATTGAAACTGTCGGAACATAATTTGCGAACAATACCGTGTCAGATCAATGGTGATCTGAATCTACCCCGGTCTTTCCAAAGGCTTTGTAGTTGGTTTTCGTACGGGCCTGTTCATATGCTGTTAGATTCTAATTACTTACGGCTGATCCGGGTTAACACTGCTCGGAAATAGCCCTATGATTCATTTTGCTGAAAATCGACACCTATTTATTAATCTCAATCACAAAGAACTTGTTAGTAGCGACTTCAGCTCCAATAAAATCTGTCTATCAGATTTATTTTCCCGTGGAAGCTTGAAGATCTTTTCTTCGGGGTCCATACAGCGCTTCAGTACTTCTGTCAAGCGTTCCTGTACGCTAGAGGGCGCCCCTCGAAGAAGTCCAAACATCGCGTGGTCCGTTACAAACAGCCTTCTACATATGACCTGTTGAAAGGAACAAGAAGTATACGTTATTACATGTCTATTCTGACATCCGAGTGAAATTTATCGACAAGTACTATATGACCCGTCGAAATATGTTTAAATTCGCCAAACTTCTTTCACCAACTTCACCGAAAACAATTAATATACTAGCAAATTATATATCTTTGGCAACAAAACGTAATAATAGTAATATACGAGGGACGTTCGGAAAGTTTGAGACAACGTCTATTTAACAATATTCCTTTGACAAATCGTTATGAAACTTAAGCATATATAGAGGATCTTACATGAGTGCTTATTTGATATTGTTTTTATGAAACGAGTCGACTGAAATAATACGACGCGAGGCTCTGCCGAGCGTCATATTCGTTTCAGTCGACGAGTTTCATAAAAACAATATCAAATAAGCACGAATGTAAGATTCTATTTATCACATAACACCATAAAAAGATTGTTTTCAATCTTTAAATCTATCTTTCTTCGCCCTCATATAAAAAGTGACCGAAGTTCACCCCGAAGTTCTAATACATACTTCCACTGTAAAAAATAGTCCCTATCAATAACCTTTTGATTTTATACAAAATGAGCAACAAGGCACTTATAACATTTCATTTATCGAGATTTATTCTCTTTAAACAATATTTTTAATAAATGCCGAAATTCAGAACAATTGTAAACAATATGCTGTCATTTAAAGTGACACTGGAGTAACGTCACGTACGTGCTGTGAGTCGGCTATTTATGTAACTAGTTACATATGATATTTATGTCACTGCTTTATGTCACTCCTGGAGTGCAAGTTATGTGATAAATGAGGATATTATATTTCAAAAGATTATGTTTAGATTATAATATTGTGATGTCAGCCACATTTTCATATTCGTACTCATAGCGCAACCCTACATTGCTCGATTACACTGCATTATATTGAACACACAATCATAATAAAAAACGCGCGAAACGTTGTAAAACATACATGACGTCATACTAGAAAGGCGACACCTTAAGGGTTTCGCGGGATAGAATGAGTGGAGAGGAGCAGAATTGCACCCGAACTACCAACCGGCCACACACAATGCTGATACTATTATTTCGATTCTAACATGATCCAAAACGTAACAATTGATGAAACTAGTATTTTGCAACAACAAAATTATCTCCGTAATTCTAAAAGATAAAAAGAACATTATTATCTCAAAATGAAATCATTAAAATCTCAAAAGGACCCGCTCATCACGGGACTCGAACCAGGGACCTTTGATACGAGAGGCCGACGCTCTACCTCTGCACCACTGTAACGTTATGACGTCATACCGCTGAAGTGCTGAACGTGACGTCACTTTCCAAGTATTTGGTCACGTGAAAATATTTGATTCAAGAGCCCATATTAAAAGCATTCTCCAACTATCAAAACTAAATGTATGAGAAATTTAAAAACACCGTTGTTTGCACTGGATCTTTGACAAGTTTCAGTTTAAATTTCAGGTCTCTAGCTGATTCCGTTATTTGCTGGAACGAGATCTACAGAAATATCTAGTCAAAATGTCGATTTTTCGGGTTTTAACCTTAAAAATATCTAAAACTAGATTTTTCCCAGATATAACGAAACCGCCCAGACCTAGATCGCATTGTGGTCTATCAGTGTGGCTAATTTCAGCGAAATCGTTCTCACCGATTTCTTTGTCCCCAGATCGCTGAATTTTACAACACATTGTGTCCCAATAGCCGTACTAGAAAGGCGACACCTTAAGGGTTTCGCGGGATAGAATGAGTGGAGAGGAGCAGAATTGCATCCGAACTACCAACCGGCCACACACAATGCTGATACTATTATTTCGATTCTAACATGATCCAAAACGTAACAATTTATGAAACTAGTATTTTGCAACACCAAAATTATCTCCGTAAGTCTAAAAGATAAATAGAACATTATTATCGGGATTTGGCGCCAAAGTTTAATTTAAACTTATTTATTTTACATCGATTGCGAAACAAGCTTTAAGCTTAAATTAATCACACTCGATGTCTGCTTCCTGGAGACTTAACCAGTACTCGTGCCGTTTTGTGTTGAAAAATCTCAAAAGGACCCGCTCATCACGGGACTCGAACCAGGGACCTTTGATACGAGAGGCCGACGCTCTACCTCTGCACCACTGTAACGTTATGACGTCAACCGCTGACGTGACGTCACTTTCCTAGTCACGCCCACATATTTTTTTAAAATCAAGAACCCCTATTGAAAGCTTTCTCCAAGAATCCAAACTGAATGTATGAGAAATCTAAAAACACCGTTGTTTGCACCGGATCTCGGACAAGTTTCAGTATGAATTTCAGGTCTCTAGCTGATTCCGTTTTTTGCTAGTGCGAGATCTACAGAAATATGTAGTCAAAATGTCGATTTTTCGGGTTTTAACCTTAAAAATCTCTGAAACTAGATTTTTCCCAGATATAACGAACACGCCCAGACCTAGATCGCATTGAGTTCTATAAGTGTGGCTAATTTCAGCGAAATCGTTCTCACCGATTTCTTTGTCCCCAGATCGCTGAATTTTACAACACATTGTGTCCCAATAGCCGTATAGACATTTGTTCCATAGAACAGAATAGAATAATTCTGTTCCACTACACTCATTCTATACTAGAAAGGCGACACCTTAAGGGTTTCGCGGGATAGAATGAGTGGAGAGGAGCAGAATTGCATCCGAACTACCAACCGACCACACACAATGCTGAATATATTATTTCGATTCTAACATGATCCAAAACGTAACAATTGATGAAACTAGTATTTTGCAACACCAAAATTATCTCCGTAAGTCTAAAAGATAAATAGAACATTATTATCGGGATTTGGCGCCAAAGTTTAGTTTAAACTTATTTATTTTACATCGATTGCGAAACAAGCTTTAAGCTTAAATTAATCACACTCGATGTCTGCTTCCTGGAGACTTAACCAGTACTCGTGCCGTTTTGTGTTGAAAAATCTCAAAAGGACCCGCTCATCACGGGACTCGAACCAGGGACCTTTGATACGAGAGGCCGACGCTCTACCTCTGCACCACTGTAACGTTATGACGTCAACCGCTGACGTGACGTCACTTTCCTAGTCACGCCCACAGATTTTTTTAAAATCAAGAACCCCTATTGAAAGCTTTCTCCAAGAATCCAAACTGAATGTATGAGAAATCTAAAAACACCGTTGTTTGCACCGGATCTCGGACAAGTTTCAGTATGAATTTCATGTCTCTAGCTGATTCCGTTTTTTGCTAGTGCGAGATCTACAGAAATATGTAGTCAAAATGTCGATTTTTCGGGTTTTAACCTTAAAAATCTCTGAAACTAGATTTTTCCCAGATATAACGAACACGCCCAGACCTAGATCGCATTGTGGTCTATCAGTGTGGCTAATTTCAGAGAAATCGTTCTCACCGATTTCTTTGTCCCCAGATCGCTGAATTTTACAACACATTGTGTCCCAATAGCCGTATAGACATTTGTTCCATAGAACAGAATAGAATAATTCTGTTCCACTACACTCATTCTATATAGACATTTGTTCCGTAGAACAGAATAGAATAATTCTGTTCCACTACACTCATTCTATACTAGAAAGGCGACACCTTAAGGGTTTCGCAGGATAGAATGAGTGGAGAGGAGCAGAATTGCACCCGAACTACCAACCGGCCACACACAATGCTGATACTATTATTTCGATTCTAACATGATCCAAAACGTAACAATTGATGAAACTAGTATTTTGCAACAACAAAATTATCTCCGTAAGTCTAAAAGATAAATAGAACATTATTATCTCAAAATTAAATCATTAAAATCTCAAAAGGACCCGTTCATCACGGGACTCGAACCAGGGACCTTTGATACGAGAGGCCGACGCTCTACCTCTGCACCACTGTAACGTTATGACGTCAACCGCTGACGTGACGTCACTTCCCTAGTCACGCCCACATATTTTTTTAAAATCAAGAACCCCTATTGAAAGCTTTCTCCAAGAATCCAAACTGAATGTATGAGAAATCTAAAAAAACCGTTGTTTGCACCGGATCTCGGACAAGTTTCAGTATGAATTTCAGGTCTCTAGCTGATTCCGTTTTTTGCTAGTGCGAGATCTACAGAAATATGTAGTCAAAATGTCGATTTTTCGGGTTTTAACCTTAAAAATCTCTGAAACTAGATTTTTCCCAGATATAACGAAACCGCCCAGACCTAGATCGCATTGTGGTCTATCAGTGTGGCTAATTTCAGCGAAATCGTTCTCACCGATTTCTTTGTCCACAAATCGCTGAATTTTACAACACATTGTGTCCCAATAGCCGTATAGACATTTGTTCCGTAGAACAGAATAGAATAATTCTGTTCCACTACACTCATTCTATACTAGAAAGGCGACACCTTAAGGGTTTCGCGGGATAGAATGAGTGGAGAGGAGCAGAATTGTATCCAACCGACCACACACAATGCTGAATATATTATTTCGATTCTAACATGATCCAAAACGTAACAATTGATGAAACTAGTATTTTGCAACACCAAAATTATCTCCGTAAGTCTAAAAGATAAATAGAACATTATTATCGGGATTTGGCGCCAAAGTTTAGTTTAAACTTATTTATTTTACATCGATTGCGAAACAAGCTTTAAGCTTAAATTAATCACACTTGATGTCTGCTTCCTGGAGACTTAACCAGTACTCGTGCCGTTTTGTGTGGAAAAATCTCAAAAGGACCCGCTCATCACGGGACTCGAACCAGGGACCTTTGATACGAGAGGCCGACGCTCTACCTCTGCACCACTGTAACGTTATGACGTCAACCGCTGACGTGACGTCACTTTCCTAGTCACGCCCACATATTTTTTTAAAATCAAGAACCTCTATTGAAAGCTTTCTCCAAGAATCCAAACTGAATGTATGAGAAATCTAAAAACACCGTTGTTTGCACCGGATCTCGGACAAGTTTCAGTATGAATTTCAGGTCTCTAGCTGATTCCGTTTTTTGCTAGTGCGAGATCTACAGAAATATGTAGTCAAAATGTCGATTTTTCGGGTTTTAACCTTAAAAATCTCTGAAACTAGATTTTTCCCAGATATAACGAACACGCCCAGACCTAGATCGCATTGAGTTCTATAAGTGTGGCTAATTTCAGCGAAATCGTTCTCACCGATTTCTTTGTCCCCAGATCGCTGAATTTTACAACACATTGTGTCCCAATAGCCGTATAGACATTTGTTCCATAGAACAGAATAGAATAATTCTGTTCCACTACACTCATTCTATACTTGATTCATAACGACATTTGTTGAAAGTATTCCTGAAGTAATAATTTAAATACACGCACCTAGAGAAGCATATTTACTAGATAGGCGACACCTTAAGGGTTTCGCGGTATAGAATGAGTGAAGAGGAGCAGAATTATACCGAACTACCAACTGGCCACACGCAATACTAAATATATATGTTATGAATATGTAATTTCAATTCTTACATGATTCAAAACGTAACAATTGATGACACTCAAGGTTTTTTGGCAACACCAAAATTATTTCCGCAAGTCTAAAAGATAAACACACCATACTATTGGTTTTGGCGCTGAAGTGTCACTCACCCGTAGCTAACACTATAACCTGCATTATATTATCATTTGCTTGGTCTTAAAGAGTCTGGTCTGTCTCAGTCATCAGTCTAAGTAACACACGTCTGTACTGCTTAGCTGCCTTGGTCCAAGTGGGCCATGTAAAAGTCACATGGTTGGCTGGTTCCTCTAAACTGGGAACCAGAGTTTTCTGGACATAAACAACTGACCAAAAGGAACGGTCTAAAACACAAAGGACAAAGTAGACTTTCACTACACTCCCCCCGGTTTTATCATTAGACCCAACCCGGGAGAATGCCTCTCAGCCCTACATTGCAGCATCACCAAACCAGGTTGTTGTACCATTTCGATGACTTGTGTTGTACCATGCCCTCTTAGCAGTTGCACCATTTTTGCTGCATAGCATCCCTGTCTTCGTGAAAATGCTATGAAGCACACCAATGACTTCCTAAAAAAAACCAAGCCCATGTTTTAAGCCAGATAATTTGTATCTTACTCGCATCATGGTTCTTGGTCTATTTAATTTACCATACGGGTTGATTATCTGGCATATCAAGCGAAATGGTCAGTTTGTAACCGGCTAGTCATTTTTGTACTTAATATGCCCTCTTTTCTGTAGGCTATACTGTCATCTCTGTACTTCTGTGTCAGAAGGTTATATTGGTCGCCCCGGATGTTCAGTTTCCTTCTTATTGGATCTTGTGATGTAAAGTACATTCTCAGTCAATACTTCGCCAGATCTCGACTTCGACATTAGTTTCTTTCAAACACCATTCCGGGCCCTGGAACAATGTTGCGCCTCATGTCTAACAATCTGACGGTTACAGCATTCTTGAAATACTAAAACAAACATCCAAAGCAGACTCAATCTGTTTATCTGGCACACACTCAACGATCTTGTAGATGACAGTACTGCCTCTTCGATGCAATCAACCCCATTCATGATTCTAAACTCCTTTTTGTGTGACGGTTGATCTGTTTTGAAACAATTACCAGTCTCCCATCCATAAGGCGAGATTCCCGCATGAGCCAGTGTCATATCCTACCCCACTGACCCCAGGTGGAATCCCTAAGATGGCCTCCGGATATTGTTTCAACTTAAACCACTCCTCTCCTTGGGCTAACATGATATTCCCTGAATTCAAACAGGTACTCAGATGTTTTTCCCCGAACTCTCACGGGTACTACAATTCTACTGAAAGACTCTCTTGCCAATGTTATCTTATCCTGGCTCTGGACTATACCTCCTTTGTAACGTGTCCATGGTTATCCACCACTCAGTGGGAAATGATTGTCCATTGGTCTTACTCTCTTCCCCTGCAATTTAGTCCCAGGACACTCAGCGCACCCCAGCCTCCGGCTCGTCTTTTTGTCCCCCAAAGCCTGGGGCGCAAAGTGATCCTGTAATCCGTATAACGGTTTTGAGTGTTCTACACGCCAGCTCGTCTTTTTGTCCCCCAGCGTGTCTACTCCAGGGCATCTTCGAATCTGTCTCAGCTGCTCGTCGGCTCGTCGTTTTGTCCCCCAACGCGCAGTTTTGATCCAAACCCAAGCCTCCCTTGAACCGCATTGTCTTTGAAGCAGCCAATGGAATCGCCTCACCACTTCTCCGGAAAAAGTGGCCCACTGAGCCTCTACTCGCTTACAATAGGTATAGCCACCACAATCTCTTCAATCTTTACATGACTAGAATAGTGCGAACACATGTCGGCCATAGGCTTCCTTGATAATGCATCCGCATTCCCATGCACTTTTCCAGGTCGGTATTTAAGAATCATATTGTACTGTGATAATTCTTCCAACCATCTTGCTAACTGCCCCTGTGGTTCTTCATAGCCAAAAATAAACATTACCTCAATCCTTTCCCAGGTCAGTATCTCCCAGAACTGTGTCATCTGCCACCGGCTCGTCTTGTTGTCCCCCAGTGAACAGAGACCAGTTACCAGAGTTACTTCCCTTCTACCTTGTCTAAGGGTTCTGCTTTCCCAGGTCAGTATCCCCTAGAACTGTATCATCTGCCACTGGCTCGTCTTGTTGTCCCCCAGTGAGCAGAGACCAGTTACCAGAGTTACTTCCCTTCTACCTTGTCTTCTCCGCCGGCTTGTCTTGTCTCCCAGCGGGCAATGACCAGTCCCCTGCTATTGAGGCATGCTTGAATCGTTTTCAGTGTCATAATTGGTTGCTGTACCAGTACTGTAACATCCCTCAGATTTCTTTCCTGTCAGTTAACAAGTGGGTAATAGTCATAGTCAACCCGTCATATTAACACAGGGACCCATGACCACCAATCCACAAGTTAATGGTAGATACGTTGTATCATCACTGTAAAATCTCTCGGAATTCTTTCTCGTCAGTTAACAAGTGGTCAATAGTCATAGTCATCCCGTCATATTAACACGGGTCCCCATGACCACCAATCCACAAGTTCACGGTAGATACGTTGAGCCCTTGTCACACTGCACTTGGAAAATGAAGACTGAAACAGTTGGCATTGTTCCTTTCAACTTCTTTTGATTACTATCATTATTTCATTTGCCTCGGCAATATCCAGTGCATCCGCAGCTGTAATATCCATGCAAGCGTCATGATACTATTCGGCACAGTAATCGCATTGTATCATGACACGTCCTTGTCATGGGCTTCTTACAGTGGCACTGAATTACCTTAGCTATTAAGGATATCTCTTAAACCTAAAATAATGACAGCAACTATGTTTGTCAGGACAGTTCAATAGAATGGAAATAGTTGTCTCTTTTACTTAACTCCTACCCCCCTCTTTCTCTTTTTGAGCTTGCATTAGGCCTTAATTTGTGAAAACAAAAATACCCTCAGTCTCGTGCATTTAAACGGCCTGGGCATTCTTAAACACTGCCTATTGATGCCCATTGCAATAACACAGGCGTTGTTTGTAATACGCTCGCTATGTACACATGCAAACCAAGCACTGTTACGGATGAATAACACATTTTCGGTGGCTAAAATACAATTCCAAACAAGTTTCCAAAATCATAATAATAAATAAATGCTAAAAGCTGCCTGACTATTGGTTACAGGGACCAATTAACTTTGAAAAGCTCCATTGCAATTATTATCCATTAAATTAGCCACCAGGGTTTAATGCAGAACTTCTTTTTCCATGCTGTTTTCAAAATGGTCACCCCTCTCTCCTTCCCCAAATTTTTTGGAAAACAACAAAATGGAACAAACTTACATGGGTTCTGCTTCACTTCTGACACCATTGAAGTGTCACTCACCCGTAGCTAACACTATAACCTGCATTATATTATCATTTGCTTGGTCTTAAAGAGTCTGGTCTGTCTCAGTCATCAGTCTAAGTAACACACGTCTGTACTGCTTAGCTGCCTTGGTCCAAGTGGGCCATGTAAAAGTCACATGGTTGGCTGGTTCCTCTAAACTGGGAACCAGAGTTTTCTGGACATAAACAACTGACCAAAAGGAACGGTCTAAAACACAAAGGACAAAGTAGACTTTCACTACAGCGCCAAAGCGATAACGTTATGACGTCATACCGCTGAAGCGCTGAACGTGACGTCACTTTCCAAGTATTTGGTCACGTGAAAATATTTGATTCAAGAGCCCCTATTAAAAGCATTCTCCAACTATCAAAACTAAATGTATGAGAAATTTAAAAACACCGTTGTTTGCACTGGATCTTTGACAAGTTTCAGTTTAAATTTCAGGTCTCTAGCTGATTCCGTTATTTGCTGGTATGAGATCTACAGAAATATGTAGTCAAAATGTCGATTTTTCGGGTTTTAACCTTAAAAATATCTAAAACTAGATTTTTCCCAGATATAACGAAACCGCCCAGACCTAGATCGCATTGTGGTCTATCAGTGTGGCTAATTTCAGCGAAATCGTTCTCACCGATTTCTTTGTCCTCAAATCGCTGAATTTTACAACACATTGTGTCCCAATAGCCGTATAGACATTTGTTCCGTAGAACAGAATAGAATAATTCTGTTCCACTACACTCATTCTATACATGATTCAAAACGTAACAATTGATGACACTCAAGGTTTTTTGGCAACACCAAAATTACTAGAAAGGCGACACCTTAAGGGTTTCGCGGGATAGAATGAGTGGAGAGGAGCAGAATTGCATCCGAACTACCAACCGACCATACACAATGCTGAATATATTATTTCGATTCTAACATGATCCAAAACGTAACAATTGATGAAACTAGTAGTTTGCAACACCAAAATTATCTCCGTAAGTCTAAAAGATAAATAGAACATTATTATCGGGATTTGGCGCCAAAGTTTAGTTTAAACTTATTTATTTTACATCGATTGCGAAACAATCTTTAAGCTTAAATTAATCACACTCGATGTCTGCTTCCTGGAGACTTAACCAGTACTCGTGCCGTTTTGTGTGGAAAAATCTCAAAATGACCCGCTCATCACGGGACTCGAACCAGGGACCTTTGATACGAGAGGCCGACGCTCTACCTCTGCACCACTGTAACGTTATGACGTCAACCGCTGACGTGACGTCACTTTCCTAGTCACGCCCACATATTTTTTTAAAATCAAGAACCCCTATTGAAAGCTTTCTCCAAGAATCAAAACTGAATGTATGAGAAATCTAAAAACACTGTTGTTTGCACCGGATCTCGGACAAGTTTCAGTATGAATTTCAGGTCTCTAGCTGATTCCGTTTTTTGCTAGTGCGAGATCTACAGAAATATGTAGTCAAAATGTCGATTTTTCGGGTTTTAACCTTAAAAATCTCTGAAACTAGATTTTTCCCAGATATAACGAAACCGCCCAGACCTAGATCGCATTGTGGTCTATCAGTGTGGCTAATTTCAGCGAAATCGTTCTCACCGATTTCTTTGTCCTCAAATCGCTGAATTTTACAACACATTGTGTCCCAATAGCCGTATAGACATTTGTTCCATAGAACAGAATAGAATAATTCTGTTCCACTACACTCATTCTATATTTCCGCAAGTCTAAAAGATAAACACACCATACTATTGGTTTTGGCGCCAAAGCGATAACGTTATGACGTCATACCGCTGAAGTGCTGAACGTGACGTCACTTTCCAAGTATTTGGTGACGTGAAAATATTTGATTCAAGAGCCCCTACTAGAAAGGCGACACCTTAAGGGTTTCGCGGGATAGAATGAGTGGAGAGGAGCAGAATTGCACCCGAACTACCAACCGACCACACACAATGCTGAATATATTATTTCGATTCTAACATGATCCAAAACGTAACAATTGATGAAACTAGTATTTTGCAACAACAAAATTATCTCCGTAAGTCTAAAAGATAAATAGAACATTATTATCTCAAAATTAAATCATTAAAATCTCAAAAGGACCCGCTCATCACGGGACTCGAACCAGGGACCTTTGATACGAGAGTCCGACGCTCTACCTCTGCACCACTGTAACGTTATGACGTCATACCGCTGAAGTGCTGAACGTGACGTCACTTTCCAAGTATTTGGTCACGTGAAAATATTTGATTCAAGAGCCCCTATTAAAAGCATTCTCCAACTATCAAAACTAAATGTATGAGAAATTTAAAAACACCGTTGTTTGCACTGGATCTTTGACAAGTTTCAGTTTAAATTTCAGGTCTCTAGCTGATTCCTTTATTTGCTGGTACGAGATCTACAGAAATATCTAGTCAAAATGTCGATTTTTCGGGTTTTAACCTTAAAAATATCTAAAACTAGATTTTTCCCAGATATAACGAAACCGCCCAGACCTAGATCGCATTGTGGTCTATCAGTGTGGCTAATTTCAGCGAAATCGTTCTCACCGATTTCTTTGTCCCCAGATCGCTGAATTTTACAACACATTGTGTCCCAATAGCCGTATAGACATTTGTTCCATAGAACAGAATAGAATAATTCTGTTCCACTACACTCATTCTATATTAAAAGCATTCTCCAACTATCAAAACTAAATGTATGAGAAATTTAAAAACACCGTTGTTTGCACTGGATCTTTGACAAGTTTCAGTTTAAATTTCAGGTCTCTAGCTTATTCCGTTATTTGCTGGTACGAGATCTACAGAAATATGTAGTCAAAATGTCGATTTTTCGGGTTTTAACCTTAAAAATATCTAAAACTAGATTTTTCCCAGATATAACGAAACCGCCCAGACCTAGATCGCATTGTGGTCTATCAGTGTGGCTAATTTCAGCGAAATCGTTCTCACCGATTTCTTTGTCCACAAATCGCTGAATTTTACAACACATTGTGTCCCAATAGCCGTATAGACATTTGTTCCATAGAACAGAATAGAATAATTCTGTTCCACTACACTCATTCTATACTAGAAAGGCGACACCTTAAGGGTTTCGCAGGATAGAATGAGTCGAGAGGAGCAGAATTGCACCCGAACTACCAACCGGCCACACACAATGCTGATACTATTATTTCGATTCTAACATGATCCAAAACGTAACAATTGATGAAACTAGTATTTTGCAACAACAAAATTATCTCCGTAAGTCTAAAAGATAAATAGAACATTATTATCTCAAAATTAAATCATTAAAATCTCAAAAGGACCCGCTCATCACGGGACTCGAACCAGGGACCTTTGATACGAGAGGCCGACGCTCTACCTCTGCACCACTGTAACGTTATGACGTCAACCGCTGACGTGACGTCACTTTCCTAGTCACGCCCACAGATTTTTTTAAAATCAAGAACCCCTATTGAAAGCTTTCTCCAAGAATCCAAACTGAATGTATGAGAAATCTAAACACACCGTTGTTTGCACTGGATCTCGGACAAGTTTCAGTATGAATTTCAGGTCTCTAGCTGATTCCGTTATTTGCTGGTGCGAGATCTACAGAAATATGTAGTCAAAATGTCGATTTTTCGGGTTTTAACCTTAAAAATCTCTGAAACTAGATTTTTCCCAGATATAACGAAACCGCCCAGACCTAGATCGCATTGTGGTCTATCAATGTGGCTTATTTCAGCGAAATCGTTCTCACCGATTTCTTTGTCCTCAAATCGCTGAATTTTACAACACATTGTGTCCCAATAGCCGTATAGACATTTGTTCCGTAGAACAGAATAGAATAATTCTGTTCCACTACACTCATTCTATACTAAGCGCATAATTCAAACGCAAACAAAAGAGGAACAGAGGATTTTCAATTCTTTCATAAAACCATTATTCTATACATGTTCACCACGCATATAATTATAGTTATAAACGAGAAATTGTTCATCCCGTATATAGTATATGGTATAACAAATAACATTCTTACTATATAGTATATGGTATAAAAAATAACATTCTTACTATCTAGTTATGTATTAGTGTTTGCTTTATTTCATTTATAAATATGTTTTGTATGACGAGATACATGTATGCTGTATAAGTTAATTAAATATAGTCTATTCTCTTCTTTTCATGTCTCGCCGTGATTCTCTCCAAGTATAAATGACAAGTGCAAAGGTTGAAGTGTATGGAATAACAAATTCAGCACCTATGTCCAATTCTCGAAGTCAAGGGATCCTTCAAGCTTGTAAACACAGGGACTGACTTGCTGGAGTCAAGATAAATGGACCAGTAGTACTGGTATAGTACCAAGGAAATGCCGTGATATGACCGAAAAATGGTTGAAATGCGGCATAAAACACCAAATAACGAATAACTAAGTGAGGCGTATAACACTAAACAACCAATAACTAAGTGAGGCGTATAGCACCAAATAACGAATAACTAAGTGAGGCGTGTAACACTAAACAACCAATAACTAAGAGAGACGTATAACACTAAACAACCAATAACTAAGTGAGGCGTATAACACCAAACAACCAATAACTAAGAGAGACGTATAACACTAAACAATCAATAACTAAGTGAGGCGTATAACACCAAACAACCAATAACTAAGTGAGGCGTGTAACACCAAACAACCAATAACTAAGTGAGGCGTATAACACCAAACAACCAATAACTAAGTGAGGCGTATAACACCAAACAACCAATAACTAAGTGAGGCGTATAACACTAAACAACCAATAACTAAGTGAGGCGTATAACACCAAACAACCAATAACTAAGTGAGGCGTTTAACACCAAACAACCAATAACTAAGTAATGCGTATAACACCAAACAACCAATAACTAAGTGAGGCGTATAACACCAAACAACCAATAACTAAGTGAGGCGTATAGCACCAAACAACCAATAACTAAGTGAGGCGTATAACACCAAACAGCCAATAACTAAGTGAGGCGTATAACACCAAACAACCAATAACTAAGTGAGGCGTATAACACCAAACAACCAATAACTAAGTGAGGCGTATAGCACCAAAAAACCAATAACTAAGTGAGGCGTGTAACACCAAACAACCAATAACTAAGTGAGGCGTATAACACCAAACAACCAATAACTAAGTGAGGCGTATAACACCAAACAACCAATAACTAAGTGAGGCGTATAACACTAAACAACCAATAACTAAGTGAGGCGTATAACGCCAAACAACCAATAACTAAGTGAGGCGTATAACACTAAACAGCCAATAACTAAGTAATGCGTATAACACCAAACAACCAATAACTAAGTGAGGCGTATAAGACCAAACAACCAATAACTAAGTGAGACGTATAACACCAAACAGCCAATAACTAAGTGAGACGTATAACACCAAACAACTAATAACTAAGTGAGGCGTATAACACCAAACAACCAATAACTAAGTGAGGCTTATAACACCAAACAACCAATAACTAAGTGAGGCGTATAACACCAAACAACCAATAACTAAGTGAGGCGTATAACACTAAACAACCAATAACTATGTGAGGCGTATAAGACCAAACAACCAATGACTAAGTGAGGCGTATAGCACCAAAAAACCAATAACTAAGTGAGGCGTATAACACCAAACAACCAATAACTAAGTGAGGCGTATAACACCAAACAACCAATAACTAAGTGAGGCGTATAACACCAAACAACCAATAACTAAGTGAGGCGTATAACACTAAACAACCAATAACTATGTGAGGCGTATAAGACCAAACAACCAATGACTAAGTGAGGCGTATAACACCAAACAACCAATAACTAAGTGAGGCGTATAACACTAAACAACCAATAACTATGTGAGGCGTATAAGACCAAACAACCAATGCCTAAGTGAGGCGTATAACACTAAACAACCAATAACTAAGTGAGGCGTATAGCACAAAAAAAAACAATAACTAAGTAATGCGTATAACACCAAACAACCAATAACTAAGTGAGGCGTATAATACCAAACAACCAATAACTAAGTGAGGCGTATAACACCAAACAACCAATAACTAAGTGAGGCGTATAACACTAAACAACCAATAAGTATGTGAGGCGTATAAGACCAAACAACCAATGACTAAGTGAGGCGTATAACACCAAACAACCAATAACTAAGTGAGGCGTATAACACCAAACAACCAATAACTAAGTGAGGCGTATAACACCAAACAGCCAATAACTAAGTAATGCGTATAACACCAAACAACCAATAACTAAGTAATGCGTATGACACCAAACAACCAATAACTAAGTGAGGCGTATAACACCAAACAACCAATAACTAAGTGAGGCGTATAGCACCAAAAAACCAATAACTAAGTGAGGCGTATAACACCAAACAACCAATAACTAAGTGAGGCGTATAGCACCAAAAAACCAATAACTAAGTGAGGCGTATAACACCAAACAACCAATAACTAAGTGAGGCGTATAACACTAAACAACCAATAACTAAGTGAGGCGTATAACACCAAACAACCAATAACTAAGTGAGGCGTATAACACTAAACAACCAATAACTATGTGAGGCGTATAAGACCAAACAACCAATGACTAAGTGAGGCGTATAACACCAAACAACCAATAACTAAGTGAGGCGTATAACACTAAACAACCAATAACTATGTGAGGCGTATAAGACCAAACAACCAATGCCTAAGTGAGGCGTATAACACCAAACAACCAATAACTAAGTGAGGCGTATAGCACAAAAAAAACAATAACTAAGTAATGCGTATAACACCAAACAACCAATAACTAAGTGAGGCGTATAATACCAAACAACCAATAACTAAGTGAGGCGTATAACACCAAACAACCAATAACTAAGTGAGGCGTATAGCACCAAAAAACCAATAACTAAGTGAGGCGTATAACACCAAACAACCAATAACTAAGTGAGGCGTATAACACCAAACAACCAATAACTAAGTGAGGCGTATAACACCAAACAACCAATAACTAAGTGAGGCGTATAACACTAAACAACCAATAAGTATGTGAGGCGTATAAGACCAAACAACCAATGACTAAGTGAGGCGTATAACACCAAACAACCAATAACTAAGTGAGGCGTATAACACCAAACAACCAATAACTAAGTGAGGCGTATAACACCAAACAGCCAATAACTAAGTAATGCGTATAACACCAAACAACCAATAACTAAGTAATGCGTATGACACCAAACAACCAATAACTAAGTGAGGCGTATAACACTAAACAACCAATAACTAAGTGAGGCGTATAACACCAAACAACCAATAACTAAGTGAGGCGTATAACACCAAACAGCCAATAACTAAGTGAGGCGTATAACACCAAACAACTAATAACTAAGTGAGGCGTATAACACCAAACAATCAATAACTAAGTGAGGCGTATGACACCAAACAACCAATAACTAAGTGAGGCGTATAACACTAAACAACCAATAACTAAGTGAGGCGTATAACACCAAACAACCAATGACTAAGTGAGGCGTGTAACACCAAACAACCAATAACTAAATGAGGCGTATAACACCAAACAACCAATAACTAAGTGAGGCGTATAACACCAAACAACCAATAACTAAGTGAGGCGTATAACACTAAACAACCAATAACTAAGTGAGGCGTATAAGACCAAACAACCAATGACTAAGTGAGGCGTATAACACCAAACAACCAATAACTAAGTGAGGCGTATAACACCAAACAACCAATAACTAAGTGAGGCGTATAAAACCAAACAACCAATAACTAAGTGAGGCGTATTAAACCAAACAACCAATAACTAAGTGAGGCGTATAAAACCAAACAACCAATAACTACGTGAAGATTTAACGTGCAATTTTCTTCTTTTGTCGACATGTTTTCAAAACGCCGTCTGCTGCAGAGGCGTTTGAGAGCGTCTATATGAGGGAAAGGGTTAATCATCAAATTAGTTTAAAACATTGTAATAAAAGGAGGAATTGCTCGTTATGATAACAATCTCCATTTGCCACCACATTTTCTAAAAATGTCTGCTGAAGACGCCTCTATTTACTCGCAAGATGTCGTAGCTTTTGAATTCGCAAAATGTTTTCACATAAAGAGTAATTGTAAACTTACCTGTAAATTATTTGTGACCATCTCTTTCTCGCACCATTTTCTTGTTTGATTGCATTTTCCCAAACAAGTTATAAACTTACAATCCGAATCTGTTTCGCATGCTATATTATACACTACTTGTCCGAATTTAAGACTATCCGAATCAAGCATCACTGTTTCACCACTTTCGGATATGCCAAAATTATGTGGTTGAACGTCACAAATTTGCAAAGCGGAAGCGTATTTATCTTCTATTTTTGGCACCATATTTAATACACTTACAGCAGCCTTGGCTCTCTCTTGCCAAGACGGTGAATGTAATTTCATAGACAGAATATCCGGTTTTTTAGCCGTGAAGTAAATATAGTTCAAAGAACTGAAAGATGGCGTGTTCTCAACGAAATATGCTGGACCGCATGTCCCGTACAATTTTGGCAAAAACGACCTGGAACCTAATATTCTGAAAGACAAAAACTCTTCTTGTGACCCTAAAACCATGGCCGTCCTCAGAACAACATCGCTCGCATCAGCGATATTCAACTGATTTATTATTTCATTGTAATTTTCACCGAGGATGAATGAAATAATGTCATCGTGTTCTGAAAGGTCAGTGTCGTAATATTCCCGTGTGTGTAATATTATGTCTTTGATGACCATGGCAACCTTTCCACGCAGCGTCTTGGACTCCGTTATATTAGCACCAAGAGAACGACGCCACTCCGTCATGTCATATTCAGCCTTCAAGACCAGTTCTGAAGTCTTCCCCGGCTCAATGCAACCATCGCATTCCATAATCATGACCTTCTTGCCTTCTTTATTTCCATGACAACGGTTCAGCCTGTATGTAGAGTTATCGCACAGAGACGAACACATGCTCCCAACGATCTCCTTATTGTGGAATTGAGAACACTGAAAAGAAAGGAACATTTTACATACGTAATCCTTATCCCACATACAACACATATGCAGCAGACGACTTTGAAAACTTAGTGACAAAAAACCCGTAAAATCTCCATAAAAGATAACACAATGGTTCAATAGTGTTGAAAACATTGTGGCCAAAGGAGAAATTGTTCATCATGAGCAATTTCACCTTTGGCCACAATAACCTCAAAAGTTGTCTGCTGCTATTGCGTTAAAATCCATCTGCATATGGGACAGGGTTAACCCTTTCCCTCATACAACAAATCTGCAGCAAACGACCTCGAAAACATAGACAAAAACCTGAATAATCACCATAAAAGATAGCTTAATTGTTAAATAAAGTTGAAAATATTGTGGGCAAAGGAGAAATTGCTCATCATGAGCAATTTCACCTTTGGCCACAATGTTTTCAAAAGTCGTCTGCTGCTTTTGCGTCAAAATGCGTCTGCATGTGGGACAGGGTTAAATTAACCATGAGCTGTAAAGAGTGTATTTTATGAGTGTTTATTTATTATGACTTTTATTTTGAAAACGAGTTTACTAAGATGACATGCTGCGAGCCGTGTAGACCGTCATATTCAGCTTTGTTAACGAGTTTAATAAAAGTGATAATAAATAAACACGAATGATGTAATCTGTTTATCTCATAAAGTGGTTTATGAGGCGTTTTTCGGAAAAAAAAAGTACATGCAATTTGCTTGACTTGGCTTGGTTTCCGCGGTGTACCAAAGACTTGTTACACCTATCATGTTCATGATCGCTGCCCCAGTGAAAGGTGTATTTTCACAAAAGTTTGCCAACCATAGAATTTCTTTATACTTTGTGTTGTGTTAGTACATACAATAAATGGTTGAAATAAGAATGAAAATATAGGTTATCGATCTAAAAAAAAAATATGGGCCTGTCAATGACATGATTAATTTCATCAAAGGCACAAATATAAGCATTTTGGCCGAAAACCTAAAAAACAAATCATATTAAAGTTCATATATAACTTTATATAGAATGTAAATCAATATGAAAAGAGAATTTGTAAGAAAAATATGGAAAAAAAATATTAAGCTGTTTTTCAAGGTAGAAATTGTGTCACATTTTACCCCCGAAAAGTTAAAATCATACAATTGTTCAAAAGAATCCATTCTACATAATAGAATTGTCTGTCATTATCCATAAACACTAAACCTTATTCACTTTAATAAAAAAATGCAAACAAAAAGATAGGTCACCGTACTCCTTTTAGAGTAAAGGGACGTTTTCCTTGCATTTTCTTGCGTTTTCTTAGAAATACAGCAGTTTTGCTTAAAAAACAGGCCATGCTTTAAGGAAAAGGTAGATTTACCCGAAAAGGAGTACGTTGACCTTTTTGTTTTTGCATTTTTTATTTAAATGAACGATTTTTAGTGTTTATGGATAATTACAGACATTTACGTAAATATTAGGTCTACACGTAATGATTCAAATGCACACTGATTAACAAGAAGTGTCTTAAAACCGTCTACGCCTTATTTGTGAACAGTGCAGAGTCAGATCAGACTGCGAATGCATTGGCTGATCTTGATCAACATTGGTTGCAAATGCATACGATAGATTTTCGAACCAAATACCTCCCGAACCCGATTCAGACACTTCGCCACTACACCCACGGAAAGCCGAGCCCCGGTAGCTCAGTCGGTAGCGACACGGGCTGTCAATCCAGGGGTTGTGAGTTCGAATCCCGGCTCGGCCAACTTTCTTTCCGACGATTGACAAAAAGTCAATGCGACATGCGTCATTCGTCTTCCACCAATGGGCTAAGTCTATGTGGAAAAGCAGCCAGTTGCTTGGGAAGATTGTTGTGTGGAGTACTGGTGTGAGAGAACCAGGAAATGCATGAGTAGGTGAACTGGCCGCCGTGATATAACTGAGAAATTGCATGTGGCACTATTTCTGAAGATTTGCAGGTATTGCGTCCCTTTTCCAGGCCCGCGATTAAGTCTAAAATCGATAATTGAGTTATGGCCCTTTGGTAACGGTTCTATAATCTGTATATATCGATTATTTGTAAACAGGTTTATTGGCGTATTCGATTTCATACTATGCCAACTTGAAAATAGTCAAAATTGTGTCAAGCTTTTAGATGATTTGACTACTGTTTACCTTAAATGTTCAATATGAATCACATACGTATTCCTAATTAACCCTTTCCGACGATTATGAAAACATTTAGTCTACGATAATAAGTATTTTTTGTAAATGAAAGAACAATGATTGTAAATTTGAAAAAAAATTGCAAAAAGATAAATTGCTCCTTTAAGGTAAAGAGTATATTTCTTACTATTTTAACAATCACACAAAATTATGAACTTTAAAATATAAACTTTTAGTTTGTAAAATTATATACTGCTGAAGCAGCTGTTTTTTTGTTAAGATTTTTTTTTATAAAACATCTATAAAATAGAAAATATTGGGGCAAAAGGAGAACAAGTGAGCAATTTCTCCTTTGCAATAAGGCTTTCAAAAGTCCTTGATGCAGAACCGACAAAAAGCATTAATACAAGAGAATGAAATAACTTGATTGTTAAACGTACTATAAAGTAAAAGTTAAATATGCACTACTGTGATATAAACGATAGACAGTTTACACAACCCTTATCAGCGGGGAGTCCAAATCCACTTTTGTTAAATTTCGTTTCCTTATATGTAAAGAAGACTGTAAAATTTGAAATCTATTAACAAATACAACTGATCAACTTAATTTTTGATTTTAGAATTAATTTCAGTTTTCGTGTTCATATACCATATTTATACTTTATGGCAGTCATTTCCTGTGTGTATGTTCAGTGTGATGTTTTTATAAGTTCGAGGTATTGTTGAAAGTCATTACCATTATGTAATCGGTTATAAAAGATAACCACCTTCAGTTAAAGAAATAAATTGAAACCTGCGAATTGCTAATAAACAAACTTGGTTAAGAAAGATAGGAGAATCTACGCAATTAAATATTTTTAGCACATGTAAAAACTTAAATTAAGTATATTTATATGATTTTAACCTTTTATGATAATAAATAGTTATTGAACACCAATTTTAGCTGTACCATATATCATTATGCGACACCGAATGACGTCATTTATATTCCCGTAATATTGATAATCATATATAAAGAGTTGATGGAAAAGAAGCCTTCGCTCGTGAGTAATAATAATAGTTATAGAGAAATCAACACATGCATGGGAGCACTAAATATTGACTATGTCCAGATGAGCCTATGCATCCACACAGTCTGTTCAAAAGCAATATTGTTCACATATAACTCACCAGACACATATAAACACATATGTCTCTGAACTAACCAACTGTCAACTATGACTACTGATAACCTTTAGTAAAAGGACAGACTGATTAAACTCTTGGTTTTGGTTTCATTAAATCGTGGAACTAATAACGTAGGACAAGTCCTTAAACATTTCGTGGGCAATGCAAATTATATTGTATTTATATAATGTTATTAGTCGCCGGGCAGAAGCCCGCGACTTCTATTTTTAATAGCTTTTCGGAAATCACATGGGAGGGCGGCTTATTATTAGAAAGAAACAAATCTAGATGATTTGAACATATTACAATTGTGGTTGTTTACGAACACTAATAAATGACACATCTAAAATGAAATAAATATTCCGATTTTTTAATGTTTGCAGTTTTTTTTATTTCACTCGCATTTAAGTTTTTTGTCTTATTTACGAAGACAAAAGTGGTCCCTTCAAGACGTGAACCAACACCCCCTAATGCAGACTCTTATGTGTCATCATTGAGGTCAATTTCGGATTCTCCTTTTAATAGCAATTTTAACTTACTAAATGTTGTTTTCATGTTCAAAGAGATGTCTTGATTTGTGTAGAATTCATTTAATAATGTTAATCCATGAATATCTAAAGTAGGAACTGTTTCTAAGCTAAATATAGACTCTATTCTGTTGTGTAGTTTCGTGACCTTTAACATCGATTTTCGCGCATGCGCATTTCGATATGAAAAAGCGAGTGATATTATTTTATTTTAGACAAGTACAAGACGAATGTTTGACGCAAAGCGTCAGAGAAGCCGCAATATTTCGTTGTACATGTAGAAATAAGAAAAAAAGAACATTTTTAAATCCACAAACAATAGAACAATTTAAACTGTAGACGGTAATGCTGATATATTTCTCCTTTTGAAGACTTTTGTTTTCTTCAAATTACCTCCCTTTAAAGCAATACCAGGATATTTACCTTGTGATTCGAATAAGATTGACAAACATTGAAATTATATGAAGCCAGATAAATGTGTACACATTTCGTTAATTTTTTATAGATACCCTAATGTATAGGTATGTATATAAAATTTATAAGCAAATGTTTTCATAACTACGTTCCTAATGTTTGAATAGACTAAGGAAAGTCAAGAATACATAAATAAATCAATGCAGTCTTTTCCGGCGACATTGATGCCTTGCATCAACTTTCTCTTGTTCACTTCTTTGTTTGCTATTCTTTCAATTTATACTACTAGAACGTTCGTTAGTGGAATCATTTAACCTCGCCTTTCGGCATTATGCCATTTGGCGAGCATTTTATATTAGTATTAAACTTTCATTTCTTTTATATCATATCCAAGGACAACGTCTTTAATTGGTAACAATTTATAGACCTCATTCACACATTACAAGCCAATTACGCAAGTGCTATAAATTAATTAAGCAGATATGTGTAAACCCTTCGTTCCACCGCATATCGTATATAAATTCATAGATTTGTTGGGGTAACCAAAAAATGTATTAAAATTACACAAAAATAATCAAAATATTGTTTATTCTTTTAGTGTTTAAATAAGCAATATGTTTTACTTTTGTCTTATCACTTCTTATTCACAGGTGACAAATTGTTTAATTGGTCATTGCTTTAATTGTTCTTTTTTCATGTTCTGTTAAATTGTGCTTTTCCTAATACGTTTAATATATCAATGCTGGAACAAGTTCATTTTCCCACCCACCTATCTACATACACGACATTAGTAAACGATAAAAATAGATATAGTCATTACCGGATACAGTCGAACCTCACGTTAAATCGGACGCCGTTAATCCGGAAAACTCGCGATCCGGACATAAAATTCATATGTACATATTTAGGCGTTTTCTGCATTTTTAAATGAAAATGGAAGTATCAAGACATAAACATATTCGTTTGAAATTTGTATGACTGAAAATAATTCAAAATAGACTTTACGATTATAACTTATAAAATTTCCTTAGAAAATAGGAAATACGGTAAAAATGGACTTAAAAATGAAAAATTCGCGATTTTCCAATAATTTACATGGAATAAAGAAGGAATGCATGTTGTCCATTAAAATCAAAAATGGAAGTATCAGGCAATTAATCTATTTTGTATATCTTTACATTAAATGAAAGCAGACATTTTGACCTTATAGAAAAAAACTTATAAAATATTGTCATCAAAAAAATGAATGACTTTATATCAATTTTAAAGATCTGTCCCTATATAATTCCATATAGCCTAAATACCAGGTCATCGGCAAGTTAGTGTAAATTGTATCGATTTCAAGGGAAGTAACTCTCTCGATTAAGCCAGTCACTTTACCAAAATAGTGCAGTATGTTAAAAACGGCATTAAACCCCATTCAATCAATCAACCAACGGAAAGAAAATAAATAAAACATGAGAAAAAAATCCAGGAACATCAAAAGATTACAAAAGGAAAAAGAAATAAAGTATAATATAAACAAATGTAAGCGTTCAATATGAATAATTCTTTTATAATACTGAAATATAAATGAAATAAAATAAAATAAATCACCCTTTGACTCAATTGTGACAGTAGGAGAAATTGCTTTATCTGAACAATTTCTCCTTTCGCCACAATGTTTTCTTAAATGGCATCAGAAAGGGTTTGTATGTGGGCAAAGGCTTTATTCCGTACGGAATAGATTGTAAAAAAAAAGATAAAAAATGTAAAATGTAAAGACATACTGACCAGTAACTGAATCTGGCGAACAGAATCCGATTCGTCGCAGGATTCATGTTTAAGATAGATTATTTCACAAAGTATTCCAAAAAGAACGCAACATGAAAATATAGATGCTGCTTTTCGTAAATAATGGAATTTTACACACTTCATTATCCCGCTTGTTATTGTCGTTCAATTAATAGTTGATAAGCGCTCTAGATTACTAAATGAATAATTTCATTTCGTCTAATTTAACTATCTTAAATATCCGTTTCACATGTATGGTTAAACTGTCACCAACATGTTTAGTAAATGAATTTATCAGATGAAAAGTATATATATATCCAGATCTCCTTAGTTGCCTAAACGACCGTTGATGCATGTGCAAATAGTAAACATAGTAATGTAGGACTCAATTAGTGGGCGTGGCATGGTATTGGAAAATAGATTGGTTCATTGCACACAGTTGTTCACCTGACTGGTGTCACTCCCAGGAATGTATTTATATAAATACTTTGAATGGAGAGGGTAAACCAAATACTATTAAAATAAATTCACTAACCATTTCCCTCATACGACAATTCTGCAATTCGACAAATCTCTATAATTGAATGGATAACCTATGACTTAAAGTTGAAAACATTGTGGCAAAAGGAGAAATTGCTCGTTTTGAGCAATTTTTTCTTTTGTCACTATGTTTTAAAAAAGCCGTCTGCTGCATAGGCGTCAAAAAGCGTCTATATTTGGGAAAGGGTTAATATAACAGTTATAGCTGAACTGTATGAGTATTAAAGCAAATATGCTATAAAACATCTTAGTGTGTGTTCTTCTTGGAATATATATATATGTGTATGGGTAAATATATATGTATGTAAAATATACCATGCCTTCAAATCTATATTTGTTAATGGCTACAAACAGGGGCGGCGAAATATGATTTTGACTTACCTGTCCGTTTTTTCGAAATGCTATTTTTCACTTGTCCGTATGATATTACGTAAATCACTACAAAATTTCACTTGTCCGCACAGGCTCTGGGACAAGCTGGGCAATACGGACAATGGATTTTGCCACCCCGAAATTAAAACAAATATTGTAAATTTAATGTCAATAAACTTTATGTTATGTAGAGTTGTGATATCTCTGTCGTTAACGACGATGGCTATCAATATATGGGTTGTGGGTTTAAAACCAAGTTCGGCCATCCATTCTTTTCCAATTATCGATATAGGTCGTTCGTCTTTCGCCGATTGGCAAACTCCGTTGAATAGTTTTGGCGCTACGCTTGCCACAAACAAACAAACATTTTACAAACAAACGGACAGAAACGAAGACCGACTTTAAGGGTCTCTAGAAGAGAGAACCAATAACTATGATTGTATGCATGGTGTACATGTATAGAATGGTTATATGTTACTATTTCTCCTTTTGTAGAATAAATGTAGTGACCTAGCCTAAGAATGTAACCTACTTAGTAAACGAGAGTAAACCTCGATAGTTCGAATTCCAGCTTTTACGAAGCTATGCCATCACGGAATCGATATTCAAATCACCTGCGACAACGAATTATGTAGGTTCAATTAATATTTAAATACAGATCGAACTTAATGGTAATGAAGACAGTCGGAAATTGTTAAGTGCCAGGTACAATCTGTTTACCAATACTTTTAATGGCTGTCCTTTAGACCAAGGTTGTTCTGCATGTCGGTTGTTGACGCCGCGTGGAAGCGCGACGTCCATATTGAACAGGTTTTAATTTTGTACCATGGGGTGACGTAATCGAAAAGGGAGCAACCAACATTATTATTGTTAAGAAAAACTCTGTTATATGGTTGAAAAAAAAAAAAAAATTATGAATCAATAAATTGTATTAACTGATTTAAGAAACAACAAGATACAAAATACGTATGTCTTCTACCGTTATTACAAAACTTTAAAAACATTTAATTTGTGTTTAATAACTATTACCCAACTTCCTAGGCTATGCGTTTTTAATTGTTTGGTTTACGGCCCTAAAAAAAAATTGGGGAATGTTTTTGCCTTTTTATAAAATTCAGTTGTATTTCTAAACTTAAAACGTTCCTCCCCATACAGTTTGTTCATTCAGACCATTGTATTCTTGATATATGTTGACTATACATGTGATTTTTTTTCTTTTACTTTCATAAAAGCTCAATTTTGATAATAAATATATTTAAACTTGTTAAAATTACTTTGTATTTTTTGTTATTTAAAATAAAATAATGAAACAAGCTATGTAGTTATAAAGGGTATTTATTTGTT
>JASEVX010000047.1:562280-590587 GCA_031761405.1 Serripes groenlandicus | reverse complement strand
AAAACAACGTCGAACGGCCAATGTGACAACTGTACATGAATGTTTAAACAATGATAGTCCTGAAGGTAATTCTTGCTTCACTCGGTAACTAGTGCAAATCCAAAAATACTTGTTTGGAGCTGCCAAACTTCTTACGATTTAAAACCAAATTTCAGGTTTGATAAGGATGGAAGTACGATTATAAAAAGAATGCATTTCTTCTTTATCCACACTGTTCTGTCTTCTGTCGACCAGACTTTACTGTATACTACGCAATTCTCAACATAAGTACAGTTATATCATAAGGACAGTTCACTTATTCACTATCCCTGGGTACATCAACCAGTACTTGACTAGGAAATAGTGTTTGCAAAATGGCCGCCGCGAGCTGAAATATACGGTGTACCGTAAGGGCCATCGTGCTATTGCGCTGTCAACAAGCACACGCGATGCCACGATGGCACGATGACACGATGGTGATGACACGATGACACGATGGTGATGGTACGATGACACAATGGTGATGGCACGATGGCACGATGACGATGACACGATGACACGATGGTGATGGAGCGATGCTACGATGGCACGATAACGATGACGCGATATTACATCGCGTCATCGTCATCGTGCCATCGTGCCATCACCATCGTGTCATCGTACCATCACCATCGTGTCATCACCATCGTGTCATCGTGCTATCGTGGCATCGCGTGTGCGCGATAGCACGATGGCCCTAACGGAACACCGTAGAAATAGCACCTGGAAGTAACACCACGCTAACCACTTGGCCGTGGTGCATTCATCGAACGTCGCTCGTCTTAGTCCGATTGTTGTATTTGATCAGAACAGAACAGAACAAAAGTTTATTCATATGGCTTGAACACATATGGATCATCGTCAAAATATTAAAAATATACCTTTGTATACGAAAACAAAATAGACATACAGTTTAACAAAAGTCTATGGTGAATAAATAATACACTTCCCAAGAAGGCGGAAATAATGTTTGAAATGAGAGGAACGTATATCTAAGTATGCATATATTCGGTTAAAAAGCTTAGCGCTATGTTTTCCTGACATCTTAAGCAATAAGCTCTGTCGGACCGTATTTGGTACAAAAACGAATATGTACAAATTTGTACAAATTTGTACCATATTCGGCCGAATATGGTACAACTGTCTAATTGTACCATATACGTATCTGCAGTTTTGGGGTAAAATGCCTGACCAAATATGGTACAAACTTGTACCATATTCGGATGAAAAATGTACCACATTCGTTCCGAATATGGTACACACTCATCATCGTCATCATCATCATCGTCATCATCATCATCATCATCATCATCATCATAACTACAATTTGCATCAACGTCATCAATACCATCATGAAAATAATCATCATCGTCATCATCATCATCATCATCATCATCATCATCATCATCAGCATCATCATCATCATCATCATCATAATCATCATCATCGGCGGCCGGTAATCATTGGCGTCAACATAATAAAAAACTTTTTTCATCATCATCATTATAATCATTATCATCGGCCGATAAACATCGCAGTTATCATCATCACAATCATCAAACCCCAATCATCATCACCATTGTCATCATCATCAATTACATCATCATCGTCACCATTAACACCATCATCATCATCGTCACCATTAACGCCATTATCATCATCATCGTCATGATGATGACAAAAGTTTTGATGATGATGACGACGATCAAAATTACCGTCATCATCATCATCACAAACTTTTATCATCATTGTCATCATCATCACCATCATTATCACCACAATCATCAAGGTCATCATCATCATCATCAACACCATCATCATCATCACCATTATCATCATCGTAATGAAGATCACAAAAATGTGATGATGATAACTGCGATGTTTTTCGGTCGATGGTGATGATGATGACAAAAGTTTTGTAATGATGATAACGACGGTCAGCACATCATCATCATCAGACTATTTCATTTATTAAGAAATACATAATTTATGTACCATATACGTAGGCCATTTTCATTTTATGAGTTTTTTTGGTATGTACCAAATACGTTTTGGCGAGCATAGACAAACTTATTCCAACCGAATATGGTACAATGTTTGTACCATATTCGGTCGAAAATTGTACCATATTCGGTCCGAATATGGTACATTTGTACCATATTCGGCCGAATATGGTACATTTGTACCATATTCGTTTTTGTACCAAATACGGTCCGACAGTGCTCAATGTTAAAAGGAACCATATCACTCAAAGTCCAATCATTTACTACATTAAGTATACTTTTTCATTTATGGTTAGCTTAATTGAAACTGTCGGAACATAATTTGCGAACAATACCGTGTCAGATCAATGGTGATCTGAATCTACCCCCGGTCTTTCCAAAGGCTTTGTAGTTGGTTTTCGTACGGGCCTGTTCATATGCTGTTAGATTCTAATGTCTTACGGCTGATCCGGGTTAACACTGCTCGGAAATAGCCCTATGATTCATTTTGCTGAAAATCGACACCTATTTATTAATCTCAATCACAAAGAACTTGTTAGTAGCGACTTCAGCTCCAATAAAATCTGTCTATCAGATTTATTTTCCCGTGGAAGCTTGAAGATCTTTTCTTCGGGGTCCATACAGCGCTTCAGTACTTCTGTCAAGCGTTCCTGTACGCTAGAGGGCGCCCCTCGAAGAAGTCCAAACATCGCGTGGTCCGTTACAAACAGCCTTCTACATATGACCTGTTGAAAGGAACAAGAAGTATACGTTATTACATGTCTATTCTGACATCCGAGTGAAATTTATCGACAAGTACTATATGACCCGTCGAAATATGTTTAAATTCGCCAAACTTCTTTCACCAACTTCACCGAAAACAATTAATATACTAGCAAATTATATATCTTTGGCAACAAAACGTAGTAATAGTAATATACGAGGGACGTTCGGAAAGTTTTGAGACAACGTCTATTTAACAATATTCCTTTGACAAATCGTTATGAAACTCAAGCATATATGAGGATATTATATTTCAAAAGATTATGTTTAGATTATAATATTGTGATGTCAGCCACATTTTCATATTCGTATCCATAGCGCAATCCTACATTTCTCGATAACACTGCATTATATTGAACACACAATCATAATAAAAACGCGCGAAACGTTGTAAAACATACATGATGTCATACTTGATTCTTAACGACATTTGTTGAAAGTATTCCTGAAGTAATAATTTAAATACACGCACCTAGAGAAGCATATTTAAGCGCATAATTCAAACGCAAACAAAAGAGGAACAGAGGATTTTCATTTCTTTCGTAAAACCATTATTCTATACATGTTCACCACGCATATAATTATAGTTATAAACGAGAAATTGTTCATCCCGTATATAGTATATGGTATAAAAAAATAACATTCTTACTATATAGTTATGTATTAATGTTTGCTTTATTTCATTTATAAATATGTTTTGTATGACGAGATACATGTATGCTGTATAAGTTAATTAAATATATTCTATTCTCTTCTTTTCATGTCTCGCCGTCATTCTCTATGACCATCACTCGAAGTATAAATGACAAGTGCATAGGTTGAAGTGAATGGAATAACAAATTCAGCACCTATGTCCAATTATCGAAGTCAAGGGATCCTTCAAGCTTGTAAACACAGGGACTGACTTGCTGGAGTCAGGATAAATGGACCAGTAGTACTGGTATAGTACCCAGGAAATGCCGTGATATGACTGAAAAATGGTTGAAATGCGGCGTAAAACACCAAATAACGAATAACTAAGTATTGCGCATAACACCAAACAACCAATAACTAAGTATTGCGCATAACACCAAACAACCAATAACTAAGTATTGCGCATAACACCAAACAACCAATAACTAAGTATTGCGCATAACACCAAACAACCAATAACTAAGTGAGACGTATAACACCAAACAACCAATAACTAAGTGAGACGTATAACACCAAACAACCAATAACTAAGTGAGGCGTATAACACCAAACAACCAATAACTAAGTGAGACGCATAACACCAAACAACCAATAACTAAGTGAGACGTATAACACCAAACAACCAATAACTAAGTGAGACGCATAACACCAAACAACCAATAACTAAGTGAGGCGTGTAACACCAAACAACCAATAACTAAGTGAGACGTATAACACCAAACAACCAATAACTAAGTGAGACGTATAACACCAAACAACCAATAACTAAGTGAGGCGTGTAACACTAAACAACCTATAACTAAGTGAGGAGTATAACACCAAACAACCAATAACTAAGTGAGGCGTATAACACCAAACAACCAATAACTAAGTGAGGCGTATAACACTAAACAACCAATAACTAAGTGAGGCGTATAACACCAAACAACCAATAACACAAGTGAGGCGTATAAAACCAAACAACCAATAACTAAGTGAGACGTATAACACTTAACAACCAATAACTAAGTGAGGCGTATAAAACCAAACAACCAATAACTAAGTGAGGCGTATAACACCAAACAACCAATAACTAAGTGAGGCGTATAACACCAAACAACCAATAACTAAGTATTGCGTATAATACCAAACAACCAATAACTAAGTGAGGCGTATAACACCAAACAACCAATAACTAAGTGAGGCGTATAACACCAAACAACCAATAACTAAGTAATGCGTATAACACTAAACAACCAATAACTAAGTGAGACGTATAACACCAAACAATCAATAACTAAGTGAGGCGTATAACACCAAACAACCAATAACTAAGTGAGGCGTATAACAATCAAACAGCCAATAACTATGTAATGCGTATAACACCAAACAACCAATAACTAAGTGAGGCGTATAAAACCAAACAACCAATAACTAAGTGAGGCGTATAACACCAAACAACCAATAACTAAGTGAGGCGTATAAAACCAAACAACCAATAACTAAGTGAGGCGTATAACAATCAAACAACCAATAACTAAGTAATGCGTATAACACCAAACAACCAATAACTAAGTGAGGCGTATAAAACCAAACAACCAATAACTAAGTGAGGCGTATAACACCAAACAACCAATAACTAAGTGAGGCGTATAACACCAAACAACCAATAACTAAGTGAGGCGTATAAAACCAAACAACCAATAACACAAGTGAGGCGTATAATACCAAACAACCAATAACTAAGTGAGGCGTATAACACCAAACAACAAATAACTAAGTGAGGCGTATAAAACCAAACAACCAATAACTAAGTGAGGCGTATTAAACCAAACAACCAATAACTAAGTGAGGCGTATAAAACCAAACAACCAATAACTAAGTGAAGATTTAACGAGACCCCTTATTGTCAGGCGTGGCTCCTCGATTTCAGTTTAACAGGCTTTTTTTATTTCCTTTTATAGTATAATGGAATAATATACTTTTCATCGGGTTCATTATTGGTTATAGCAATAAATAAATATAACATAACTTATGTATTAATGGACACCCTTAACCCTTTCCGTTTTACAACATATCAGCAGCAGTTGACTTTAGTAACACATGGGCAATTATATGGAACATCTTTATAATTGATTAATCAACCCTTTCCCACATACAACAAATCTGCAGCAGACTACTTTGAAAACAAACTGGAACACATTTTGAAACTCCCTTTAAATAAAAGTACACTTATTGAATAGAGATGAAACATTTGGACAAAACGAGAAATTGCTCGAATTTTTGCAATTTTCTTTTTTTGTCGACATGTTTTCAAAAAGCCGTCTGCTGCAGAGGCGTTTGAGAGCGTCTATATGAGGGAAAGGGTTAATCATCAAATTAGTTTAAAGCATTTTAATAAAAGGAGGAATTGCTCGTTATGATAACAATCTCCATTTGCCACCACATTTTCTAAAAATGTCTGCTGAAGACGCCTCTATTTACTCGCAAGATGTCGTAGCTTTTGAATTCGCAAAATGTTTTCACATAAAGAGTAATTGTAAACTTACCTGTAAATTATTTGTGACCATCTCTTTCTCGCACCATTTTCTTGTTTGATTGCATTTTCCCAAACAGGTTATAAACTTACAATCCGAATCTGTTTCGCATGCTATATTATACACTACTTGTCCGAATTTAAGACTATCCGAATCAAGCATCACTGTTTCACCACTTTCCGATATGCCAAAATTATGTGGTTGAACGTCACAAATTTGCAAAGCGGAAGCGTATTTATCTTCTATTTCTGGCACCATATTTAATACACTTACAGCAGCCTTGGCTCTCTCTTGCCAAGACGGTGAATGTAATTTCATAGACAGAATATCCGGTTTTTTAGCCGTGAAGTAAATATAGTTCAAAGAACTGAAAGATGGCGTGTTCTCAACGAAATATGCTGGACCGCATGTCCCGTACAATTTTGGCAAAAACGACCTGGAACCTAATATTCTGAAAGACAAAAACTCTTCTTGTGACCCTAAAACCATGGCCGTCCTCAGAACAACATCGCTCGCATCAGCGATATTCAACTGATTTATTATTTCATTGTAATTTTCACCGAGGATGAATGAAATAATGTCATCGTGTTCTGAAAGGTCAGTGTCGTAATATTCCCGTGTGTGTAATATTATGTCTTTGATGACCATGGCAACCTTTCCACGCAGCGTCTTGGACTCCGTTATATTAGCACCAAGAGAACGACGCCACTCCGTCATGTCATATTCAGCCTTCAAGACCAGATCTGAAGTCTTCCCCGGCTCAATGCAACCATCGCATTCCATAATCATGACCTTCTTGCCTTCTTTATTTCCATGACAACGGTTCAGCCTGTATGTAGAGTTATCGCACAGAGACGAACACATGCTCCCAACGATCTCCTTATTGTGGAATTGAGAACACTGAAAAGAAAGGAACATTTTACATACGTAATCCTTATCCCACATACAACACATATGCAGCAGACGACTTTGAAAACTTAGTGACAAAAAACATGTAAAATCTCCATAAAAGATAACACAATGGTTCAATAGTGTTGAATACATTGTGGCCAAAGGAGAAATTGTTCATCATGAGCAATTTTACCTTTGGCCACAATGTTTTCAAAAGTGGTCTGCTGCTATTGCGTCAAAATGCGTCTGCATGTGGGACAGGGTTAAATTAACCATGAGCTGTAAAGAGTGTATTTTATGAGTGTTTATTTATTATCACTTTTATTTTGAAAACGAGTTTACTAAGATGACATGCTGCGAGCCGTGTAGACCGTCATATTCAGCTTTGTTAACGAGTTTAATAAAAGTGATAATAAATAAACACGAATGATGTAATCTGTTTATCTCATAAAGTGGTTTATGAGGCGTTTTTCGAAAAAAAAATGTACATGCAATTTGCTTGACTTGGCTTGGTTTCCGCGGTGTACCAAAGACTTGTTACACCTATAATGTTCATGATCGCTGCCCCAGTGAAAGGTGTATTTTCACAAAAGTTTGCCAACCATAGAATTTCTTTATACTTTGTGTTGTGTTAGTACATACAATAAATGGTTGAAATAAGAATGAAAATATAGGTTATCGATCTAAAAAAAAAATATGGGCCTGTCAATGACATGATTAATTTCATCAAAGGCACAAATATAAGCATTTTGGCCGAAAACCTAAAAAACAAATCATATTAAAGTTCATATATAACTTTATATAGAATGTAAATCAATATGAAAAGAGAATTTGTAAGAAAAATATGGAAAAAAAATATTAAGCTGTTTTTCAAGGTAGAAATTGTGTCACATTTTACCCCCGAAAAGTTAAAATCATACAATTGTTCAAAAGAATCCATTCTACATAATAGAATTGTCTGTAATTATCCATAAACACTAAACCTTATTCACTTTAATAAAAAAATGCAAACAAAAAGATAGGTCACCGTACTCCTTTTAGAGTAAAGGGACGTTTTCCTTGCATTTTCTTGCGTTTTCTTAGAAATACAGCAGTTTTGCTTAAAAAACAGGCCATGCTTTAAGGAAAAAGTAGATTTATCCGAAAAGGAGTACGTTGACCTTTTTGTTTTTGCATTTTTTATTTAAATGAACGATTTTTAGTTTTAAGGATAATTACAGACATTTACGTAAATATTAGGTCTACACGTAATGATTCAAATGCACACTGATTAACAAGAAGTGTCTTAAAACCGTCTACGCCTTATTTGTGAACAGTGCAGAGTCAGATCAGACTGCGAATGCATTGGCTGATCTTGATCAACATTGGTTGCAAATGCATACGATAGATTCTCGAACCAAGTACCTCCCGAACCCGATTCAGACACTTCGCCACTACACCAACGGAAAGCCGAGCCCCGGTAGCTCAGTCGGTAGCGACACGGGCTGTCAATCCAGGGGTTGTGAGTTCGAATCCCGGCTCGGCCAACTTTCTTTCCGACGATTGACAAAAAGTCAATGCGACATGCGTCATTCGTCTTCCACCAATGGGCTAAGTCTATGTGGAAAAGCAGCCAGTTGCTTGGGAAGATTGTTGTGTGGAGTACTGGTGTGAGAGAACCAGGAAATGCATGAGTAGGTGAACTGGCCGCCGTGATATAACTGAGAAATTGCATGTGGCACTATTTCTGAAGATTTGCAGGTATTGCGTCCCTTTTCCAGGCCCGCGATTAAGTCTAAAATCGATAATTGAGTTATGGCCCTTTGGTAACGGTTCTATAATCTGTATATATCGATTAATTGTAAACAGGTTTATTGGCGTATTCGATTTCATACTATGCCAACTTGAAAATAGTCAAAATTGTGTCAAGCTTTTAGATGATTTGACTACTGTTTACCTTAAATGTTCAATATGAATCACATACGTATTCCTAATTAACCCTTTCCGACGATTATGAAAACATTTAGTCTACGATAATAAGTATTTTTTGTAAATGAAAGAACAATGATTGTAAATTTGAAAAATTGTTGCAAAAAGATAAATTGCTCCTTTAAGGTAAAGAGTACAATTCTTACTATTTTAACAATCACACAAAATTATGAACTTTAAAATATAAACTTTTAGTTTGTAAAATTATATACTGCAGAAGCAGCTGTTTTTTTGTTAAGATTTTTTTTATAAAACATCTATAAAATAGAAAATATTGGGGCAAAAGGAGAACAAGTGAGCAATTTCTCCTTTGCAATAAGGCTTTCAAAAGTCCTTGATGCAGAACCGACAAAAAGCATTAATACAAGAGAATGAAATAACTTGATTGTTAAACGTACTATAAAGTAGAAGTTAAATATGCACTACTGTGATATAAACGATAGACAGTTTACACAACCCTTATCAGCGGGGAGTCCAAATCCACTTTTGTTAAATTTCGTTTCCTTATATGTAAAGAAGACTGTACAATTTGAAATCTATTAACAAATACAACTGATCAACTTAATTTTTGATTTTAGAATTAATTTCAGTTTTCGTCTTCATATTTATACTTTATGGCAGTCATTTCCTGTGTGTATGTTCAGTGTGATGTTTTTATAAGTTCGAGGTATTGTTGAAAGTCATTAACATTATGTAATCGGTTATAAAAGATAACCACCTTCAGTTAAAGAAATAAATTGAAACCTGCGAATTGCTAATGAACAAACTTGGTTAAGAAAGATAGGAGAATCTACGCAATTAAATATTTTTAGCACATGTAAAAACTTAAATTAAGTATATTTATATGATTTTAACCTTTTATGATAATAAATAGTTATTGAACACCAATTTTACCTGTACCATATATCATTATGCGACACCGAATGACGTCATTTATATTCCCGTAATATTGATAATCATATATAAAGAGTTGATGGAAAAGAAGCCGTCGCTCGTGAGTTATATTAATAGTTATAGAGAAATCAACACATGCATGGGAGCACTAAATATTGACTATGTCCAGATGAGCCTATGCATCCACACAGTCTGTTCAAAAGCAATATTGTTCACATATAACTCACCAGACACATATAAACACATATGTCTCTGAACTAACCAACTGTCAACTATGACTACTGATAACCTTTAGTGAAAGGACAGACTGATTAAACTCTTGGTTTTGGTTTCATTAAATCGTGGAACTAATAACGTAGGACAAGTCCTTAAACATTTCGTGGGCAATGCAAATTATATTGTATTTATATAATGTTATTCACTTCTTTGTTTGCTATTCTTTCAATTTATACTACTAGTACGTTCGTTAGTGGGATCATTTAACCTCGCCTTTCGGCATTATGCCATTTGGCGAGCATTTTATATTAGTATTAAACTTTCATTTCTTTTATATCATATCCAAGGACAACGTCTTTAATTGGTAACAATTTATAGACCTCATTCACACATTACAAGCCAATTACGCAAGTGCTATAAATTAATTAAGCAGATATGTGTAAACCCTTCGTTCCACCGCATATCGTATATAAATTCATAGATTTGTTTGGGTAACCAAAAAATGTATTAAAATTACACAAAAATAATCAAAATATTTTTATTCTTTTAGTGTTTAAATAAGCAATATGTTTTACTTTTGTCTTATCACTTCTTATTCACAGGTGACAAATTGTTTAATTGGTCATTGCTTTAATTGTTCTTTTTTCATGTTCTGTTAAATTGTGCTTTTCCTAATACGTTTAATATATCAATGCTGGAACAAGTTCATTTTCCCACCCACCTATCTACATACACGACATTAGTAAACGATAAAAATAGATATAGTCATTACCAGATACAGTCGAACCTCGCGTTAAATCGGACGCCGTTAATCCGGAAAACTCGCGATCCGGACATAAAATTCATATGTACATATTTAGGCGTTTTCTGCATTTTTAAATGAAAATGGAAGTATCAAGACATAAACATATTCGTTTGAAATTTGTATGACTGAAAAGAATTCAAAATAGACTTTACGATTATAACTTATAAAATTTCCTTAGAAAATAGGAAATACGGTAAAAATGGACTTAAAAATGAAAAATTCGCGATTTTCCAATAATTTACATGGAATAAAGAAGGAATGCATGTTGTCCATTAAAATCAAAAATGGAAGTATCAGGCAATTAATCTATTTTGTATATCTTTACATTAAATGAAAGCAGACATTTTGACCTTATAGAAAAAAACTTATAAAATATTGTCATCAAAAAAATTAATGACTTTATATCAATTTTAAAGATCTGTCCCTATATAATTCCATATAGCCTAAATACCAGGTCATCGGCAAGTTGGTGTAAATTGTATCGATTTCAAGGGGAGTAACTCTCTCGATTAAGCCAGTCACTTTACCAAAATAGTGCAGTATGTTAAAAACGGCGTTAAACCCCATTCAATCAATCAACCAACGGAAAGGAAATAAATAACACATGAGAAAAAAATCCAGGAACATCAAAAGATTACAAAAGGAAAAAGAAATAAAGTATAAAATAAACAAATGTAAGCGTTCAATATGAATATTCTTTTATAATACTGACATATAAATGAAATAAAATAAAATAAATCACCCTTTGACTCAATTGTGACAGTAGGAGAAATTGCTTTATCTGAACAATTTCTCCTTTCGCCACAATGTTTTCTTAAATGGCATCAGAAAGGGTTTGTATGTGGGCAAAGGCTTTATTCCGTACGGAATAGATTGTAAAAAAAAAAGATAGAAAGTGTAAAATGTAAAGACATACTGACCAGTAACTGAATCTGGCGAACAGAATCCGATTCGTCGCAGGATTCATGTTTAAGATAGATTATTTCACAAAGTATTCCAAAAAGAACGCAACATGAAAATATAGATGCTGCTTTTCGTAAATAATGGAATTTTACACACTTCATTATCCCGCTTGTTATTGTCGTTCAATTAATAGTTGATAAGCGCTCTAGATTACTAAATGAATAATTTCATTTCGTCTAATTTAACTATCTTAAATATCCGTTTCACATGTATGGTTAAACTGTCACCAACATGTTTAGTAAATGAATTTATCAGATGAAAAGTATATATATATCCAGATCTCCTTAGTTGCCTAAACGACCGTTGATGCATGTGCAAAATAGTAAACATAGTAATGTAGGACTCAATTAGTGGGCGTGGCATAGTATTGGAAAATAGATTGGTTCATTGCACACAGTTGTTCACCTGACTGGTGTCACTCCCAGGAATGTATTTATATAAAAACTTTGAATTGAGAGGGTAAACCAAATACTATTAAAATAAATTCACTAACCATTTCCCTCATACGACAATTCTGCAGCAGGCGACTTTGAACGTATTTTGTAAAAAAAATGGCAAATCTCTATAATTGAATGGATAACCTATGACTTAAAGTTGAAAACATTGTGGCAAAAGGAGAAATTGCTCGTTTTGAGCAATTTTTTCTTTTGTCACTATGTTTTCAAAAAGCCGTCTGCTGCATAGGCGTCAAAAAGCGTCTATATTTGGGAAAGGGTTAATATAACAGTTATAGCTGAACTGTATGAGTATTAAAGCAAATATGCTATAAAACATCTTAGTGTGTGTTCTTCTTGGAATATATATATATGTGTATGGGTAAATATATATGTATGTAAAATATACCATGCCTTCAAATCTATATTTGTTAATGGCTACAAACAGGGGCGGCGAAATATGATTTTGACTTACCTGTCCGTTTTTTCGAAATGCTATTTTTCACTTGTCCGTATGATATTACGTAAATCACTACAACATTTCACTTGTCCGCACAGGCTCTGGGACAAGCTGGGCAATACGGACAATGGATTTTGCCACCCCTGAAATTTAAACAAATATTGTAAATTTAATGTCAATAAACTTTATGTTATGTAGAGTTGTGATATCTCTGTCGTTAACGACGATGGCTATCAATATATGGGTTGTGGGTTTAAAACCCAGTTCGGCCATCCATTCTTTTCCAATTATCGATATAGGTCGTTCGTCTTTCGCCGATTTGCAAAATCCGTTGAATAGTTTTGGCGCTACGCTTGCCACAAACAAACAAACAGTTTACAAACAAACGGACAGAAACGAAGACCGACTTTAAGGGTCTCTAGAAGAGAGAACCAATAACTATGATTGTATGCATGGTGTACATGTATAGAATGGTTATATGTTACTATTTCTCCTTTTGTAGAATAAATGTAGTGACCTAGCCTAAGAATGTAACCTACTTAGTAAACGAGAGCAAACCTCGATAGTTCGAATTCCAGCTTTTACGAAGCTATGCCATCACGGAATCGATATTCAAATCACCTGCGACAACGAATTAAGTAGGTTCAATTAATATTTAAATACAGATCGAACTTAATGGTAATGAAGACAGTTGGAAATTGTTAAGTGCCAGGTACAATCTGTTTACCAATACTTTTAATGGCTGTCCTTTAGACCAAGGTTGTTCTGCATGTCGGTTGTTGACGCCGCGTGGAAGCGCGACGTCCATATTGAACAGGTTTTAATTTTGTACCATGGGGTGACGTAATCGAAAAGGGAGCAACCAACATTATTATTGTTAAGAAAAACTCTGTTATATGGTTGAAAAAAAAAAAAAAAATATGAATCAATAAATTGTATTAACTGATTTAAGAAACAACAAGATACAAAATACGTATGTCTTCTACCGTTATTACAAAACTTTAAAAACATTTAATTTGTGTTTAATAACTATTACCCAACTTCCTAGGCTACGCGTTTTTAATTGTTTGGTTTACGGCCCTAAAAAAAAAGTTGGGGAATGTTTTTGCCTTTTTATAAAATTCAGTTGTATTTCTAAACTTAAAACGTTCCTCCCCATACAGTTTGTTCATTCAGACCATTGTATTCTTGATATATGTTGACTATACATGTGATCTTTTTCTTTTAATTTCATAAAAGCTCAATTTTGATAATAAATATATTTAAACTTGTTAAAATAACTTTGTATTTTTTGTTATTTAGAAGTGTATAGTGTTTTGCTTGCTTCACGATTACCAAGGGGCTCCTCCATTATGTGTGTATGACTGACCCGATAATGCAATTGTGGTGGAACGTAATTCCAGACTAACAAATAATTTAACCGAGTATGTAACTAAACACGCAATTGTATGGTTAGTGTCAACAAATCGGTTTGCTGATCCATCCATTCATATCTTTATTTCCTCCAAATTACAAGGGAGAGTTACATGAACATAATAATTAATTACAATGTATTGATAAGATAAGGTACATAGAGAAAGAGAGAGAGAGAGAGAGAGAGAGAGAGAGAGAGAGAGAGAGAGAGAGAGAGAGAGAGAGAGAGAGAGAGAGAGAGAGAGAGAGAGGGGGGGGGAGAGAGAGGGAGGGAGACAGACAGACAGACAGACAGACACAGAGAGAGACAAACATACAGACATACAGAGAGACAGACAGAGAGACATAGACACAGAGAGACAGAGACACACAGAGAGAAGAAAGAGAGAGAGAGAGAGAGAGAGAGAGAGAGAGAGAGAGAGAGAGAGAGAGAGAGAGAGAGAGAGAGAGAGAGAGATGAGAGAGAGAGAGAGAGAGAGAGGGGGGGGGAGAGAGAGGGAGGGAGACAGACAGACAGACACAGAGAGAGAGACAGACATTACAAATAAATGTCAAATTTTGAACAAAGTAGGAATGGGAAAATAAATTCAATCCTATAATTCAGAACAAAGTAGACTATTTACACATATTACCATAGCATGTACAGTTGTACTCAGGCATGGGACAGTATGGAATTTCCATCATCAAATTTAGCCATGGAATATTGACCACATACGATCAATGTAATATAACATCGATGTTATGAAGTCAATATGCCAGACATGTAAAAGTTCTGTGAACTCTAGTATTGGACCTCCGAGTAATATGCATAGTTTGATAATTATATACCTTGATATCTTATGTGTAAAACAAAGAATCCATTGCTTTGTATCTAATGTCTTGTACAGAGATACAATGTATTAAGCAGTGTAGAGCTTCAGTATTGTAAAAAGACCCACATTTACTGCAGACTTTATTAGCATTATAGCATCTCACCTCTTAAAGTGTTATTCAGAAATTGTTCATTTTACCAAATTGTTTTAAAATTTCTGCTTCTAGAAATGTTTTAAGTCTGTAGGTCGAGGTCTCAATTGAGTTTACGAAGTAGGACGGGACACCCTATTATCGGTTTTTAAAACAAAACTGAACTGTAAACTATATCCAGTGTCACTTGTTCCTGTATATGTCCTCATTAATAAACTTACACAATATCATATTCATTCACTCCTGTGGAATATCCAGAACACGTGTTTTTTCAGTAGCCATTTTGGAATTGACTTCAAGGAAGACAATATTTACAAAGTGGTCCTGTTGTATCAACTCTTTACAATATTGTGAGATGTTATGTGTAAATGATTATCCTATGAAGCATTTGTCACTGAAACAATTATATTTAATTGAAATTGTTAATTTATTAACTGTTCCAAACTATGAACTTATTTACATAATATTTTCAGAATTAATTTGTTAAATTTTCTTATTGGCACAATTTAATTATATTTTCCAAAAATTACCCATTTCTTTGTTTAGGAAATATATCTAATTTTGAGTGATATACCGGCTCGTATATCACGATTGGGAGTTCAGGTGTGTAGTAATTAATCACGAAGGCCGAATGGCCTGAGTGATTAATTTATACACACCTGAACGACACATCGTGATATAAGAGCCGGTATATCACTCAAAATGAGATCTATTTCAATTCTAGCACTTGTTTATAACTTGAAGGGATACAAATTAAGGGGGAACTAGGTTTTGACATGACGTTGTTTTCCTTGATAAAATAACATGTAGGCTATTCTATCTTTACTCCCCATTGTATTTGTTTTGGAAATTTTCGATTTATTCAACTTACAAAACATTTTGAAATCAGTTATATTAACAGTCTATGAACATTATTATAACTTTTTCAATTGTTCTTAAACTCATCATGGGCAATTTGTTACTGTCTCATTCTAACACAACGTTTCGACCGCGCCAAAAATGTTGGTAAAACACGTGAATGACGTCATTTCAAACAATAACGTCACCGTTACAATTCAAATTTCCAACCGGCATTTACAACAAAAGCTCGTACTTCATTCATAAAATGTCAAGCACAATGTAGTAACGCATGCGCTCTGAGAAACGTTGTATGAAAAATACGCAGGAGGGAATTTCAACAGCCAAAAATAGTTCCGGAAATTTAGAGTGATATACTGCATTTAGATCACGCTCAAATCCTTCTTTGTGTATAGAAGAGAAATTGTCAATAGTGTTAGAATAATTTTTAGTTCTTATAATAGCATACTTAATTGGTTGTTTGTTCGCACATTAATTCATAAGTTGTTTTTGAAATCTTATATGACTAATTGCCGATAAGTGTAGTACCAAATCAGACTGCATGTGGGTCAGCATAAAAAAGCTGCTTTACATCCCTATATGAGCCGTTGCATGACGGATAGGTACAAGTTAGCTTGTGTGAACAATACAGTTCAAGATTTACAATGATATTCTGTCATCTTGTCTACACATTCAGAAAACACTTTTGTTATACCACTCATGTAGCTGTCGGTTTGAGTATTAAAGTTCATGTTATGTTATGACAATATGATCTGAACCTACATTGTTCAAACATGCCAACTTTTCTCATTTACCGACTCAGATATTGTTAGAGAACTGCTTCATTTTCAAAAATGATCGGAAATCCTCAATTTTAACAAGAGACGTAGATAAGAATGTTAACACTCTTATATATCGGTCAAAACGTACTATGTTGCAAATAACAAAAAAGGGAAACTGTGCGTTGAAATTGTTGTTAATTGAAGATCACAATAACCCCACCCACTTTACCGCAATGTTTTTTCAAAAAGTTGTCTGCTGCACTGTCTTCAAAAAGTCGTCTGCTGCAATGTTTACAACATGTCGTCTGTATGCGGTAGACGGATATTTGTTACAGTTCAAACATATATGTCACGCGGATTATATCATTCGAAGTGTCATTGAATTGGAACATTCGATTTCATAATTGTAAAATAAACATTAATGAGTGTACTTTAACGTGTTTTTTTCTAGTTCTCTCCGTCGATTTTAATGATCAAATCGAGGGCTTGGCGTGAAACGGTTGTAACTAAAATTGGTATTTTTTTACTAATGTTAATCACCTCGCTATAAAGTCTTTATAAGCGTTAAATCATTTTTCTTGGTAAACAATGGAAATTTAGGTGCCATTGCTCGTTCTGAGCAATGGCACCTAAATTTGCATTGTTTACAAAGGGGTCAAAATTGCCCCTAAACCAGGGTTTTCAAAATAGGTTTTAAGTTACAACCGTTTCACGCCAAGCCCTCGAAATGAGCCTTCGCGTGGGATAAAGACATTGATTGATTTTTTAGTGATTGTTGTGAGGAAACAGATCCGTCTGTTCATCCGCACAGTCTGATCACGATATTCACCATTCACATAGTACTGACATAAACTTGTTTATTGATTTGTTTTAGTGTTTTACACCGCTTTCAACAATGTTTCAGTTATATCACGGCGTTTCAATGGTACGATACCAGTCACTATTTGTCAATTTATCCTGACCAGTCAGTCGTAACGGTAACCCCGCAACCCTGACTGTAAAGGAGGGCAGCTATTTTAAAGTCTTTGGTATGACCCGACCGGGGATCGAACATTTTTGTTTTCTAATTTCTGAATGATGCATAGATTACAAAAAAACAAACAAGATTTAATCGTTAAATAAATGACCCGTCCCACAGGAAAACCAACATTATGGACTCTGCGTAATGTATCAATCCAGATCAGCATGCGCAGTCCGCGCATGCTAATCCGGGCCGACACATTCCGTCTCAGGGTAATGATTCCTGAAACAGAAAATCCACAGGAGGCGAAAAGAGTCCGCCCGTGTTAGCCTGCGCGGCATACTTATGCTGATCCGGGTCGATACTTTACACAGAGACCATAATGTTGGTTTTCTCGCTGGAAGCAGATGACTTTCTATACGAACATTCGTTTTGTTTATTCCACACTTTTACTAACTGGTGAAGTACATTTCGAGGGTTTGGCGTGAAACGGTTGTAACTAAAAACCTATTTTGAAAACCCTGGTTTAGGGACAATTTTGACTCCTTTGTAAACAATGCAAATTTAGGTGCCATTGCTCAGAACGAGCAATGGCACCTAAATTTCCATTGTTTACTAAGAAAAATGATTTAACGCTTATAAAGACTTTATGGCGAGGTGATTAACCTTGGTAAAAAAAATACCAATTTTAGTTACAACCGTTTCACGCCAAGCCCTCGATTTAGAGACCGGATAATGAAGACGGAATAGACGGTGAAACTAATCACTTTATATGGATTTATTTGGGTTTAACGTCGTTTGCAACATTTTTTCAGTCATACAACGTCGATCAGTTCACCTTCCAATTTAAAAAAGCAGCTGGCTGCCTTGTCACATATACCCTCAGCCCTTTAGTGGAAGACGGATGACGTCAAATGTCGTCAAGAAGGTTGGCCGAGCTTTGGGATTGAACTCGCAAACCCTGAAATGACAGCCCGCTTCGCTCCCTACTGAGCAACCGGGGATCGCTTTATAAAAGTCACTGTTTGAAATAGTGCGTTAATCAGGATATACTACACTGGTGTTTCTCAATTTCTTAATCATTAACTGAAAAGAAAGCATACAATAAAAACGAATATTAATTGTTTACTTGATATGATATTTTCAATATAATCCAGTTGGAAAATATATGAAACAAGAAATATCTTTAAAAAAGATAAACGGCGATCAATATGAGAAAACACTGAGAAATGGAACATGCACATTCAAGGCCGAGAATACGTCACATGACTGGAGATTACGCGAGGCTCCCAAGAGGTGTACAAGAAGAATTTTGATGCAAAGCATCAAAGACGCCGCGCATGCTTTTGAAGCATGACTTAAAGGAAGCAGATGCAGTTCAGTACATTTAAATAACCTGTGCAAACAGAGAGGATGTAAATATTTCAAAAACAAAATTTGCTCTTAAATATTATATTTCATACGTTTTCATTGATTGTTTTCACTGAAATTTATTTCTTAAGGAAAACAATTAAATATAAGTATGCAGAACATTTCATTTTAAAACTTCACCTCATTAGTGCCTCTCGTAGGATCGCCAGCTTAACTATGAACCAATCAAAACGTTTCATTTCCTTTATTTCTACGACATTATTCATTAAATACAATATTTGATTGATCTACAATCTAGATCATTTGTTTAACATCTAGGTCAAAACTAAGGTTAAACAGCTATCGCCGAAATAAAGAGAGTAAACGTTTAATATTGTAAGTGACGGAGACAATTGCTTTGGCCGCAAGGTTTTTCAAAGGTCGTCTGATGCTAATTCGTCTACAAAACGTCTGTTTCATGCTCATCCTATTCTGTCTGATTTGTAGATACAATTTGGAAGTCCTCATTTTTACTTTGAGCCGTCACTGGAATACGTTTTTAAATCTAAGTTTATTTAAATTGATGTAGTTAACCCTTTCCCACATGCAAACAAACCTGCAGCAGACGTCTTTGAAAGCACGTTGGCAGAAACCTATACATGAAGGTCGTCTACTACTATTGCTTCTAAATGCGTCTTCAGGTGGGAAAGGTTTATCAGAGTTCAGTTCGCAAAGTTTAATGGAGCCGTACTTTAGAAAAAACCTTGTAGCGAATATTACAAGGGTACTATATCAACCTTTTCCCCCCATACGGACGCATTTCAATAGTCAGCAGACGAATTTTGAAAACATTGTGACAAAAGGAGAAATTGCTCATGATGAGCAATTTCTCCTTTTGACACAATGTTTTCACCGTATTCCGACTAAACCAATGTGTGTGTAATTATTTATGTCAATAATACGGCAAATACTTGTCGCAGTCTCCGTGCCGACTATACCAATGTTTGTGTAATTATTTATGTCAATCAGACGGCAAATACTTGTCGCAGTCTCCGTGCCGACTATACCAATGTTTGTGTAATTATTTATGTCAATCAGACGGTAAATATTGGTCACAGCCTCCGTGCCGACTAAACCAATGTGTGTGTAATTATTTATGTCAATAATACGACAAATACTTGTAGCAGTCTACGTGCCGACTATACCAATGTTTGTGTAATTATTTATGTCAATCAGACGGCAAATATTGGTCACAGCCTCCGTGCCGACTAAACCAATGTTTGTGTAATCATTTATGTCAATCAGACGGTAAATACTTGTCGCAGTCTCCGTGCCGACTATACCAATGTTTGTGTAATTATTTATGTCAATCAGACGGCAAATATTGGTCACAGCCTCCGTGCCGACTAAACCAATGTTTGTGTAATTATTTATGTCAATCAGACGGTAAATACTGGTCGCAGTCTCCGTGCCGACTTCACCCTAATGTGTGTGTAATTATTTATGTCAATCAGACGGCAAATATTTGTCACAGTCTCCGTGCCGACTAAACCAATGTTTGTGTAATTATTTATGTCAATGATACGGCAAATACTTGTCGCAGTCTCCGTGCCGACTAAACCAATGTTTGTGTAATTATTTATGTCAATAATACGGCAAATACTTGTCGCAGTCTCCGTGCCAACTATACCTATGTTTGTGTAATTATTTATGTCAATCAGACGGTAAATACTTGTCGCAGTCTCCGTGCCGACTATACCAATGTTTGTGTAATTATTTATGTCAATAAGACGGTAAATATTTGTCGCAGTCTCCGTGCCGACTAAACCAATGTGTGTGTAATTATTTATGTCAATCAGACGGCAAATATTTGTCGCAGTGTAATTATTTATGTCAATCAGACGGTAAATATTTGTCGCAGTCTCCGTGCCGACTAAACCAATGTTTGTGTAATTATTTATGTCAATAAGACGGTAAATATTGGTCGCAGCTTCCGTGCCGACTAAACCAATGTTTGTGTAATTATTTATGTCAATAATACGGCAAATACTTGTCGCAGTCTCCGTGCCAACTATAACAATGTTTGTGTAATTATTTATGTCAATCAGACGGTAAATACTTGTCGCAGTCTCCGTGCCGACTATACCAATGTTTGTGTAATTATTTATGTCAATAAGACGGTAAATATTGGTCGCAGCTTCCGTGCCGACTAAACCAATGTTTGTGTAACTATTTATGTCAATAATACGGCAAATACTTGTCGCAGTCTCCGTGCCAACTATAACAATGTTTGTGTAATTATTTATGTCAATCAGACGGTAAATACTTGTCGCAGTCTCCGTGCCGACTATACCAATGTGTGTGTAATTATTTATGTCAATCAGACGGCAAATATTTGTCGCAGTGTAATTATTTATGTCAATAAGACGGTAAATATTGGTCGCAGCTTCCGTGCCGACTTTGTGGAAGACAGTGGTGCAGAGGTAGAGCGTCGGCCTCTCGTATCAAAGGTCCCTGGTTCGAGTCCCGTGATGAGCGGGTCCTGACTTTGGGATTTTTCCACACAAACGGCGCGAGTACTGGTGGTCTCCAGGAAGCAGACATCGAGCGTGATTTATCTAAGCCCAAGGCTTGTTTCGCAATCGATGTAAAATAAATAAGTTTAAACTAAACTATTTATGTCAAACATAATGTCATACATTATGTCTCCGTGCCGACTATACCAATGTGTGTGTAATTATTTATGTCAATCAGACGGTAAATATTGGTCACAGCCTCCGTGCCGACTAAACCAATGTGTGTGTAATTATTTATGTCAATAATACGACAAATACTTGTCGCAGTCTACGTGCCGACTATACCAATGTTTGTGTAATTATTTATGATATAACCGATATTTGTGTAATTATTTATGTCAAGCAGACGGCAAATATTTGTCGCAGTCTCCGTGCCGACTATACCAATGTTTGTATAGTTATTTATGTCAATAAGACGGTAAATGTTGGTCGCAGCCTCCGTGCCGACTAAACCAAGTTTGTGTAATTATTTATGTCAATAAGACGGTACATATTGGTCGCAGCTTCCGTGCCGACTATACCAATGTTTGTGTAATTATTTATGTCAATAATACGGTAAATATTGGTCGCAACCTCCGTGCCGACTAAACCAATGTTGGTCAGACTTATCTGGAGTTCGCTCGTCGTAAAATTCCAAATTCAAATTCTTTAATACTTAGAATCAATTCAATGATTTGCATGTGCATAATACAGAAATTATACATTATTTATGGCGAAATATGTATACAAAACAACATTAATACCTTACAATGGAAAACGACGTATAGATACTTTAACCCTTTCCCTCATGCGACAATTCTGCAGCAGACGACTTTGAACGTAATTTGTCAAAACATAGAAAATCTCCATAATTTAATGGATAACCTATGACGGAAAGTTGAAAACATTGTGGCAAAAAGGAGAAATTGCACGTTTTGTGCAATTTCTTCTTTTGTCACTATGTTTTCAAAAAGCCGTCTGCTGCAAAGGCGTCAGAAAGCGTCTATATGAGGGAAAGGGTTAAGATTCCCATTGGGTAAACGAAATAGTGAACGCGTTTTCCTAGCTAATTATCGATTGATTTACTTCAAGTCAATCAGGTGGAACTGAGCATGGCTGTTGACTATCTTAATTCCACTACTAATTATCATTTAGTTCTGGCTTTCTAAAGTTTTGACTTTTCAAATTGAATTGGTAAACATGTTTAATTTGTACACTTGAATATAAACTGGCGTAGATAACTTTATCGGACAAAGAGAAACGTTGCAATTTTTTATTATAACTAGCAATTTGTTTCATGTAGATGGTATCTAAAAACAATCTAAGCTATTGTTGTATATATGTCTTAATTATTCTTGTTTAACCCTTTCCTCATACGACAATTCTGCAGCAGACGACTTTTGAACATATTTTGTCAAAAAATGGAAAATCTCTATAATTGAATGGATAACCTATCACTAAAAGTGGAAAACATTGTGGCAAAAGGAGAAATTGCTCCGTTTTGAGCAATTTCTTCTTTTGTCACTATGTTTTCAAAAAGCTGTCTGCTGCAGAGGGCGTCAGAAAGCGTCTATATGAGGAAAGTGTTAATAATATAAACTAACATAACATAACATAACATGAACTTTATTACTCAAACCGATATGTACATGAGTGTTATAACATAAATCACATATTTACAATTTCAATTTCAATTTCAACGTGACATGGTATGAGTCAGAGAGAGAGAGAGGAGAGTCAGAGAGTCAGAGAGATATATATATATAGAGAGAGAGAGAGGTAGACAGACAGACAGACAGACAGACAGACAGACAGACAGACAGACAGACAGACAGACAGACAGACAGACAGACAGACAGACAGACAGACAGACAGACAGACAGACAGACAGACAGACAGACAGACAGACAGACAGACAGACAGACAGACAGACAGACAGACAGACAGACAGACAGACAGACAGACAGACAGACATAGAGAGAGAGAGAGAGAGAGAGAGAGAGAGAGAGAGAGAGAGAGAGAGAGAGAGAGAGAGAGAGAGAGAGAGAGAGAGAGAGTGAGAGAGAGACAGACAGACAGACAGACAGACAGACAGACAGACAGACAGACAGACAGACAGACAGACAGACAGACAGAGAATTATTTGGAAAAATAGCAATTAGTAATTGTTCAATCCTAATACATAGTTGTATTGCATGAATGAGTTTAAAATATGGGTTGACAGTAGAGAGAATATGAAGTTAAACTAAAAAGGCTAACGTTAGGTTTGGTCAAATTTTCAGTCTCATTGTGCGCTGCAGAATACACACTTATCAGTAGTGATTTATGCCACAGTATGCATTAGTTCATGATATACACAGAACTATTTCATTCAATGATATATGTTAATTTAACTGTTAAGGCTAGTTTATATTATTAACACGTTCCCTCATATATACGCTTTCTGACGCCTCTGCAGCAGATGGCTTTTTGAATACATAGTGACAAAAGAAGAAATTGCACAAAACGTGCAATTTCTCCTTTTGCAAAAATGTTTTCAACTTTTCGTCATACGTTATCCATTCAATTATGGAGATTTTCTATCTTTTGACAAAATACATTCAAAGTCGTCTGCTGCAGAATTGTCGTATGAGGGAAAGGTTTATAAAGATTATCCATATTTCCGCCATGATGGTTTCGAAGAAGTCGCCTAGTGCAGATTTGTAGAATGTGGGAACGGTTTAAGAGGTTACTGCATTTAAAACATCTGGAAAAGAAAGACAGAGATATAAGAAATCTTAAAACACTTACTTATTCGTAATTGTTTTTTCTTACATTGTGAGTAATAGGGTTGTGAATACATGTAAAGTTGTTGAGTTATAAAAAATAAAAAATGAATTCTAATAAAAAATTGCATGTCGTCTGCTTTAGCAGAACAAAGGTTATCAACTTTGAATACGTGTTGACGAAAAACCCTAATGTTGAATATTTGTATGTTCTTTTGTAAAAAAAAAAAAAATCCATGTCTTTTTTTGCATTTTATGCTATAAGCATATTGTTTGTTTAACGCAATAAAATATTTGTATTGTATTGTATTGTAAATAGGTGTTGACTTAAAACCCGTATAGGTAAACTAGGGGTTGACGTAATTGTAAAGTGTGAATAACATAAGTCATAGAAAATCCGACATTTGGAGAGATATAGAATGAATTGTTTTTACTTCTCTTTTGTTTGATGATATACAATCCATTGCAGCGCACATCGATACAAAGGTAATGTTGACTTGATTGCGTAATAGGTAAATTATTAGCAATCAGTTGTTGTAGTACATAATAGAATCACATGTAGAACAACATTTGAATGAACAATGACCGGCAAACAGCTTTGTATAAACACACGACTTGGTAGAAACTTGCTTGTTGACTTGGCTTGAAAGGGTTGTAACTATAAACCGATTTTGAGAACCCTGGTTTTAGGGACAATTTTTGACCCCTTTGTAAACAATGCAAATTTAGGTGCCATTGCTCAGAACGAGCAATGGCACCTAAATTTGCATTGTTTACCAAGAAAACTGATTTAACGCTTATAAAGACTTCATGGTGAGGTGATTAACCTTGGAAAAAAAATACCAATTTTAGTTACAACTGTTTACGCAAAGCCCTCGGTATGTCAATGGTTTTGGTTATAGAAAATTCAGAAATTTGCAGGTCATTGAAAAAAAGAAAAAATCACGGTTTTAAAAAAGCAGGCAGTTGCACGCTTTAGAAAAGGAGAAATTTTGCAAGCTTTAGAAAAGTAGAAATTTGCACTTATTAGAAAATTAGAAATTGGAGGTTTTAGAATAAAAAATATCAACATGTTTTGTCAAATGATTCTGTGATACTTAAGTGTTACTTTTATGACTAGACTGCGACATGGAAGAACGTGACCAGACAATAATGTTAGGGACGTAAACTGTAGTTTCTTGTCATGCTCACAATATATACACAAATTACAATTAACACACACACACACTAAAAGAGAAAAAAAACATTACATAATGATACATACCCTTAAATCGAAATGGACTAATCTTATATTTTGTAAAAAGATACTAATTGACTGGGAAAGAGTAGCTTTTTTTTTATTTTCCGTAATTCGAGAACTGTTCAATTACGACAGACGACTCTTGATCGTAGTTTGTTTATAATATTTAACTAGAATCTCCGGCAGGTTGATTTTCGCGTGGCCTAACTCATTCAGTAATTGAGAGTTGTACACGGCACTAGACCACTATCCTGCTATAAACATATTAAAACACATTTTCCAACATGCAGCCATATTTCGACGCATCTGCAAGCTAGACGAATTATTTTGGCAGATGAATATATTGCTAATAAAGACCAATTTCTCCTTTCGTCCACATTGTTTTCACCACTTGTCTATCATTAGGTTTTTTGTATTTATGGGATAGTTCTATTATGTAACTCTAAAGCTGGTAGAAAGCGAATATCACTTCATATCATGCTGTCCCAAATATACTGCTTTAAGTAAAAAGGTTTAATCTATATCAAGCATGGCCCAGTTAGAAAAATTTAAATATATTATTGAAAACAAAGAATAAAGGGAAACTAATTAATTTAATGAAATACTTAAAGAACGCAATGAGCCTAAGAAATGAAGAATTGTCTGTTATGCAAAACTAATGTACATGATATATACTAATATGTTGAATGTAGGTATTCTTTGTTCTATACATATGTAATGTTTGTAAAAAACACTTTATTTTTATGTATATATATTAATATATATATGTTATATGTTATATGTTATATGTTATATGTTGTATGTTATATGTTATATGTTATATGTTATATGTTATGTTATATGTTATTATGTTATTGTTATATGTTATATGTTATATGTATTAAATGTTATATGTTTTTTCTATGTATATATGTTTGCCATATTTATATAATTTGTAAATGGCCAAAGGCAAAATGCTTTGCCGAAAAACAGTCAATAAAGTTATTGAATCTTGAATCTATATGAGCCGTTTCACGAGAAAACCTGCTCAGGCTAATCCGGGCAGACACATTCTGGCAGATGAATATATTGGCTAATAAAGAGCAATTTCTTCCTTTCTCCCCCTTGCTTTCACCACTTGGTCTATCATTAGGTTTTATTTTTATTTATGGGATAGTTCTATATGAGCCGTTTCACGAGAAAACCTTCTCAGGCTCATCCGGGCAGACCACATTCTCCGTCGCATATTTTTGGCAGATGAATATATTGTTAATAAGAAGCAATTTCTCCTTTCTCACATGTATTTTCACCACTTGTCTTTCATTATGTTTTTATTTTTATTTATTGGATCGTTCTATATAAGCCGTTCCACGAGAAACCCAACATTGTGGAATTTGAGTAATGTATCGGAGCCAGATCAGCCTGCGCAGGGCTAATCCGGGCAGACACATTCCGTCTCAGGGAGAGAATGATTGTACAGGGTAATGAAGCGACAAAGGCCTGTCCGGGTTTAACCTGCGCGGCATGCTTCAGGCTGATCCGGGTCGATACTTTACGCAGAGTCCACACTGTTGGTTTGCTCGTGGAACGGCTTAAACATGTGCAATATCGAGGGCTTGGCGTTGAAACGTGTTGTAACTAAAAACGGACAGCGCAGGCTGATCTGGTCGATACATTACGCAGATGTCTATCGCCGCAGCTGCATTTTGGGGGCATTTTGAGAAAGAATGTGTACGGCACGTGCTTACAGTGCCTAAAGGGAGGCACGCCCCTGGTATTGGCAATATAATTGAAAAGTATTTGTTGGCCAGCAACGGCACAATACTATTGCGCAATAGGTTTAGGGTCATTTGTACTCTGACCATTGCTGTGAACGGATGGGATCCTCTAGTGGCACTAGCTGTTGCAATTTTCTGTTGTTACTAACGGGTCAATATTATTGTCAATTCTCGTGATTGACAAATATTATTGTCAATACAATTGATCGTGTATGGGCCACTTTAAGGAAATGTTATGAACTACGACAACATTTACAAATACAGCTACAATGTGGGAAAAAGGAGACAGTTCTCCTCTTTTCACAATGACCATATATCAACGAAGATTAAATTGTATATGTTTCGATGGTGTCTTCTCGATTGTCCACATTTTGATTTTGACTATTTACCCTTAGTGCGGACGTGATAAAGAGCTGTAAGGGAAAGGTGAGAATACAGTCCTGTTATTTGCCTATTCCACTTATTTACCTATCTATGCACAATTATTTTGACTCGTGTTTTAACAATATTTATTTCATGTTTTTTCAATTATAATTAAAGTAATTAATAATTTTCACCTGAAATGACTTTTATTTCTTACTGTTTGCACAAACATTCAATTATAATTAAAGTAATTTGATAATATGACTTCGGTATATTTTCTTGCTTTATATTTCTAAAAAACAAACTGTTAGTGCCTTTATCGAATTGGAAATGTTGGGAAAAAGTATCTATTTATTGTTTTTATATCATACTGAAAACATGGCTAATGCTCAAGTCCAACTAGATTTTGTGAGAACAAACGCGGCGGAATGAGTCTGGTTATTGATGGCCACAACTTTGTTGTAAGTATAATAATATAGTTTGGTTCTTATTTTTAAAGTAGTTTATTGCAGTATATATCCAGTTTTCCAACATTATATACTGACGGGCATCCTGAGTGTTCGATCCGCTGTTCATGTGAATAAAAAACTAATCTCTAACTATTTTACTACGCACACTGTATCTGGAGGACAGGAACAATCTACGGGTTTGACCAACGAATACAGAACTAATGAAGACATTCATCCAGTGCCTAGTGT